>CAHIKZ030004817.1:672500-750000 GCA_903632075.3 Acanthosepion pharaonis | reverse complement strand
AGCTAAACGTGTTATGAATTGAGTTGGATCTTTTCTAATTGATGTCTTTAGTTGAAATGATCCCTCTTCCTGTTGTGACCTCCTGATCCTATATTCCTCCCTACCGTTCCTTCTTTTTTAAACGTATTCACCGTTCTCTTGATGATTCTTGAATGAACTTTGACGATGAAAGCTAGAATATGAATGTTAGAAGCATTACTTTAAATCTGAATAAATATTTTCCTCTCAGAATTGCTCACTAGGGAATAAATAGTGGGGCTGACACAAAACTATTTCCACCTGTTCTTGTTCCTTAGAATTTTCAGATGGAAAATTAACAGGAGATAACTGATAACTGGCATCCATTAAACATGGCGCGTGGAACAAGAACAGTCTACCCCAGCGTGCGAAATAAAGGTTCAGTTCGACATTTCAACTACCTGAAGAAGGCCAGAGCGTACAACGGCCGAAACGTTGTAATAAATATGGCGACAAAGATGATGACAATAGTCCGAATAATGTAAATAATGTGCATAATACCCTATCTCAGAAATATAGACAGATACTTTTCTCGTTCTAGCTAAATAACTGTTTTTCAATAATTCTTATCAAATATTTTGAAGATGACTAAATGTCTTAAGTGAAAATTTGGAAAAACTAAATTCAACTAATTTAGTGTTTTTTTTTTTTAAACATACTAAACATATTATGGAATGGACAGTTATCCAATACTGTTACACGATTTGGACAACCTTGCAGCTACACCCGGTATAAGTATGAATTATTGTATATTTTTCTAATATACCATCGATATTCTTGCATTATTACGAACTATTGTTCTCCTCTTGATGGATATATAGTGGCTTAAGAAAAGTTTTTAGTCAGGAAAAATAAATTACATCCAATTTCAAAATGTAATTACGCAATCCCTACTCAAGGTAAATAAAAATTATTTAGAACTAGTATAGAGGAGGTCCTCCATTTGCAAGTTTCAGTGTTTGTATTGAATTTTTCATGGATTTCATCAAGTTATCAACAATTGTCTGAGCCATATTTTGTCACTCCTTCAGCAATGTTTCTTTAAGGGTTGCTACTGACGTGATTTTGGTTTCACGCTCTCGAAGTTTTCGGTGAAGGTACTCCCGAACGGGGTCTATTGGCTCCATGTCAGGACTTTGGGTTACTCATGACAGTGGATTGATTCCTTGCAGGCCTTTGCGACTTTGCTCGTATAACATGGCGCTCCATCTTCTTGAAAAAAGTACACATGCTTGTCTGATTGGTTTCAAATAGTGTGAGTAGTCCTTTTTCTAATATTTGACAGTATTTAGGACCATTCAACCGTTCGTTAATAGGAATGAGCTCAAGTTTCTCTCCACAACAGACAGCGCCCCACACCATTGCTCCCATCCCTACATGTTTGATGGTCGCCTGCATTTCTCCAAACATAAACCTGTCTCGAATTCGAATATTGGCAGAATATACTTTCATCTGTCGATATTATAGACTGCCAAAATTCATTGGCCCATTCCATATGCCAGTCCCTGTTAAGTCCTGAAATCAAGGGTTTCTTTCTTGCAACTCTTCTTTGATAGCATAACTCTTTCAGAGTCTTTCTCATTGCATATGGCGAGATTTCTATGCGGTTGGAGACATCTTTGACGCTCTGACGACGGTTTCTGATGACTTCCAATTTCAACACCCTTTTCGTTCACTCAGACACGATGCTTTGTCTTTCTGAACGTTGTTCCTCACGACAATAGCCTTCTTCATTAAATTTCTTGACAATATTATTAACCTTTTGATGATTAACCTGGAGAAACCGAACAATTTCTCTATTTGACTTGCCACACTGAATCCATCCTGTTATTTGCCTTCGTTGAAATTCTTTTCTTCCGCGAACTTTTATTGCAAAATATAATTCAACTATCGTTTATAGATTAAAGTAGCTTGATACTAACACGGTACTGTCTGTAAAAAAAAGATACGTTATTACATAAGCCAAAATTGCTGTAATTAAGGGTGGCTAAAAACTTATCATAGCTCACTTTAGAAGTTATTATAAGAACAGCGTTTCGACGAACTACCATCCGGTCATCATTAAGTAAATATTAATTTCCTTATATGGGATATGTGTAGATTATTAGGATATTTGGGCCGTGTGATGTGAATTATGTTTTGTTCCTGTTGAATTGGTAATTGACTACCGGATCCAAGAATTCAAAGCAGATGGTTCCTGGTCGAAACGTATTGATCGTTTTGAGATCAGAAAATTCTATAGAAAATATCCAAGCTGCATAGAAAATTAAATAAAAGACAAAACCCCGGAAAGGAAATGGAATATCTTAGGAAACAGAAATAAACCCGTGTTGATGGCTGCTAGAGTAGAGAGGCAAGTTACCAATAGACGCTCGGGGACTATTCAAACAATTTGTGAAATGTCTCTTGCTTCCTCGATTCAAAAACGAAATACTAGACATTAGATATCAAATATCTTCTGTTTCGCTCGATATATTTTAGCTTTGGGATATATGATTAAAATAAAAATGTCTACAAGTAGAAAGAAACCACGTCATGAAGCAATGTAAATATCTACATGATGTTTTGTATCACAACGATTATCGGTAAACTAATCTTGGCTTTTATTTCTGGTTTTGTGTGTTCGATATTCACTTCGTGAGCAAGTCATTTGGCTGGACAATAAAATAGATTGGTTTGATTTTCAGCTGGTGCCCAAGTTCAGTTGTTCTATGAGAGAGTGAGCATAGCTTAATTAAACTATGCCTTATATTTCTAAAAGGAGCATCTTCAGACAAAATAATGGATTTATTGAGGGACAGAAAAAATAACTAAGAGAAAATAGAAGAAAATTACAACCAATACCAGATACTGTTTACATCAAAACGTCAAAGATACAGAGACGTTCAACCTTGAAATTTACATATTTACATATTTAACATCATATGTCTTTATATGTTAAACTTCACTGAGATTTTTATCGCTTTCAGTTTGATATTTATTTATTCAACTCTCCTATATTCTATTAATGTTAATTTTCTGAAGAAACGCGATAAGTTGTAGATCTTGGACGTGAATTTTCTGTAAACGTTTCTAAGATTTGTGTATTTCTTTCATTTTTTTAATCAGAAATGAAAACACACACGCACACACACACACACACACACACACACATATATATATATATATATATATATATATATATATATATATATATATATATGTATATATATAATAAAAAGCTTAAACACTAATATTCCATGGTCATGATTTATTCCATTGGAATCGTAAATACGATCCAATTCATGAGACCTACAAATTCAAAAAGAAAACAGAAAAAAAACAATTCCAGAAATAAAAAATAGAATTTAGAGAGAGTGTAAGTATGAGAGTGTGGGACGAATGTTAGAGCTAAAGAGAGGGGTAACAGACGAGAGAAGGTGGGAGATTAAAATTTAACAGAGAGAAGTTTTAGAGAGGCGAGTTAAAGACGGTTTCAGTCAGAGAAATATGAATGTTGTCGGATGTCTAATATATATATATATATATATATATATATATATATATATATATATATATATATACCGTATATACTCGCGTATCATTCAACTTTCGAAGACCTAATTTTCAATCCAATTTTAAGGGGTCGCATCATACACGAGATATAAAATTAGCATATCTTCTGATGGCCCTGGATACGCCGTTGAACAAAACTATTAGTATCGTATTATAGAATACAGACATAGCGAATATGCATCTTTTTTATTGTTTAAGTTTCTCGCTCGGTTGGTTATGGCTGTACGCGTTTACTTTTATCATTCTCTTGTACTTTTTTAAACTTATTTCACTAGAAGATGGGATAAACAGATAGAGGAAAAGACGATAGTTTATTGTAATTTAGACTTTCAAGAAAGAAAATAGCATGATACACGAGATACATAATAAAATCATTTTTATAGTGAATGCTTTATTGACATAATGCCAATTGCTGTACAAATTATATAACTTGAAATTGGGATTCGAGATATTCTCCGACTATCAAATGCGTAATATATATGAAAGTAATCGAAATTATAATTTCAAAAATATTTAAGGAGCAAATGTGATTGCCACTTTAATATGATTTAGTAAAATGATTACTTAAATGGGCTTAGGACCTTTTAGAATCATGTACACAGACATACATATGCACACACATAAACAAATATAGATACATGTGGATGATATATATATATATATATATATATATATATATATATATATATATATATATATATATATATGAATAAAATGTGGACTTTATCAAAGCAAAATACGAAAATGAAATTAATTGATAAAGTCCACATTGGACGAAACTGCGTCAGCAATTACCAGTTTTCCTATTGTCATTTTTATTCATAAATATTGTCTTCTCTACTGGTTAAATCGGAGAAATTTTCATATATATATATATATATATATATATATATATATATATATATAATCTATAAAAAATTATAGCATAAATATGTTATACAATCACTACAAAAAATAGCCATTTTTCAACACTCTGGTGTCTTATCAAGAGATGGTGCTGGATTCAGCAGCATCACTTGATAAGACACATTTATATATATATATATATATATATATATATATATATATATATATATATATATATATATATATAGTCATCCACAGACAAACTTTTTCGGTGTATCACAATATCATCAGCGTTGGTAGACAGCCGATTGCCTCAAGGCGGGATCGAAACCCGATTGATTTGGCATCAGTAGGAGATTTTACACCTGAGGTATCAGCGCCAGACATTGTGCAAAGCGGGTTTTAAGTACTTATTCTTCGAACAAATACGCCAATATATATATACATATATATATATATATATATATATATATATATATATATATATATATATATATATATATATATGTGTGTGTGTGTGTGTGTGTGTGTGTTTGAGCAAGTGTGTGTGTGTATGTATGCATGTTCAAGGGATATAAATGTTTTGCAACCGTACGTTCCTCTGCTGTAAACTTTGATTCAAAAGCAATGAAAAATGCATTTTAATTTGTTTCAGTTTACTAATGACGCAATTCGATATTACTTATATATTAATAACACATTTAACAGTTTATAGCTATAATATAACATAATTTACAAATAAATAAACATTGCAAACATGAAGAAAGTTTATTTTTCAATCTGATAATTAGATAGCACTTATGTATCCTTTGACACACTTATCAGTTTATCGCTATAGTATATTACGAATAATCTTCAAAATGATTTCAACCTGTTCTCGTTCTAGCTAGATAACTCAAAGTGTTTTTCAGTGATTCCTATGACAAATCGTTTCAAGATGGCAAAATATCCTAAATTAAAATCTGGAAAACATAAAAAATAAACTCAATTACATTACTGCTTTTTTTTTTTTTAGTTATTAAACATTATCTTTTAACACATTTATCAGTTTACCGCTATAACATATTACGAATAAACAAAAACAAGTTCTAGAAAATACTGTAAAATTCTAGGAGTCTCCAGGAAGTTCCAGAACATCATGAGGAAGTTCTAGAAAATAATATTATTAATATGATTATATACGATTTTCGAAATATCGTGTTTGACATTTAAAAAAAATCACCTGAATTAAAACCTTCTTGATTATTTTTTAACAAAACTTCATAGAATTCTGATACCGGAAATCAATTATCAATTATTTTACAAAAGTCATATACATGGGTAAGACGATAAACTACATCCGCATCCTGGGTAAGACGATAAACTACATCCGGGTCCTGGGTAAGACGATAGACTACATCAGTGTCCTGGGTAAGACGATAAACTACATCCAGCAGCAAAGCCTCTGCTCCGATTTTCACGAGCGTAGAACCACCTCTTAATTGATGGTGTTCCCGAGTCCACCTGACCCAGGGTGGTAGGAATTGTTAGATTCCCAGCTATGGGCAGATAGTTGACTCCCAAATTAGGGTCAAAACACTATGAAAGTGTAAAATTAGGTTTTATTATCAACAATACTATTTGTAAACGGTTAATACCAACAACGGATTTTTGAAGAAAAATATTACCAGCAATACATTTTATAAAATATTAGTGCTATAAAAAATCTTGTCGGTATTAAATAACCCATAGAGTTGGATAAGGCGTAAAAAAATCAAACCAAACCAGACCAAACCAGTAAAAGAGAAACAAACACTTTCTGGTTTCCCGATCTCATCACCTCCACCTACCTTTTGTTCGGATAATATTATACATCCTACAAACGCTCATATATACATTCTCTAAGATAAACCTCTATTTGTCTATCTACATGAATCGGTTAACTATTATACAATGTTTTCTTCGTAATCTGATACTTCGTTTTTAAGTGAACACGTCTAGAGTTGTCATGAAAACGGAATGTTTTATTAGCAGATATTGGGGTTGGACTGCTACTAGACTGATTTCTATGTAATCCAACAATATTATGTGAATATTTTCTTTAATTTAAATGATTTAAAATTCTTATTTCGAACAAGCAATATCGTTGTTTACGTAAACATTTACGATACTAATGCAGAAAAATACAAACACGAAATTACATAAATCGCTCGCATTATTTTGATTGCAGGAAGTGCGTTAACTTTATTGGAATACTTTTATCTTAATTATTTAAAAAGCAGGAATAACACAGTTGATTCTACAGTGAAAAAAAGAAAATGTAGTTGTATATATTACTCATGCAGAAAATATAATCAGTGTAAATGGAAAAAGTTGTAAATATCAGGGTCATATACAGTAATGTTAAAATAGTGTATATATAAAAAAAACTTCGAATCATCATCATAGCATTTTTATTCATTTTCAGACATAGTGACTTTTTCTCTAATAATAATAATAATAATAATAATAATAACAACAACAACAATAACAACTAGGAATTATCAATCAGATATACTAAAATATCGTGTTAGCCCAAAATGAAGATTCTGTGATAAATATCCAGAAACGATTGATCATCTTGTATCAGGTTGCACGAATTTGTCACCCAGTGAATATAAAACCCGGCATGACAGAGTGGGCCAATATCTGCACTGGAAAATATGCAACTTCTACGGGAAGGAAACTGAAAGAAACTGGTATGAACGGAGATAGGACCTGTTACAATTCTATGGGACTACAAAATACACACTGACAGAACAATCAAAGCCAACAGCCCAGATATTGTTATTAAAGACCACAAACAAACAAATATTGCCTCCTTATTGATATGGCAATCCCTGTTGACTTCAATGTATCTTTGAAAATATTCAAAAAGCTGTCAAAATGCAAAGACCTTGAAATCGAAATCTCAAAAATATGGCATATGGGAACATCAACAATCCCTGTTGTAGTGGAGCCCTAGGATTGGTTGGAAAAGATTGCAGTAGACTAATTGAAGGGATTTCTGGAAGTCCATGCCTAAAAGAGATACAAAAAATTGTTCTGGCAAGTACAGCACACACTTTACGAAGAGCTTTATCTATCTATCTATCTATCTCTCTCTCTCTCTCTCTCTCTATATATATATATATATATATAGTTTTAAAAACAAGGAATGTATTGATTTTAATTTTAAAAGTCCCTAAGGCCCTTTCAACCAACATCTCATCAGGAGACAATCGTTGGATCAACGAAAAGAATATTAACGACAATGAAGAGCAAAAAGAGTGGGGAAACACAATAAAAAACAAACAAAAAGTGTATATATTTGTAACGAGGCGGGGGGGGGGAATAATCGTGTAAATAAATTAGCGAGGGACAGTTAAAATAAAATATCCCCCAAAATATCTGCAGGTCATACAACCGGTCCAAACATTTTTTGCTAAACATTGTATACCTGATTCGTTCACGTTTGTTGAACGCCTACAGGCCATACAGTCTTGCCCTGATACTGATTTTATGTGTTCTTTTGATGTTCCCAGTTTGTTTACCAACGTACCATTAAAGGAAACTATTAATATCTGGGCAGACTTTTTATACGAAGGTCACATTACTCCACCTCCTTTTCCTAAGGATATATTTATAGAACTTATGATACTATGTACCAGTTCAGTGGAGTTTAGTTTCGATAATGTTATGTATAGTCATGTGGATGGGGTCCAGATGGGCAGTCCCCTTGGCCCTTCATTGGCTGATATTTTTGTGGGCTACCACGAGATGTTACTTTTCGGCAAAGTGTCTAAACCGTTTGTTTACGTCAGGTATGTCGATGACACTTTTGCAACTTTTTCTAATGAAAGTGAGGCTGTTGAGTTCTTTAATGAGCTCAACTCCTTACACAATGGTTTGTCCTTCACTATGGAAGGGGAGAAGGACAACTGTCTGCCTTTTTTGGACGTTTTTGTTGAACGCAGTAGAGGTGGTTTTCTTACAAGCATCCATCGTAAACCCACCTTTACGGGTCTCTATTTGAATTGGCGTTCATTTGTTCCTGCATCAAGGAAAATTAATCTTGTTAAAACCTTGGTGTATAGAGCGCTTAAAATTTGTTCTCCTATTAGATTGGACCGTGAATTTGAAAACATCAGGGAGATTTTCCTCAGTAACGGCTATCCGGAGTCCCTTATTGACTATATTGTTAGTAAGAAGACTAAGGAATTTCATTCCCCTAAAGTCCAGGGACCTTCTAAATGTCCGGTGTATTTGAAGATTCCCTGGGTTGGGGATAGGGGTCAAGGCTTAATTAAGCAGGTTAGCAAGTCGGTTTCCGGTTGTTTCCCATCAGTTGCTTTACGTAGCATTTTTCGAACTAGATCTGTGTTTTCGTCTTTTTGCAAGGATGTATTGCCCTACATCAAATTGAGTAATTTAGTATATGAGTTTAATTGCCAGTGTGCTGCTGGTTATGTGGGGCGTACAACCTTGCATTTGGAAACTAGAATCAATCAGCAAGTACCTTCCAAAATACGACTTGGTAAGATATATGCTATCTTTCCCCCATGAATATGGAATCGGCTATTGCTCAACATTTAGTTGAGAATATAGCCTGCGCCAAGTCGTTTAAAAAAGAGTGGTTTAGAATTATTCATACAGCCGATTCCAACAATCATTTGAAGATTTTGGAATCGCTCTGCAAAGGATTATGGAAACCACTCTGCCGGCAGAAAGAATTTGTAAAGTTTCTTAATCTGTTGAGGGATATTTTATTTTAACTGTCCCTCGCTAATTTATTTACACGATTATTTCCCCTCCCCTCGTTACAAATATATACTATACACTTGTTTGTTTGTTTTTTAGTGTGTTTCCCCCCTCGTTTTGCTCTTCATTGTCGTTAATATTCTTTTCGTTGATCCAACGATTGTCTCCTGATGAGATGTTGGTTGAAAGGGCCTTAGGGACTTTTAAAATTAAAATCAATACATTCCTTGTTTTTAAAACTATATATAAATTTTGTACCTCTAAACATTTGTTTATATATATATATATATATATATATATATATATATATATATATATATATATATATATATATATATATATATATATTGTCACTGGAAAATGTCATGATTCCATTTCTTACCTTAGGTCCATGAGCAGGACACGGAAAGAAATGTAAACGCCAGAAATCAAAGGAAATAAAAGTAATAATAATAATAATAATAATAATAATAATAATAAAGAAACACTATCAAAATACAAGGTTCTTGAAACGGAAATCTTTAAAAAAATTGGGCCCATGAGGACATTAATAATTCCAGTTGTAGTTAGATCTCTTGGATCGAATGAAAAATATTCCAATAGACTCATTGAAACTATTCCTGGTAGCACATGACCTAAATAAATACAAAAAATATATACTCCCATGTACAGCTCACACATTACGAATATAGATTCAAGTCTCACACTTCTCGCCTGTAGTACTCCCTCCCCTTTTCTTGTTTCCCTGATAGCTATCATTTCCAACTATTCAAATGTAATGTCAGTCGACGTCTCCAGATGCCTTGAGCGAACTCCTTTCCTTCTCTTCATCCTTTTCTCAATCACTCCTCTTTGGTCTCGCTCCAACTCTTTCTGTAACCCCTTGCGCACTAGTGGCTTCCCGCCTTACTTGGGGTGAAACGCTTACAAAAAAACAATCTACCTATTTAAAATGTGTGTGGTCCTAAGCTTTCTTTTTTCAAGAATGATCAGTGGAAAATGTTATGAAGCCTCCTGACCTTAGCTCTCTGGTTGAGACACGAAATGAAATGAGTATCCAACAGAAATCAAAGGAAATAATAATAACTATATAATTAGAGATACCTGTTAAAATCCAAAGAATCTGTAATATTATTGATCCTGACTTGGCATCTCATCTTCAGTCTCCTTCCCGCTGCATAATGTTGTATCTCAGTCCCATATCTATAAATACTTTCAAGGTATATGTTCTGGCGTACTTTTGTCTATGTTACGTGGAATTGGCAAAGTTCCAACCGCAAGTTCTATCCTAACAGTGCCTTCTATCGTACTTCTCCCTCGTGTAATAATTTCCAGCTTCTTGCTTCCTACTAGACTTTGATCTAAAAAAATTAAATGCAATGTCAGTCGTTATATGTTCTCTGCGTAATTCCTGTTCTTTTGTTGTTCTCACTCATTAATAATATTTTTCCTTTTATAGAGTTTTCAGATTCAGCAATCATATACATCTTAGTGGCTTTATTGCCTTTCTTTTTAAGAAATGATAAAAAATTAAACCAACATATATATTGGTAATGCAAATTACCAGTATATATAAACACTCTTTTTCTTCGATGAAGCAATATCGTTAATTGTTTACGTAAACATCTAGGATCCTGATGTAGAAAAATACAACCACGAAATTACATATATCGCTCGCATTATTTTGATTGCAGGAAGTGCGTTAATTTTATTGGGATTTTTTTTTATTTTAGTTATTTACAAAGCAGTTGAAAAAATCTAAATGCAATGTCAGTCGTTATATGATCTCTTCTTTATTTCTGTTCTTTGATTGTTCGCGCTCATTAATAATATATTATATAGTTTTCACACTCAGAAATCATATAAGTCTTAGTGGCTTTATTCCCTTTAATGTTAAGAAATGATAAAAAATTAAAACAACATATATATTGGTAGTGCAATCACTACATTATCGTGCCGATTAACGTACAATCCGTTCATATTCGAATAAAATAACATATCATTAAAAAACAAAACGAAACAAAGAAACGTGACAAAATATGGAAGTATTACAAAACCCCCATACGACATAAAAAAACGACTGCAAATAATAGAAACATAAAGTACAGCATCAATACAACTTTGTCAGATGTATGAACAAATGTACTAAATATATTACATAAAAAATCGATTCAAAAATACAAATTGACTCGTGAAGAAGCAATACTTTAAAAAGCATGAAACTTACATGACTGAAAATAAACAGTACTTATATTTAGTGACAATATTAGCAAAAGAAACGATACCAGCTTACTAACAATTTCATGTTCACTTAAACTGAGTCAAGGCTATAGTTCTCGATGAATACTCAGTATAGCAGTAACCCATTTCATAGGTGACATGGCCAGCTTCTTCCCGTGAACTACTGCTTTTTTTAAGATCATTTTAATTTTATTTCAGCATTTCGCCCCAAGCAAGGGGTTAGAGAGTGGGCACAAATGTAAAGAGGCGTGATAGAGGAAATGATGAAGTGAAGGATAATACATATATCATGGCATCCGCAGATGTCGACTGACATTACATTTGAATAGTTTCAGATTATAGCTATCAAGGAAACTAGTAATACGAAGGGAATTCCTATTGGAGTAGAAGAGTCGGCTACATTTAACAGTTTCCTCAGTGAAAGGGTGGGATTGAGATACCCGCCTAGTAGCACGCTTAAATTCATGTAGTCTGGGAATTAACGAAAGTAGCTCGACGGAGCAGTTACCGGGACATTTTTTTTAGAAAAGACAGAGGGAGGCAGTGAGAGAGCGACTGTAGACGAGTGGCCAGATCAGTGCATATACGTCTCTGGATTATTTCGAGGACCTTAAGAGGAACAGCGGGGCCACGAGACCATATATGGCAGCAGTATTCCATGCAAGGACGAATGGTTGATTTATAGATTTAATGGATGGACTCGGACGAGAAAATCTTTCTGGCGTGACACAGGGAACCAACTATCCTTGCGGTGGATTGATTCAATGTAATTGTTCCATCTTAGGTCAGCGGACAGTGTGAGACCAATCAGTCGCAAAGAAGAGATCTCGTGGAGTTGAGCATCAGACATTTTAATGGGAGGTAGGGATGGTTCCCTGAGGTGATTCACAGACAGCTGTTTTGTTTTTGAGGCATTAAATTTAACCAGCCAATTGCTGCCCCAGTCTACAACCGATTGGAGGTCATTTTCGAGACGAACGGCCAGGTTAGTTTTGTCAGTGATACCAGAGTTGCTTTTGAGGCAGCATTAAACAGTTGTGTCGTCTGCAGATGTGCCTACTTTTGAACTGATGACATCGGATTAGGAACAATGTAGGGCTCAGGATAGAGCCTTGGCGAACATCTGCATTCGTGAGAAAGTAACTAGGTGAGAATCCGTTAAAGTTGACCTTCATTATATGGTTTACCAGGAATGATCGTATTAAATCAAATAATCGACCTGAAATTCCGTAACCCTGAAGCTTACGAACGAGACCGGCATTCCAAACCCTATCAAATGCTTTAGCGATATCTAGAGCCAAGGCAGGAGTTTCTCTGTTATTGTAAAGTACTTGGTAAACAATTGCAGTTATGGCCGTGAGCCTATCAGTTGTAGAACGGGCATAAACTGTAACTCTTGATATGTAACCTCAACATGGTGAATATAATTGTAAAAAAAGAAAAAATACGATGGCAGAATCTCGGACGAGTTGCATTTCTTAGTTCCATCAGATCAAACCTTCCCAGCTAAAACGCACCATGCCTTGCTCAGGAGAAAGTTGCACCCAGACTGATCTTGACTTCAAACCGTTTACCTCGCCTTGAAGGTAAATAATTATTTTCAATCCTATATCTCTTTCTCCACAGACGAAATGTAGAAAGCCTATGGCGAATCGATCACTATTTCCATGTTCAGAGGAACTACACTTGTTAGTTCCTCAAGTTGACAAGTTCATGAGATGGACCCACCATGCTCTGTACATGCAGTCGACTCGACTCACTTCTCTGGAAAGGAAGAATTTATTCACCAGAATTTTTGACTTGGAGAAAAAAAAAAAACAACGGGACTATATTTTCCCTAACATTACAATCATAACCACTTCAAGTTTAGAATAAAACCGCTATTTTTTTTTTTAAAATCGGTTTCACCTCATGAAAGGTATTAAAGCCACTAAGACACAGGCGGTTTCTGGATGTGTAAGAATTAGGAACAGAAACATTATTAATGAACAAGTAGAGGAAAGAACAATCAGTAGATAACGATTGACATTGCATTAAAACTTTTGCGGATAAAAGTTTGCTGGAAGGTATGGAGCCGGAAGGGAGTTCCACAAGGGAGAAGTACGAGAAAGGAAACTGTTAGAATAGAACGTACGGCTACATCTCGCCAGCTCAACTATAAATTGATGAATTCTCGACGCCAGTCAAGTACTACCCTTAAATTCAAAAAGTTTAGTTACCCTCGCGAAGAGTGATATTTATTCTGCTATGTATAGAAATGTGACACAAGGCAAAAATGGGTAATGGAGAAAAGGACAGTCTTCTTCTCCCTTAACGCTTAATTTGCCTAGCCACAAACACTGACTCAAACATACAGCAATATTCTTTACACTAAAACAACGTATTCTTACTTACCGTTGTTACTACACTCACCATAATACCACAAAGTCTCTATGAATGTTCTAACTAAAAGCCCCTTATGTATAATTCATTTCTGGGGAGGGAGATAGGAATAAAACAACAAATTAAAAAAAAAATAATAATTCCAATGAACCCTAGCAAAGAGCTCATCCGAGTAATTACCATGAAAGTATTTATGGAAAAGACACAGAGTGCCAAACTTACAGCGGTGGAAAAGTGACTGAGTCCCCAGCTGCCAGATCAGGACCAATAATATTACTGAGTCTTCTTTGGATTTTATCAAGGATCTCACGGCAAATTGCAGGGACACCGAACCATATGTGACAGCAATAATGTAAGTATGGACGAATGGTAGAGTTATTACATCTATAAAATCCTAAATATTCTCATAATATAGATATCTTATTCCTTCCTTTTAAAACAACATCATTCAGTAAACCTCTACCTTGAGAGTCTCTTTAGCCTTGTATTACAAGGACACTGATTTTCGTTCGAATTCATCTGTGTTTGCCCGAGCGGCTTGATTGTTAACCAAGGAAAATCTTTACTGAAGGAAATCTTTATAGATATGAAGAGAATGTAATCTCTGGTCAGCGTGATATGCAGGAGGCCTAAGTGTTTTATCAATCAATATCGTTTGGTTTGCATACGAACAATATTCTATTGTAGTTTGCGAGTCAGGATTTGACATAGTTAGCAATCATGCTCAATGCAATCTCAGACCTGGCGACGAGGTCTTTGCTCTCCTAAGGCTGTTTTGCATCCGGTCGCAATATTTGGCGCTCTTCCTGAATATTCAAATCAATAATTCGCCGAACAGAGTTTCTCCTTTTAAACCTTCTACCTTAACATCACCTCATGGACTTTCTCCGACGCACCCCCAATTTTTTCCTATATGCTTATAAAGATGGCAAATGGAAAGAAATAATAATAATAATAATAATAATAACTATTATTATTAGTAGTAGTAGTAGTAATGCTGGCGAAAATGTCATGGTTTTCTACTTCTATGTACTGTGTCCCTTCAAGACTATTGGCTATCAAGGCTCTCCAATTTTTTTTCTTGTGTTATCTACCTTAAAGCTTGTTCTGCCAATCCATTTACTCAGGCTCCCTGGGTAGTTTATGCCTTATGTCCCTCATGTCTTTGTTCTGTCCAGTGGACAATAAACTACATCTTGTAGTAAGACCTCTGATCGGGTGATTGGAGGTTTTGAGTAGAATGGAAACGTCTCTTAATTGCCATTGTTCCCAGATCCAACCTGACCCACAGTCGCAGCAGCTGGACAAATAGTAAACCCATAAACAAAGCACTATGAAAGTCCCAAAATACATTCTCATAAAATATGACCAACAATACACGCTTAAAGTAATATGAACAACAATAGATTTTATATGTAATTGAATACATACGATCGTGTTCAACATACATACATATATATATATTGCGTTCAACATACATACATATATATATATATATATATATATATATATATATATATATATATATATATATATATATATATATATATATGCATTATATAATTAGGAGGATTGGAAACACTCATAGTTAAGTAATTCATCGAGTCTACAAGAAACTTCAACAGAATGCACTGGACGGTTCTAAATTTGGAATTCATCAGCAGTGCGCATCCACTACCGAGAATTGAAACCCGAACAGATACGATAGGCGGCAAACGCCATACCAATTGTTTCAACGGGCATAGGCGACGACGTGGTAACCAATTAGACTCGATATAGGTCCGCTCGTTCACATATTCCGTGGTGGAACTCATCTAAGTTTCTCTTTATAGATCGAAACTGCAGCCCAGTGATTTCTGCATTCTGTTGAGGTTTCTTCAACACTCTATGAATTACTTAATTATGACATATATATATATATATATATATATATATATATATATATATATATATAAATTAATTGAATTAAAATATGTTTTTTCGCTACACAGTTCTAACCATGTTTCAAAAATGTTTTGATACATGGTTAGAACTGTGTAGCGAAAAAAAACATATTTTAAATCAATTAATTTATAATATTAATGCTCTGTAAATTTACATTGAGCACTATTTTGTAAAATAAAATATCTATAAGAACACCGGATTATATATCTTACTGTTCTTTTTTTTATTTTTATATATATATATATATATATATATATATATATATATATAGATAGATAGATAGATAGATATAGATAGATAGATAGAGAGTCGAAACCAAAACCTTATGTTCAAATTATTTCCATTTCGGCATTAAAAAACCATAGAGGTTGATATGACGATAAAAGAAATCAACAAACCTCTCCTACGTGTATCAAATTTTTCAAGCCCTTTCTCCTCTTTATGTTCCATAGAAATGTCCTCCTTATATTAAATATAAGTATTCTTATTCACACTAAAAATTCTTTCTATGCACAAATGTTCGGTTCATGATATTCTCGATTTAAGTTTTCTATTATATCAAAATATTAACCATCTTCCCCGTGAATGATTTTGAGAAAAACATTACATTTACAGATATTTTTTTAATTCGTTTTTAATATAGTTTCTAAGAAACTGAGGCAACTTGAAATACTTGATTGGTGGCTAACACGTCTACCAGACGTATTAGTTGGTCATTGGACCCGTTTCAAGCTCAGTGGGCCATAAAAAGAATCAAAATCGATGGAGCTGGAGTTACAGTGATATGTTTAGGACGTGTTTATTCGTCCGTGTCGAAAAGGTCACTTCTGGTAAAAAACTTTTATAGAAGTATACGGCGGGGAAAGGGTTACGGAATAAATAAGCTCATGATGAATACCACGACTGTAAAATAGCCGTGGTAATTCCCTATTGCGTCGTTAAATATTTAACAATTTTAACGACATACAGCAAAAAAAAACAAAAAAAACATGTATGTGGATAAGCATTTAAAGTTGCAGGTACAAATGAAAAGCATTAAAACTGACATTTTTTTTTCCATTTCACAAAAGTACATCGAAAACACAAGACGGTATTTTTGCCTTGTTTATCTTCCCTGACTCTTGACGGAGTTAACTCCTCCTTTAGTACATTAACCCTTTCACCATGGGTTGCTCTACGCTGCTATAAATAGCCGCGGACCCTTTGCCTCTATCTCTTTTTCCTTCAGGCCTGTGCGCCGACACCTTGAGGTAAATCTCTCCTTTTCATCAGGCTTTCAGCTTACAACCTCGAAATGTAGGCGCTAACAAGGGATAGCGTGGAAACACGCTAAGCACAATATTCACACACGCACGCACATACAGAATATTCACACACGCACGCACATACAGAATATTCACACACACTTTGTCCTTTGTACTGTTTCCATGTATTGTAACTTGTTATTAATATATATTTGTATATACATATATTATCGGTCTTTTGTTTTGTTTGCTTTCTTTGCCTTCTTCTTTGGACTTAATCAAAGTCCAACCTTTTTATGTAGTTGGGCCCGGCGGTCAGGAGAATCTGAACCTTACATGCGTTTCTTCTACGTCTGACGTCTATCAACAACATAACAGCCACGGCCCTCTACACTCTCCATCGCTTACGGACATGGAAACACCGATTTTACTACGTTCACCAAAGTTAAGCAACGTCGAGGCTGGTCAGTATCCAGGTGCTTTTTGCTTGGATGCGCATCTGGTGATAGATAACGGCTCTGAATTAGAAATTGCTGAGCTGATTTCGAATTAGAATCGGGTTCGTTATGTTTATTTGTTTGTTTGCTTGCTTGTTTGTTTGTTTGTTTCTTTCTTTCTTTCTTTCTTTCTTTCTTTCATTTGCCCTTCTGACTTTCTTCCTTTTACATTCTTATTATAATTTCTCGTTCTATTTTCATTTAATTTTCAATTCATCATTTCCTTTTTCTTTCTTTCTTTCTTTTTCTTTCTCTTCTGTTTTTCTTTCTTTCTGTCATTCTTTCCATCTTTTCCCTTTCTCACTTTCTCCCTTTTACCTTCTTATCATAATTTCTCGTTCTATTTTCCTTTAATTTTTCTATGCATCATTTCTCGTTCTTTCTTTTTTTTTCTTTCTTTCTTTCCTTTCTTCGTTTTTCTTTCTTTCTTTCTTTTTTGTTTCTTTCTTTCTTTTTCTTTCTTTCCTTCTTTTTTCTTTCTTTCTTCCCATTCTTTTTCTTTTTCTTTCTTTCTATTTTGTCATCTATTCACGTCCTTTCTTTCTTTCTTTCTCTCTATTTTTCATATATTCATGTTCTTTCTTTCTTTATTTCTTTAATCTTCTTATCATCATTTTTCATTCTTTCTTTCCTTTCCTTTCTTTCTTTCATTATTTATATTTTTTCTTTCATTTTATCATGAAAACGAAGTAGCAACTCCGATATTTCTTATTCGTCGTTCCACGAGATCTTAACGGGATAGTCCATTATTTATGAAGTACTGGCAAGGCGTTTTGGTCGAATTAACTATTGGAGAGACAATCAGACTCATAATAAGATAATAACCGGTTTCACAAACTCCAGACAGGAATATAGAGCCAACCGTAAAAATCGTATTTTTTTTTATTCTAAAGCGCAGACAAAGGATATGAGGCAAGAGGAAAAACATTCAAATAAATAATAAATATAAAAATAAACAGCTTGGCGATATTGGCATTCAGAGCAATGGCATAATCCAAAAAACGAAGCCGAACTCAGTAGCTCTTGTAAAAGGAAATGAGATTGTATAGATTTTCGTTGGATATAATCTCCACACCTTCGTGTTTTCATTTTTATTACAATGTATAGGCGCCGTAATATGCCGTTTGTCTTTGGATATCTGCTGTGTTTTGGAATGGTAAATCTGATTCTCACAGGGCATGACATTCTCCTCACACACACTTCGTAACTGGAGCCTATAACTTTGAATTATTTTCTCCTGATATATTCTTTGAATCCGTGGACCTACAATAAACATTTTCGTCATCGCAAGACAAACACGTTTATGGACAATCTTGCAGAAGACAAAATAAAGCCTTTCATTATTCTTAATTAATGGTTACTTCTGTTTTGTGTCGTGTGCCTTCAAGACATAGGTCATCAGAGTTCTTCACAAGTTCTTATCTTTTGTAGATCTAAGCAATATTTCTGTTCTTACTATCTCTGCTTTGGCACAGTATTTCAGCATTCCTTTCATTGTTTCTGAATCAATTAAAAGCCTTTTTCCTTACTTATATTTCTTTAGTAAACTTATATCTTCAGACAAGAAGCATTGCTTTCATTACAATCAAACCATATTCTCAATTATCATTGTCTATTTAGTTTTATATTGCCTAAAATGGCAGCAAACGACTTAGAGAATGCAGCGAATATACAAAAATAGTAAGGGGTGTAAGGCAAGGATGAGTCTTCTCAGCTGACTTATTCAACCTAGGCACTTCTGAAAGAATTGTAAATCCTATCATTCAGCATTCGTGGTCGCAATCTTAACAACATAAGATACGAAGATAGCACAGTACTGATGCCGAAACAACAACATTTGCACAATAATATAGTAGCGCTAAAATACAGAACAGCTTCGGTTGTCGAACGCTTCACATGTCGAAGAAAACGGTTTTCGAGCGATGTGCTCGAGATGAAAATGCCTCGGTTATCAAACAAATTTTCTATTCTCGAATAACATTGCCGAACCGACTCGAACCGGGTTAACCCGAACGGAATCATTTCTTAGTCAACCGCCGTGTCGTATGTGTTGTGCTGTGATTTTCTTTACCAATTTTCAGCGAGATATGGCCACAAGCCAGTGTGATGTGGTAGATATGATATTACGTCTAATTTATGCACTATTTCATTATTTTATAGGTACATATAAAGGAACTATTTTCAACGTGATATGGCCACAAGCCAGTGTGATGTGGTAGATATGATATTACGTCTAATTTATGCACTATTTCATTATTTTATAGGTACATATAAAGGAACTATTTTCAACGTGATATGGCCACAAGCCAGTGTGATGTGGTAAATATGATATCACGTCTAATTTATGCACTATTTCATTATTTCATAGGTACATATAAAGGAACTATTTTCAACGTGATATGGCCACAAGCCAGTGTGATGTGGTAGATATAATATTACGTCTAATTTATGCACTATTTCATTATTTTATAGGTACATATAAAAGAACTATTTTCAACGTGATATGGCCACAAGCCAGTGTGATGTGGTAGATATGATATTACGTCTAATTTATGCACTATTTCATTATATTATAGGTACATATAAAAGGAACTATTTTCAACGTGACTATTTCATTATTTTATAGGTACATATAAAGGAACTATTTTTAACAAGCCAGTGTGATGTGATGGTAGATATGATATTACGTCTAATTTATGCACTATTTCATTATTTTATAGGTATATATAAACTATTTTCAACGTGATATGGCTATAAGCCAGGAACTATTTTCTAATTTATGCATTTCATTATATTATGGTACATATAGCCAACGTGATGTGATGTGGTAGATATGATATTACGTCTAATTTATGCACTATTTCATTATTTTATAGGTACATATAAAGGAACTATTTTCAACGTGATATGGCCACAAGCCAGTGTGATGTGGTAGATATGATATTACGTCTAATTTATGCACTATTTCATTATTTTATAGGTATATATAAAGCAACTATTTTCAACGTGATATGGCTACAAGCCAGTGTGATGTGGTAGATATGATATTACGTCTAATTTATGCACTATTTCATTATTTTATAGGTATATATAAAGCAACTATTTTCAACGTGATATGGCTACAAGCCAGTGTGATGTGGTAGATATGATATTACGTCTAATTTATGCAATATTTCATTATTTTATAGGTACATATAGAGGAACTATTTTCAACGTGATATGGCCAAAAGCCAGTGTGATGTGGTAGATATGATATTACGTCTAATTTATGCACTATTTCATTATTTTATAGGTACATATAAAGGAACTATTTTCAACGTGATATGGCCACAAGCCAGTGTGATGTGGTAGATATGATATTACGTCTAATTTATGCACTATTTCATTATTTTATAGGTATATATAAAGCAAACTATTTTTCAACCAGTGTGATATGGTAGATATGATATTACGTCAATTTGATATTTCATTATTTTATGGGTACATATAGATATTTTCAACGTCTAATTTATTACGCAATTTATGCACTATTTCATTATTTTATTGGTACATATAGAGGAACTATTTTCAACGTGATATGGCCAAAAGCCAGTGTGATGTGCTAGATATGATATTACGTCTAATTTATGCACTATTTCATTATTTTATTGGTACATATAAAGGAACTATTTTCAACGTGATATGGCCACAAGCCACTGTGATGTGGTAGATATGATATTACGTCTAATTTATGCACTATTTTTTATAGGTATATATAAAAGAGCTATTTTCAACGTGATATGGCCGCAATGCACTGTAATGTGGGAGAACTGATATTACGTCTAATTTATGCACTATTTCATTATTTTATCGGTACATATAAAGGAATTATTTTCAACGTGATATGGCCGCAAACCCCTCTCATGTCGTAGATCTGATATTCCGTCTAATTTATGCACTATTTCATTTTTATAGGTACATATAAATTATCCATTTTCAACGTGATATGGCTGCAAGGCACTGTTATGTGGTAGATCTGATATTTTGTCTAATTTATGCAGTATTTTATTTTTTATAGGTATATATTAAAGAATTATTTTCAACGTGATATGTCCGCAATCCACTGTAATATGGTAGCTCTGATATTACACATAATTTATGCACTATTTTCATGATTTTTAAATATATTTTCCTGTTTTTAATGCATTGCATTATTTTTGAGGAACCTTGGGATGTCTTTGTTACATTTCCTGTCATACTCAAATAGCTCGCATCATCTGATTCATTTTGACGTCGTCATTAGATAGCGAATTACCTTTTTGCCAACAAACATTAATTCAATCTTTTTACACTTAAAGGTTAAGATTTTCCTACTGACAGATCCTCTAAACTTTAGATATTAAATAATGCTGTCATGGTGACTCAGTGTATCTGGCAGTCTGGTTTCTAGCATGCTCTCAGCATTTACGAATTGTGTCTCTGTCTGCGGACAGAGCGCAAATGAGCAAATATTGAGAGGTGGTCGGTCTCAAGGAACAGCTGCCTTCATTGCACTAAAGAGGGAAATCAGTAGCAATACCGATGTCCAGCGCAACGGACGGTTGCGCGGCTGGGCAATTTTGGGTCATAGCTTCGGTTTTACGTTTCCATGTGCTCCACATTAAACTGACATTGTGCCATATTTTGTCTTCGTGGGATGACAAATTCTAGTTTAGTTTCCGTGTTAACGATGAGATTTCTGACACGGACAGCGTAAAGCAACGGTTATTAAAACATCACATTCTTTTCAATCTGCAGCTCAGAAAGAAGCAGACAGCAAATTACAGAATGATTATTCGATCCTTAAGCAAGCCATTGTCTGCAGTGGTTTCCAGCCAACGAACATCGACTTAATTCCCGGGTTCTTTTATCGTTCTTAAAATTCGCATTATCGTGCATTGTGATATTGACCGATAATATTTGTTTAAATCACTCATTTCTTTCTTCAAGAAACAATACTTGCGATTCATTCTTGTCGCACATGCGCCGGGGATTCTGATTCAATGCCTGTTTAATTTGCAAATCAATTTAAACGAACCAGACAAGTCTATTTAACTAAGAGAGATGCAGAAAGCAGACGACCTATTAAGCCGTAATTAATTAAGTCCAATAATTTTGTATCGATTTATTCAAAGAAAATTTCCCACCTAGTTATTTTTAATGAAGCGTTGTTATCAGAATTAAGGTGGAAAGCAAAAATATGTGTTTAATACGGAGTGCGATTTTCATTAAAAACATAATATAATTTACATAAAGAAAAACAGAAAAAATGGCAATTAAAATGTCTCCCCAACGTTTTGCTTCATAGTTTAAACTTGTATTATTTAATATGAGAAAATAGTTTCGTATTTCAAACAATAATTAACTATTATTTAACAACTGATATTTGTATGAAAATAGTGCAACAACAAAAAATAACTTAAATTTGTATTTTTTACAGTGAACCGGAAGTTAAAAATTTGAAAAATATTCATATACATATTTGTTATATTTAGCTCAGATTCATTTTTTTTTAAAGTTGGACGAATACTTTATATTGCATTAAAATCTATTAAGGTCAGGAGCTCTACCGATAATTTGGTGGTTGTTAAATCTTTTTTTGTTTAGCCTACTTTGTTGAATATTAGGCAACATTCTCTTGTAAGTGGGCTCCCAAAATTGAGATAGTTGAAAATAAAAAATATTTGGGTAACTACATGCCCCACGCAAAAGAAATTAAATAGGCTTCATGCTGAACAATAAAAGACTTATTGATCAAAATTCGAACAAGATGTAGATTCCATAAAGGTTGCTTATGAGCTGGCCAGACCTCACTTTCCAGGCTTGACAGAATTGAAAATCATCTCTGAGTCCTTGTTGGAGAAGAATTATTTTCTATACTACAAGCTTTCTCTCGCAGGCAGGATGTGGAGGGTTTCTCACTGCTCTGTTGCTAGTATAATGGATAGTGTTCGGACGAACGGCATCCCCGGGCTGCACTAGGTCTGACCTACACGGTTAGAACCAGCCATACCACTTACATAGTAGCAAACCACCCATATCCTTCCCTCTTCCATTGGTGAGAAATAAGTTCCACTCAAACAGCTTCTTCCCGTGAACCACTACTTTATGGAATAGACTCCCAAGATGATGTTTCCGTGGTCGTTACAATCTTAACCTATTCAAATCTAGAGTCAACCCTTATTTTTCATTCATATCCGTATAAACTGCCCGTTAACGTAACCCTCTACCTCGCTTGATCCCTGGGCATTGTACAAGGTTAAGCTTACTATAAAAAATCACACATTTTCGTAAATGTTCAATATGCTCACCTTGATCGCGCTCAGGTGTCTGTTGAATATATCAGGTAAATCTTCATTCCTGGATCTTTGACTTCAATCTGAGAAGACACTGACTTCTATCATCACTGTATTGGCTGCATACATAGCGCTAGGGCCCAGTCTACCTCACTGTGCAAGATTGTTGATGACCCTACAAGAATGTCCATTCACCCTTTGGCAGATCAATTTTTTTTATCCAGCAACGTTCAACTCAAGAAACCCCTAGTGGATGAGCCAGGTTTTTCGCCCTTTGACAGATCAATTTTTTTATCCAGCAACATTCAACTCAAGAAAGGCCTGGTGGATGAGCCAGGTTTTTCGCCCTTTGACAGATCATTTTTTTATCCAGCAACATTCAACTCAAGAAAGGCCTGGTGGATGAGCCAGGTTTTTCGCCCTTTGACAGATCATTTTTTTATCCAGCAACATTCAACTCAAGAAAGGCCTGGTGGATGAGCGAGGTTTTCACGCCCTTTGACAGATCAATTTTTTATCCAGCAACGTTCAACTCAAGAAAGGCCTGGTGGATGAGCCAGGTTTTCGCCCTTTGACAGATCAATTTTTTTTTATCCAGCAACGTTCAACTCAAGAAAGGCCTGGTGGATGAGCCAGGTTTTTCGCCCTTTGACAGATCAATTTTTTATCCAGCAACGTTCAACTCAAGAAAGGCCTGGTGGATGAGCCAGGTTTTTCGCCCATTGACAGATCAATTTTTTATCCAGCAGCGTTCAACTCAAGAATGGCCTGGTGGATGAGCCAGGCTTTTCGCCCTTTGACAGATCAATTTTTTATCCAGCAACGTTCAACTCAAGAAAGGCCTGGTGGATGAGCCAGGTTTTTCGCCCTTTGACAGATCAATTTTTTATCCAGCAACGTTCAACTCAAGAAAGGCCTGGTGGATGAGCCGGGTTTTTCATCGCCTTTGACGAATCAATTTTTTTTCCAGGTTTTTCGCCCTTTGACAGATCAATTTTTTTATCCAGCAACATTCAACTCAAGAAAGGCCTGGTGGATGAGCCAGGTTTTTCGCCCTTTGACAGATCAATTTTTTTATCCAGCAACGTTCAACTCAAGAAAGGCCTGGTGGATGAGCCAGGTTTTTCGCCCTTTGACAGATCAATTTTTTATCCAGCAACGTTCAACTCAAACGTTCAACTCAAGAAAAGCCTGGTGGATGAGCCAGGTTTTTCGCCCTTTGACAGATCAATTTTTTATCCAGCAACGTTCAACTCAAGAAAGGCCTGGTGGATGAGCCAGGTTTTCGCCCTTTGACAGATCAAATTTTTTATCCAGGAACTCAAGAAAGGCCTGGTGGATGAGCCAGGTTTTTTCGCCCTTTGACAGATCAATTTTTTATCCAGCAACGTTCAACTCAAGAAAGGCCTGGTGGATGAGCCAGGTTTTTTCGCCCTTTGACAGATCAATTTTTTATCCAGCAACGTTCAACTCAAGAAAGGCCTGGTGGATGAGCCAGGTTTTTCGCCCTTTGACAGATCAATTTTTTTATCAGCAACATTCAACTCAAGAAAGGCCTGGTGGATGAGCCAGGTTTTCGCCCTTTGACAGATCAATTTTTTTCCAGCAACGTTCAACTCAAGAAAACCTGGTGGATGAGCCAGGTTTTCGCCCTTTGACAGATTTTTTATCCAGCAACGTTCAACTCAAGAAAGGCCTGGTGGATGAGCCAGGTTTTCGCCCTTTGACAGATCAATTTTTTTATCCAGCAACGTTCAACTCAAGAAAGGCCTGGTGGATGAGCCAGGTTTTTCGCCCTTTGACAGATCAATTTTTTATCCAGCAACGTTCAACTCAAGAAAGGCCTGGTGGATGAGCCAGGTTTTTCGCCCTTTGACAGATCAATTTTTTATCCAGCAACATTCAACTCAAGAAAGGCCTGGTGGATGAGCCAGGTTTTTCGCCCTTTGACAGATCATTTTTTTATCCAGCAACATTCAACTCAAGAAAGGTCTGGTGGATGAGCCAGGTTTTTCGCCCATTGACAGATCAATTTTTATTATCCAGCAGCGTTCAACTCAAGAATGGCCTGGTGGATGAGCCAGTCTTTTCGCCCTTTGACCTGGTGGAGATCAATTTTTTTATCCAGCAACATTCAACTCAAGAAAGGCCTGGTGGATGAGCCAGGTTTTTCGCCCTTTGACAGATCAATTTTTTTATCCAGCAACGTTCAACTCAAGAAAGGCCTGGTGGATGAGCCAGGTTTTTCGCCCTTTGACAGATCAATTTTTTTTATCCAGCAACGTTCAACTCAAGAAAGGCCTGGTGGATGAGCCAGGTTTTTCGCCCTTTGACAGATCAATTTTTTATCCAGCAACGTTCAACTCAAGAAAGGCCTGGTGGATGAGCCCCTTTGACAGATCAATTTTTCCAGCCCTTTCAACTCAGGCCTGGTGGATGAGCCAGGTTTTCGCCTTTTTTTTTATCCAGCAACATTCATTTTCGCCATTTGACGTTTTTTTTATCAAACGTTCAAGAAAGGCCTGGTGGATGAGCCAGGTTTTTTCGCCCTTTGACAGATCAATTTTTTATCCAGCAACGTTCAACTCAAGAAAGGCCTGGTGGATGAGCCAGGTTTTTCGCCCTTTGACAGATCAATTTTTTTATCCAGCAACGTTCAACTCAAGAAAGGCCTGGTGGATGAGCCAGGTTTTTCGCCCTTTGACAGATCAATTTTTTTATCCAGCAACGTTCAACTCAAGAAAGGCCTGGTGGATGAGCCAGGTTTTTTTTTATCCAGCCCTTTGACAGATCAATTTTTTTATCCAGCAACGTTCAACTCAAGAAAGGCCTGGTGGATGAGCCAGGTTTTCGCCCTTGACAGATCAATTTTTTATCCAGCAACGTTCAACTCAAGAAAGGCCTGGTGGATGAGCCAGGTTTTTCGCCCTTTGACAGATCAATTTTTTATCCAGCAACATTCAACTCAAGAAAGGCCTGGTGGATGAGCCAGGTTTTTCGCCCTTTGACAGATCAATTTTTTTATCCAGCAACGTTCAACTCAAGAAAGGCCTGGTGGATGAGCCAGGTTTTTCGCCCTTTGACAGATCAATTTTTTTATCCAGCAACGTTCAACTCAAGAAAGGCCTGGTGGATGAGCCAGGTTTTTTTTATCGCCCTTTGACAGATCAATTTTTTATCCAGCAACGTTCAACTCAAGAAAGGCCTGGTGGATGAGCCAGGTTTTCGCCAGATCAATTTTTTTACAGATCAATTTTTTATCCAGCAACGTTCAACTCAAAGAAAGGCCTGGTGGATGAGCCAGGTTTTTCGCCCTTTGACAGATCAATTTTTTTATCCAGCAACGTTCAACTCAAGAAAGGCCTGGTGGATGAGCCAGGTTTTTCGCCCTTTGACAGATCAATTTTTTTATCCAGCAACCTTCAACTCAAGAAAGGCCTGGTGGATGAGCCAGGTTTTCGCCCTTTGACAGATCAATTTTTTTTTATCCAGCAACGTTCAACTCAAGAAAGGCCTGGTGGATGAGCCAGGTTTTCGCCCTTTGACAGATCAATTTTTTATCCAGCAACATTCAACTCAAGAAAGGCCTGGTGGATGAGCCAGGTTTTTCGCCTTTGACAGATCAATTTTTATCCAGCAACATTCAACTCAAGAAAGGCCTGGTGGATGAGCCAGGTTTTTTCGCCCTTTGACAGATCAATTTTTTTATCCAGCAACGTTCAACTCAAGAATGGCCTGGTGGATGAGCACAGATCAATTTTTTTATCCAGCAACGTTCAACTCAAGAAAGGCCTGGTGGATGAGCCAGGTTTTTCGCCCTTTGACAGATCAATTTTTTTTATCCAAACGTTCAACTCAAGAAAGGCCTGGTGGATGAGCCAGGTTTTTCGCCCTTTGACAGATCAATTTTTATCCAGCAACGTTCAACTCAAGAAAGGCCTGGTGGATGAGCCAGGTTTTCGCCCTTTGACAGATCAATTTTTTTTTTATCCAGCAACATTCAACTCAAGAAAGGCCTGGTGGATGAGCCAGGTTTTTCGCCCTTTGACAGATCAATTTTTTTCCAGCAACGTTCAACTCAAGAAAGGCCTGGTGGATGAGCCAGGTTTTTCGCCCTTTGACAGATCAATTTTTTTATCCAGCAACGTTCAACTCAAGAAAGGCCTGGTGGATGAGCCAGGTTTTTCGCCCTTTGACAGATCAATTTTTTTTATCCAGCAACATTCAACTCAAGAAAGCCTGGTGGATGAGCCAGGTTTTTTCGCCCTTTGACAGATCAATTTTTTATCCAGCAACATTCAACTCAAGAAAGGCCTGTGGATGAGCCAGGTTTTTCGCCCTTGACAGATCAATTTTTTTATCCAGCAACGTTCAACTCAAGAAAGGCCTGGTGGATGAGCCAGGTTTTTCGCCATTTTGACAGATCAATTTTTTATCCAGCAACGTTCAACTCAAGAAAGGCCTGGTGGATGAGCCAGGTTTTTCGCCCTTGACAGATCAATTTTTTTATCCAGCAACGTTCAACTCAAGAAAGGCCTGGATGAGCCAGGTTTTTTCCCTTTGACAGATCAATTTTTTTATCCAGCAACGTTCAACTCAAGAAAGGCCTGGTGGATGAGCCAGGTTTTTTCGCCCTTTGACAGATCAATTTTTTTATCCAGCAACGTTCAACTCAAGAAAGGCCTGGTGGATGAGCCAGGTTTTTCGCCCTTTGACAGATAATCAATTTTTATCCAGCAACATTCAACTCAAGAAAGGCCTGGTGGATGAGCCAGGTTTTTCGCCCTTTGACAGATCAATTTTTTATCCAGCAACGTTCAACTCAAGAAAGGCCTGGTGGATGGCCCTTTGACAGATCAATTTTTTATCCAGCAACATTCAACTCTAAGAAAGGCCTGGTGGATGAGCCAGGTTTTTCCCTTTGACAGATCAATTTTTTTTATCCAGCAACGTTCAACTCAAGAAAGGCCTGGTGGATGAGCCAGGTTTTTTCGCCCTTTGACAGATCAATTTTTTATCCAGCAACGTTCAACTCAAGAAGGGCCTGTTGGATGAGCCAGGTTTTTCGCCTTTTGACAGATCAATTTTTTATCCAGCAACATTCAACTCAAGAAAGGCCTGGTGGATGAGCCAGGCTTTTCGCACTTGGACAGATCAATTTTTTATCCAGCAACGTTCAACTCAAGAAGGGCCTGTTGGATGAGCCAGGTTTTTCGCCCTTTGACAGATCAATTTTTTATCAGCAACGTTCAACTCAAGAAAGGCCTGGTGGATGAGCCAGGTTTTTCACAGATCAATTTTTTATCCAGCAACGTTCAACTCAAGAAAGGCCTGGTGGATGAGCCAGGTTTTTCGCCCTTTGACAGATCAATTTTTTATCCATCCTCAAGAAAGGCCTGTTGGATGAGCAACAGATCAATTTTTTATCAGCAACATTCAACTCAAGAAAGGCCTGGTGGAAGGCCCCTGGTGGATGAGCCAGGTTTTTCGCCCTTTGACAGATCAATTTTTTTATCCAGCAACGTTCAACTCAAAGAAAGGCCTGGTGGATGAGCCAGGTTTTTCGCCCTTTGACAGATCAATTTTTTATCCAGCAACATTCAACTCAAGAAAGGCCTGGTGGATGAGCCAGGTTTTTCGACAGATCAATTTTTTATCAGCAACATTCAACTGAAAGGCCTGGTGGATGAGCAATTTTTTTATCCAGCAACATTCAACTCAAGAAAGGCCTGGTGGATGAGCCAGGTTTTTCGCCCTTGACAGATCAATTTTTTATCCAGCAACATTCAACTCAAGAAAGGCCTGGTGGATGAGCCAGGTTTTTCGCCCTTTGACAGATCAATTTTTTATCCAGCAACATTCAACTCAAGAAAGGCCTGGTGGATGAGCCAGGTTTTCGCCCTTGACAGATCAATTTTTTTCCAGCAACGTTCAACTCAAGAAAGGCCTGGTGGATGAGCCAGGTTTTTCGCCCTTTGACAGATCAATTTTTTTATCCAGCAACGTTCAACTCAAGAAAGGCCTGGTGGATGAGCCAGGTTTTTCGCCCTTTGACAGATCAATTTTTTTCCAGCAACGTTCAACTCAAGAAAGGCCTGGTGGATGAGCCAGGTTTTTCGCCCTTTGACAGATCAATTTTTTATCCAGCAACGTTCAACTCAAGAAAAGGCCTGGTGGATGAGCCAGGTTTTCGCCCTTTGACAGATCAATTTTTTTATCCAGCAACGTTCAACTCAAGAAAGGCCTGGTGGATGAGCCAGGTTTTTCGCCCTTTGACAGATCAATTTTTTATCCAGCAACGTCAACTTTTGAACCAGGTTTTTCGCCCTTTTACAGATCAGCAACGTTCAACTCAAGAAAGGCCTGGTGGATGAGCCAGGTTTTTTCGCCCGTTTGACAGATCAATTTTTTTATCCAGCAACGTTCAACTCAAGAAAGGCCTGGTGGATGAGCCAGTCTTTTCGCCCTTTGACAGATCAATTTTTTATCCAGCAACGTTCAACTCAAGAAAGGCCTGGTGGATGAGCCAGGTTTTACGCCCTTTGACAGATCAATTTTTTTTATCCAGCAACGTTCAACTCAAGAAAGGCCTGGTGGATGAGCCAGGTTTTTCGCCCTTTGACAGATCAATTTTTATCCAGCAACGTTCAACTCAAGAAAGGCCTGGTGGATGAGCCAGGTTTTTCGACCTTTGACAGATCAATTTTTTTTATCCAGCAGCGTTCAACTCAAGAATGGACTGGTGGATGAGCCAGGCTTTTCGCCCTTTGACAGATCAATTTTTTATCCAGCAACGTTCAACTCAAGAAAGGCCTGGTGGATGAGCCAGGTTTTTCGCCCTTTGACAGATCAATTTTTTATCCAGCAAGGTCCAACTCAAGAAAGGCCTGGTGGATGAGCCAGGTTTTTCGCCCTTTGACAGATCAATTTTTTTATCCAGCAACGTTCAACTCAAGAAAGGCCTGGTGGATGAGCCAGGTTTTCGCCCTTTGACAGATCAATTTTTTATCCAGCAACGTTCATCCAGCAATGAGCATTCAACTCAAGAAAGGCCTGGTGGATGAGCCAGGTTTTCGCCCTTTGACAGGATCAATTTTTTATCCAGCAACGTTCAACTCAAAAAGGCCTGGTGGATGAGCCAGGTTTTTCCCCTTGACAGATCAATTTTTTTATCCAGCAACGTTCAACCCAAGAAAGGCCTGTGGATGAGCCAGGTTTTTTTGACGATCCCAACGTTTGACTGGTGGATGATCATCAATTTTTATCCAGCAACGTTCAACTCAAGAAAGGCCTGGTGGATGAGCCAGGTTTTCGCCCTTTGACAGATCAATTTTTTTATCCAGCAACGTTCAACTCAAGAAAGGCCTGAGTGGATCCAGGTTTTCGCCCTTTGAGCCAGGATTTTTTATCCAGCAACGTTCAACTCAAAGAAAGGCCAATTTTTATGAGCAGCATTTTCGCTCTTTTGTCACGCAAGAATTTCAACTCGAAAGGCCTGGTGGATGAGCCAGGTTTTCGCCCTTTGACAGATCAATTTTTTATCCAGCAACGTTCAACTCAAGAAAGGCCTGGTGGATGAGCCAGGTTTTCGCCCTTTGACAGATCAATTTTTTTATCCAGCAACGTTCAACTCAAGAAAGGCCTGGTGGATGAGCCAGTTTTTCGCCCTTTGACAGATCAATTTTTTTATCCAGCAACGTTCAACTCAAGAAAGGCCTGGTGGATGAGCCAGGTTTTTGACGCCAGCAACATTCAACTGACAGAATCAATTTTTATCCATCCAGCAACGTTCAACTCAAGAAAGGCCTGGTGGATGAGCGCCCTTTGACAGATCAATTTTTATCAGGTTTTTCGCCCTTTGACAGATCAATTTTTTTATCCAGCAACGTTCAACTCAAAAAAGGGCAGGTTTTCGCCCTTTGACAGATCAGCCAGGCCTTTTTTTCGCCTTTGACAGATCAATTTTTTTTATCCAGCAACGTTCAACTCAAGAAAGGCCTGGTGGATGAGCCAGTTTTTTTCGCCCTTGACAGATCAATTTTTTATCCAGCAACGTTCAACTCAAGAAAGCCTGGTGGATGAGCCAGGTTTTTCGCCCTTTGACAGATCAATTTTTTTTCCAGCAACGTTCAACTCAAGAAAAGGCCTGGTGGATGAGCCAGGTTTTTCGCCCTTTGACAGATCAATTTTTTTTATCCAGCAACATTCAACTCAAGAATGGCCTGGTGGATGAGCCAGGTTTTTCGCCCTTTGACAGATCAATTTTTTTATCCAGCAACGTTCAACTCAAGAAAGGCCTGGTGGATGAGCGGGTTTTTTTATCGCCCTTTGACAGATCAATTTTTTTTATCCAGCAACATTCAACTCAAGAAAGGCCTGGTGGATGAGCCAGGTTTTCGCCCTTTGACAGATCAATTTTTATCCAGCAACATTCAACTCAAGAAAAGGCCTGGTGGATGAGCCAGGTTTTTCGCCCTTTTTTATCAGACAGATCTTGGTTTTTTATCCAGCAACGTTCAACTCAAGAAAGGCCTGGTGGATGAGCCAGGTTTTCGCCCTTTGACGAATCAATTTTTTTTCATCCAGCAATCGTTCAACTCAAGAAAGGCCTGTTGGATGAGCCAGTTTTCGCCCTTTGACAGATCAATTTTTTTGTCAGCAACATTCAACTCAAGAAAGGCCTGGTGGATGAGCCAGGTTTTCGCCCTTTGACAGATCAATTTTTTTATCCAGCAAACGTTCAACTCAAGAAGGCCTGGTGGATGAGCCAGGTTTTCGCCCTGACAGATCAATTTTTTTATCCAGCAACGTTCAACTCAAGAAAGGCCTGGTGGATGAGCCAGGTTTTCGACCCAGATCAATTTTTTTTATCAGCAACGTTCAACTCAGAATCATGATTTTCGCCCTTTGACAGGATCAATCCAGCAACGTTCAACTCAAGAAAGGCCTGGTGGATGAGCCAGGTTTTCGCCCTTTGACAGATAATTTTTTTATCCACCAACTCGAAAGGCCTGGTGGATGAGCCGGGATTTTCGCCCTTTGACAGATCAATTTTTTTTATCCAAGCATGAGCCAGGTTTTCAACAATCAAGAAACTCCAGGCCTGGTGGATGAGCCAGGTTTTTCGCCCTTTGACAGATCAATTTTTTATCCAGCAACGTTCAACTCAAGAAAGGCCTGGTGGATGAGCCAGGTTTTTCGCCCTTTGACAGATCAATTTTTTATCCAGCAACATTCAACTCAAGAAAGGCCTGGTGGATGAGCCAGGTTTTCGCCCTTTGACAGATCAATTTTTTATCCAGCAACGTTCAACTCAAGAAGGCCTGGTGGATGAGCCAGGTTTTTCGCCCTTGACAGATCAATTTTTTATCCAGCAACGTTCAACTCAAGTTCAATGAGCCAGGTTTTTCACAGATCAATTTTTTGTCCAGAACGTTCAGGCCTGGTGGATGAGCCAGGTTTTTCGCCCTTTGACAGATCAATTTTTTTATCCATCAACGTTCAACTCAAGAAAGGCCTGGTGGATGAGCCAGGTTTTCGCCCTTTGACAGATCAATTTTTTATCCAGCAACGTTCAACTCAAGAAAGGCCTGGTGGATGAGCCAGACGTTTTTCGCCCGCTTTGACAGATCATTTTTTTATCCAGCAACATTCAACTTTGAGCGGGTTTTTCGCCCTTTGACAGATCAATTTTTTTTATCCAGCAACGTTCAACTCAAGAAAGGCCTGGTGGATGAGCCAGGTTTTCGCCCTTTGACAGATCAATTTTTTATCCAGCAACGTTCAACTCAAGAAAGGCCTGGTGGATGAGCCAGGTTTTTCGCCCTCAATTTTTTATCCAGCAACATTCAACTCGAAGGCCCTGGTGGATCATTTTTTTTCAACTTTGATCCCAGCAACATTCAACTCCAGAAAGGTCTGGTGGATGAGCCAGGTTTTTCGCCCATTGACAGATCAATTTTTATCAGCAACGTTCAACTCAAAGAATGGCCTGGTGGATGAGCCAGTTTTTCGCCCTTTGACAGATCAATTTTTATCCAGCAACATTCAACTCAAGAAAGGCCTGGTGGATGAGCCCAGGTTTTCGCCCTTTGACAGATCAATTTTTTTTATCAGCAACGTTCAACTCAAGAAAGGCCTGGTGGATGAGCCAGGTTTTTTCGCCCTTTGACAGATCAATTTTTTTATCCAGCAACGTTCAACTCAAGAAAGGCCTGTTGGGATGAGCCAGGTTTTCGACCTTTGACAGATCAATTTTTTATCCAGCAACATTCAACTCCAAGAATGGCCTGGTGGATGAGCCAGGTTTTTCGCCCTTTGACAGATCAATTTTTTATCCAGCAACGTTCAACTCAAGAAAGGCCTGGTGGATGAGCCAGGTTTTTCGCCCTTTGACAACCTAAGATCAATTTTATCCAGCAACGTTCAACTCAAGAAAGGCCTGGTGGATGAGCCAGGTTTTTCGCCCTTTGACAGATCAATTTTTTTATCCAGCAAAGTTCAACTCAAGAAAGGCCTGGTGGATGAGCCAGGTTTTTCGCCCTTTGACAGATCAATGTTTTTATCCAGCAACGTTCAACTCAAGAAAGGCCTGGTAGATGAGCCAGGTTTTTCGCCCTTGACAGATCAATTTTTTTATCCAACGTTCATCAATTTTTTTATCCAGCAACATTCAACTCAAGAAAGGCCTGGTGGATGGATTGACAGATCAATTTTTCCCTTTGACAGGTCAATTTTTTTGTGGATCCAGCAACATTCAACTCAAAGCAAGGCCTGAGTGGATGAGCCAGGTTTTTCGCCCTTTGACAGATCAATTTTTTATCCAGCAACGTTCAACTCAAGAAAAGCCTGGTGGATGAGCCAGGTTTTTTACGCCCTTGACAGATCAATTTTTTATCCAGCAACGTTCAACTCAAGAAAAGCCTGGTGGATGAGCCAGGTTTTCACCTTTGACAGATCAATTTTTTTCCAGCAAACGTTCAAACCAAGAAAGGCCTGTGGATGAGCCGGGTTTTCGACCTTGATAGATCCATTTTTTTATCCAGCAACATTCAACTCAAGAATGGCTTGGTTTGGTTTGACGATCCGTCAACATTGACAAAGGCCTGGTGGATGAGCAATTTTTTATCCAGCAAACGTTCAACTCAAGAGAGGCCCGGTGGATGAGCCAGGTTTTTCGCCCTTTGACAGATCAATTTTTTTATCCAGCAAGGTTCAACTCAAGAAAGGCCTGGTGGATGAGCCAGGTTTTTCGCCCTTCATTTTTTATCAGATTCAAAAGGCCCCGTTTTTTATCCAGCAACATTCAACTCAAGAAAGGCCTGGTGGATGAGCCAGGTTTTTCGCCCTTTGACAGATCAATTTTTTATCCAGCAACGTTCAACTCAAGAAAGGCCCTGGTAGATGAGCCAGGTTTTCGCCCTTGACAGATCAATTTTTTTATCCAGCAACGTTCAACTCAAGAAAGGCCTGGTGGATGAGCCAGGTTTTTCGCCCTTTGACAGGTCAATTTTTTATCCAGCAACATTCAACTCAAGAAAGGCTGGTGGATGAGCCAGGTTTTTCGCCCTTTGACAGATCAATTTTTTATCCGGCAACGTTCAACTCAAGAAAGGCCTGGTGGATGAGCCAGGTTTTTCGCCTTTGACAGATCAATTTTTTATCCAGCAACGTTCAACTCAAGAAAGGCCTGAGTGATGAGCCAGGTTTTCGCCCTTTGACAGATCAATTTTTTATCCAGCAACGTTCAACTCAAGAAAAGGCCTTTGAGCCATGTTTTTCGCCCTTTGACAGATCAATTTTTTATCCAAAAGTAGCACTTTCAACTCAAGAAAGGCCTGGTGGATGAGCCAGGTTTTTTTGACAGATCAATTTTTTTTATCCAGCAAAGTTCAACTCAAGAACGGTCTGGTGGATGAGCCAGTTTTTCGCCCAGATCATTTTTTTTACAGAGCGAGGCTTCAACAGATCAATCCAGCAACGTTCAATGAAGCCTTTTCCAGTTTCAACTCAAGAAAGGCTGACATCAATTTTTTATCAGCAACGTTCAACTCAAGAAGGCCTGGTGGATGAGCCAGGTTTTTTTGCCCTTTGACAGATCAATTTTTTATCCAGCAACGTTCAACTCAAGAAAGGCCCTGGTGGATGAGCCCAGATTTTCGCCCTTTGATGATCAATTTTTTTATCCAGCAATATTCAACTCAAAGAAGGCCTGAGGGATGAGCCAGGATTTTCGCCCTTTGACAGATCATTTTTTTATCCAGCAACATTCAACTCAAGAAAGGCCTGGTGGATGGCCAGGTTTTCGCCCTGACAGATCAATTTTTTTATCCGGCAACGTTCAGCTCAAAAGAAAGGCCTGGTGGATGAGCCAGGTTTTCGCCCTTTTGACAGATCAATTTTTTATCCAGCAACATTCAACTCAAGAAAGGCCTGGTGGATGGGGATTTTTCCGCCCCTTTGACGGTTTTTATCCAACGTTCAATAAAGAAAGGCCTGGTGGGATAGATCAATTTTTTATCCAGCAACATTCAACCAAGAAAGGCCTGGTTCGATGAGCCCAGCAACGTTTTTCGGATGGGCCTTTTGCTCCCCACAGATCACTTTTTTATCCAGCAACGTTCAACTCAAAGAAGCGCCAGGTGGATGAGCCAGTGCTTTTTCGCCCTTTGACAGATGTTTTTTATCCAGCAACGTTCAATCCCAAGAAAGGCCTGGTCGATGAGCCAGGTTTTCGCCCTTTGACAGATCAATTTTTTTATCCAGCAACATTCAACTCAAGAAAGGCCTGTTGATGAGCCAGGTTTTCGCCACTTTGACAGATCATTTTTATCCAGCAACATTCAACTCAAGAAAGGTCTGTGGATGAGCCAGGTTTTCATTTGACAGATCAATTTTTATCCAGTAAACGTCTAAACCAAGAATGGCCTGGTGGATGAGCCAGTTTTCGCCCTTTGACAGATCAATTTTTATCCAGCAACGTTCAACCCAAGAAAGGCCTGTGGATGAGCCAGGTTTTACGCCCTTTGACAGATCAATTTTTTTATCAGCAACGTTCAACCAAGAAAGGCCTGGTGGATGAGCCAGGTTTTTCGCCCTTTGACAGATCAATTTTTTTATCCGCAACGTTCAACTCAAGAAAGGTCTGGTGGATGAGCTAGGTTTTTCGCCCTTTTGACAGATCAATTTTTTTATCCAGCAACATTCAACTCAAGAAAATGGCCTGGTGGATGAGCCGTTTTCGCCGTTTGACAGATCAATTTTTTATCCAGCAACGTTCAACTCAAGAAAGGCCTGGTGGATGAGCCAGGTTTTTCGCCTTTGACAGATCAATTTTTTTTATCCAGCAAGGTCCAAATTAGGCTTTTTTTTCGCCCCTTTTAAGATCAAATCCAGCCCAACCAATTGGATGAGCCAGGTTTTTTCGCCCTTTGACAGATCAATTTTTATCCAGCAACATTCAACTCAAGAAAGGCCTGGTGGATGAGCCAGGTTTTTCGCCCTTTGACAGATCAATTTTTTTTTCCAGCAACGTTCAACTCAAGAAAGGCCTGGTGGATGAGCCAGGTTTTTCGCCCTTTGACAGATCAATTTTTATCCAGCAACATTCAACTCAAGAAAGGCCTGGTGGATGAGCCAGGTTTTCGCCCTTTGACAGATCAATTTTTTATCATCCAGCAACATTCCCAACTCAAGAAAGGCCTGTGATTGAGCTTGTATTTTTCGCCCTTTGACAGATCAATTTTTTTATCCAGCAACGTTCAACTCAAGAAAGGCCTGATGAGCCAGGTTTTTTCGCCCTTTTGACAGATCAATTTTTTATCCAGCAACGTTCAACTCATCAAAGGCCTGTGGATGAGCCAGGTTTTTCGCCCTTTGACAGATCAATTTTTTTTATCCAGCAACATTCCAACTCGAAAGGCCTGGTGGATGAGCCAGGTTTTCAGCCTTTGACAGATCAATTTTTTTATCCAGCAACGTTCAACTCAAGAAAGGCCTGGTGGATGGAGCCAGGTTTTTTCGTCCCTGACAGATCAATTTTTTATCCAGCAACATTCAACTCAAGAAAGGCCTGTGTGGATGAGCCAGGATTTTTTATCGCCCATTGACTCAAGAAAGGCCTTTTTTATCCAGCAACATTCAACTCAAGAAAGGCCTGGTGGATGAGCGAGGCTTTTCGCCCTTTGACAGATCAATTTTTTATCCAGCAACGTTCAACTCAAGAAAGGCCACCAGTGGATGAGCCAGGTTTTTTCGCCCTTTGACAGATCAATTTTTTATCAGCAACGTTCAACTCAAGAAAGGCCTGGTGGATGAGCCAGGTTTTCGCCCTTTGACAGATCAATTTTTTTTATCCAGCAACGTTCAACTCAAGAAAGGCCTGGTGGATGAGCCAGTTTTTCTCCTTTGATGATCAATTTTTTTATCCAGCAACGTTCAACTCAAGAAAGGCCTGTGGATGAGCCAGGTTTTCGCCCTTTTGACAGATCAATTTTTTATCCAGCAACATTCAACTCAAGAAAGGGCCTGGAGTGGATGAGCCAGTTTTTTCGCCCTTTGACAGATCAATTTTTTATCCCGCAACGTCCAACTCAAGAAAGGCCTGGTGGATGAGCCAGGTTTTTTCGCCCTTTGACGAATCAATTTTTTATCAGCAAAATCTCAACTCAAGAAAGGCCTGGTGGATGAGCCAGGTTTTCGCCCCTTTGACAGATCAATTTTTTTATCCAGCAACATTCAACTCAAGAAAGGCCTGGTGGATGAAAGGAGCCAGGTTTTTTTTTCGCCCTTGACAGATCAATTTTTTATCCAGCAACGTTCAACTCAAGAAAGGCCTGTTGGATGAGCCAGTCTTTTTCAGTCCAATTTGACAGATCAATTTTTTATCCAGCAACGTTCAACTCAAAGAAAGGCCCCTTCGGGGATGAGCCAGGTTTTTCGCCTTTGACAGATCAATTTTTTATCCAGCAATGTTCAATCTCAAGAAAGGCCTGGGTGGATGGGCAGGTTTTTTCGCCCTTTGACAGATCAATTTTTTTTCAACTCCAAGAATGGATGGAGCCAGGCTTTTCAACCTTTGACAGATCAATTTTTATCCAGCAAATATCTTCAACTCAAGAAAGGCCTGGTGGATGAGGCTTTTTCATCCTTTGACAGGATCAATTTTTTTATCCAGCAACATTCAACTCAAGAAAGGCCTGGTGGATGAGCCAGGTTTTTCAAGCATTTGACAGATCAATTTTTTATCCATCAACATTCAACTCAAGAAAAGCCTGGTGAGATGAGCCAGGTTTTTTATCCTTGCCCATTTGACAGAAGCCAGGTCACAGATTTTTTTATCCAGCAACATTCAACTCAAGAAAGGCCTGGTGGATGAGCGGGTTTTTTCTTGCTTTTTATCCAGCAACGTTCAACTCAAGAAAGGCAATTTTTTTGCCCACAGATCAATCCAGCAACATCAACTCAAGAAAGGCCTGGTGGGATGAGCCAGTTTTTCGCCCATTGACAGATTCTTCAATTTTTTTATCCAGCAACGTTCAACTCAAGAAAGGCCTGTGGATGAGCCAGGTTTTTTCGCCCTTGACAGATCAATTTTTTATCCAGCAACGTTCAACTCAAGAAAGGCCTGGTGGATGAGCCAGGTTTCGCCCTTTGATAGATCAATTTTTTATCCAGCAACGTTCAACTCAAGAAAAGCCTGGTGGATGAAACAGGTTTTCGCCCTTGACAGATGCAGATTTATTTTTAAACGTTCAACCTAAGAAAGGCCGGTGATTTGCCAGGTTTTTCTTTGACAGATCATTTTTTTTCCAGCAACGTTCAACTCAAGAATGGCCTGGTGAGCCAGGTTTTCGCCCCTTGACAGATCAATTTTTTATCCAGCAACGTTCAACTCAAGAAAGGCCTGGTGGATGAGCCTTTTCGCCCTTTGACAGATCAATTTTTATCCTTGAACTCAAGAAAGGCTGGTGGAATTTTTCGCCCATTGACAGATCAATTTTTTTATCCAGCAAAAGTTCAACTCAAGAAAGGCCTGGTGGATGAGCCAGGTTTTCGCCAATTGACAGATCAATTTTATCCAGCAACGTTCAACTCAAGAAGGCCTGTGGATGAGCCAGGTTTTCGCCCTTTGACAGATCAATTTTTTTATCCAGCAACATTCTAACTCAAGAAAGGCCTGGTGGATGAGCCAGGTTTTCGCCCATTGACAGATCAATTTTTTTATCCAGCAACGTTCAACTCAAGAAAGGCCTGGTGGATGAGCCAGGTTTTTCGCCCTTTGACAGATCAATTTTTTATCCAGCAACCTGGTAGATTTTTCGCTCTTTGACAGATCAATCAAAGAAAGGCCTGAACCAGGTTTTCAACCTTTGAAGATCAAGGCAAAGGTGGATGAGCCAGGTTTTCGCCCCTTTGACAGATCAATTTTTTTATCCAGCAACGTTCAACTCAAGAAAGGCCTGGTGGATGAGCCAAGGTTTTTCGCCCTTTTTATCCAGCAACGTTCAACTCAAGAAAGGCCTGGTTGAGCCAGGTTTTTCGCCCTTTGACAGATCAATTTTTTTTATCAGCAACGTTCAACCCAAGAAGGCCTGGTGGATGAGCCAGGTTTTCGCCCTTTGACAGATCAATTTTTATCCAGCAACATTCAACTCAAGAAAGGCCTGGTGGATGAGCCAGGTTTTCGCCCTTTGACAGATCAATTTTTTATCCAGCAACGTTCAACTCAAGAAAGGCACTGGTGGATGAGCCAGGTTTTTCGCCCAATTTTTTATCCAGGTTCAACGTTTTGTCAACTTCAAGAAAAGGCCTGGTGGATGATTTTTCGCCAATTTTTTTTTTATCCAGCAACGTTCAACTCAAGAAAGGCCTGGTGGATGAGCCAGGTTTTTCGCCCTTTGACAGATCAATTTTTTTATCCAGCAACGTTCAACTCAAGAAAGGCCTGGTGGATGAGCCAGGTTTTCGCCCTTTGACAGATCAATTTTTTATCCAGCAACATTCAACTCAAGAAAGGCCTGGTGGATGAGCCAGGTTTTTCGCCCTTGACAGATCAATTTTTTATCCAGCAACATTCAACTCAAGAAAGGCCTGGTGGATGAGCCAGGTTTTCGCCCTTTGACAGATCAATTTTTTTATCCAGCAACGTTCAACTCAAGAAAGGCCTGGTGGATGAGCCAGGTTTTTCGCCCTTTGACAGATCAATTTTTTATCAGCAACATTCAACTCAAGAAAGGCCTGGTGGATGGCAGGATTTCGCCCTTTGACAGATCAATTTTTATCCAGCAACGTTCAACTCAAGAAAGGCCTGGTGGATGAGCCAGGTTTTTCGCCCTTTGACAGATCAATTTTTTTTATCCAGCAACGTTCAACTCAAGAAAGGCCTGGTGGATGAGCCAGGTTTTTTTCGCCCTTTGACAGATCAATTTTTATCCAGCAACGTTCAACTCAAGAAAGGCCTGGTGGATGAGTTTTTTCGCTGGATTTTTTTGTCAGCAACGTTCAACTTTTGACAGGTTTTCACAGATCATTTTTTCCAGCAACGTTCAACTCAAGAAAGGCCGCAGGATGAGCCAGGTTTTCGCCCTTTGACAGATCAATTTTATTATCCAGCAACGTTCAACTCAAAGAATGGCCTGGTGGATGAGCCAGGTTTTTCGCCCTTTGACAGATCAATTTTTTATCAGCAACATTCAACCTCAAGAAAGGCCTGGTGGATGAGCCAGGTTTTCGCCCTTTGACAGATCAATTTTTTTATCCAGCAACGTTCAACTCAAGAAAGGCCTGGTGGATGAGCCAGGTTTTCGCCCTTTGACAGATCGGTTTTTTTTATCCAGCAACGTTCAACTCAAGAAAGGCCTGGTGGATGAGCCAGGTTTTTCGACTTTTGACAGATCAATTTTTATCCAGCAACCATTTTTACGCAACAATTTTTATCCCAGCAACGTTCAACTCAAAGACCTGGTGGATGAGCCGGGTTTTTCGCCCTTTGACAGATCAATTTTTTTATCCAGCAACGTTCAACTCAAGAAAGGCCTGGTGGATGAGCCGGGTTTTTCGCCCTTTGACAGATCAATTTTTTATCCAGCAACGTTCAACTCAAGAAAGGCCTGGTGGATGAGCCAGGTTTTTCGCCCTTTGACAGATCAATTTTTTATCCAGCAACGTTCAACTCAAGAAAGGCCTGGGATGAGCCAGTTTTCGCCCTTTGACAGATCAATTTTTTTATCCAGCAACATTCAACTCAAGAAAGGCCTGGTGGATGAGCCAGGTTTTTCGCCCTTTGACAGATCAATTTTTTTATCAAAACATTCAACTCAAGAAAGGCCTTGAGAGACAGACCAGGTTTATCCAGCAACGTTCAACTCAAGAAAGGCCTGGTGGATGAGCCAGGTTTTTCGCCCTTTTGACAGATCAATTTTTTTATCCAGCAACGTTCAACTCAAGAAAGGCCTGGTGGATGAGCCAGGTTTTTCGCCCTTTGACAGATCAATTTTTTATCCAGCAACATTCAACTCAAAGAAAGGCCTGGTGGATGAGCCAGGTTTTCGCCCGACAGATCAATTTTTTATCCAGCAACGTTCAACTCAAGAAAGGCCTGGTGGATGAGCCAGTTTTTCGCCCTTTGACAGATCAATTTTTATCCAGCAACATTCAACTCAAGAAAGGCCTGGTGGATGAGCCAGGTTTTTCGCCCTTTGACAGATCAATTTTTTTATCGTCTAAGCAACGTTCAACTTTTTCAAGAAAGGCCTGGTGGATGAGCCAGGTTTTTTCGCCCTTTGACAGATCAATTTTTATCCAGCAACGTTCAACTCAAGAAAGGTCTGGTGGATGAGCCAGTTTTTTCGCCCTTTGACAGATCAATTTTTTTTTATCCAGCAACGTTCAACTCAAGAATGGCCTGGTGGATGAGCCAGGTTTTTCGCCCTTTGACAGATCAATTTTTTCCAGCAAAACATTCATCCCTGCGGATGAGCAACGTTCAACTCAAGAAAGGCCTGGTGGATGAGCCAGGTTTTTCGCCCTTTGACAGATCAATTTTTTTTATCCAGCAACGTTCAACTCAAGAAAGGCCTGGTGGATGAGCCAGGTTTTTCGCCCTTTGACAGATCAATTTTTTTCCAGCAACATTCAACTCAAGAAAGGCCTGGTGGATGAGCCAGGTTTTTCGCCCTTTTTGACAGATCAATTTTTTTATCCAGCAACGTTCAACTCAAGAAAGGCCTGGTGGATGAGCCAGGTTTTTCGACCTTTTTTTTTATCCAGAACATTCAATTTTTTTTCCAGCAATCCAGCATTTTTTTTTATCAGCAACGTTCAACTCAAGAAAGGCCTGGTGGATGAGCCTTTTTTTCGCCCTTTGACAGATCAATTTTTTATCCAGCAACGTTCAACTCAAGAAAGGCCTGGTGGATGAGCCAGGTTTTTTCGCCCTTTGACAGATCAATTTTTTATCCAGCAACGTTCAACTCAAGAAAGGCCTGGTGGATGAGCCAGGTTTTTCGCCCTTGACAGATCAATTTTTTATCCAGCAACGTTCAACTCAAAGAAAGGCCTGGTGGATGAGCCAGGTTTTTCGCCACTTTGACAGATCAATTTTTTTATCCAGCAACGTTCAACTCAAGAAAGGCCTGGTGGATGAGCCAGGTTTTTCGCCCTTGACAGATCAATTTTTTATCCAGCAACATTCAACTCAAGAAAGGCCTGGTGGATGAGCCAGTTTTTCGCCCTTTCACAGATCATTTTTTTTCCAGCAACATTCAACTCAAGAAGGTCCTGGTGGATGAGCAGGTTTTTCGCCATTTGACAGATCATTTTTTATCCAGCAACATTCAACTCAAGGTGGTGGATGAGCCAGGTTTTCGCCCTTTGACAGATCAATTTTTTATCCAGCAACGTTCAACTCAAGAAAGGCCTGGTGGATGAGCCAGGTTTTTCGCCTTTGACAGATCAATTTTTTTATCCAGCAACGTTCAACTCAAGAAAGGCCTGGTGGATGAGCCAGGTTTTCGCCTTGACAGATCAATTTTTTATCCAGCAACGTTCAACTCCAAGAAAAGGCCTGGTGGATGAGCCAGGTTTTTTCGCCCTTTGACAGATCAATTTTTTTACCCAAGCAACGTTCAACTCAAGAAAGGCCTTGGATGAGCCAGGTTTTTCGCCCTTTGACAGATCAATTTTTTTTATCCAGCAACGTTCAACTCAAAGAAAGGCCTGGTGGATGAGCCAGGTTTTCGCCCTTTGACAGATCAATTTTTTTATCCAGCAACGTTCAACTCAAGAAAGGCCTGGTGGATGAGCCAGGTTTTTCGCCCTTTGACAGATCAATTTTTTATCCAGCAACGTTCAACTCAAAGAAAGGTCTGGTGGATGAGCCAGGTTTTCGCCCTTTGACAGATCAATTTTTTATCCAGCAACGTTCAACTCAAGAAAGGCCTGGTGGATGAGCCAGGTTTTTTCGCCCTTTGACAGATCAATTTTTATCCAGCAAAAGTTCAACTCAAGAAAGGCCTGGTGGATGAGCCAGGTTTTTCGCCCTTTTGACAGATCAATTTTTTATCCAGCAACATTCAACTCAAGAAAGGCCTGGTGATGAGCCAGGTTTTCGCCCTTGACAGATCAATTTTTTTATCCAGCAACACAACTCGAAAGGCCTGGTGGATGAGCCAGGTTTTTTCGCCCTTGACAGATCAATTTTTATCCAGCAACGTTCAACTCAAGAAAGGCCTGGTGGATGAGCCAGGTTTTTCGCGCTGACGAATCAATTTTATCCAGCAACGTTCAGATCATGAGCCAGGTTTTTTTGACAGATCAATTTTTTATCCAGCAACGTTCAACTCAAGAAAGGCCTGGTGGATGAGCCAGGTTTTCGCCCTTTGACAGATCAATTTTTTTATCCAGCAACGTTCAACTCAAGAAAGGCCTGGTGGATGAGCCAGGTTTTTCCCTTTTGACAGATCAATTTTTTTATCCCAGCACCGTTTGACAGATTTTTCAATTTGACAGATCAATTTTTATCCAGCAACGTTCAACTCAAGAAAGGCCTGTTGGATGAGCCGAGGTTTTCGCACTTTGACAGATCAATTTTTTATCCAGCAACGTTCAACTCAAGAAGGCCTGGTGGATGAGCCAGGTTTTTCACAGATTTTTTTTTATCCAGCAAAGTTCAACTCAAAGAAAGGCCTGTTGGATGAGCCCCTTTGACAGATCAATTTTTTTATCCAGCAACTTTTCAAGACATGATCACATTTTTTTATCCAGCAACGTTCAACTCAAGAAAGCCCTGGTGGATGAGCCAGGTTTTCGCCCTTTGACAGATCAATTTTTTATCCAGCAACGTTCAACTCAAGAAAGGCCTGGTGGATGAGCCAGGTTTTCGCCCTTTTGACAGATCATTTTTCCAGCAACATTCAACTCAAGAAAGGCCTGGTGGATGAGCCAGGTTTTCGCCTTTGACAGATCAATTTTTTTATCCAGCAACGTTCAACTCGAAGAAATGAGCCTGGTGGATGAAAGCCAGGTTTTTTCGCCCTTTGACAGATCAATTTTTTATCCATCCAAAGGCAACGTTCAAGATCTCAAGAACTCAAGAAAGGCCTGGTGGATGAGCCAGGTTTTTCGCCCTTTGACAGATCAATTTTTTATCCAGCAACGTTCAACTCAAGAAAGGCCTGGTGGATGAGCCAGGTTTTTCGCCCTTTGACAGATCAATTTTTTATCCAGCAACGTTCAACTCAAGAAAGGCCTGGTGGATGAGCCAGGTTTTTCGCCCTTGACAGATCAATTTTTTTTATCCAGCAACGTTCAACTCAAGAAAGGCCTGGTGGATGAGCCAGGTTTTTCGCCCTTTGACAGATCAATTTTTATCCAGCAACGTTCAACTCAAGAAAGGCCAGGTTCGATGAGCCAGGTTTTCCACAGATCAATTTTTTATCCAGCAACGTTCAACCTCAAGAAAGGTCAACTGGAAAGGCCTGGATGAGCCAGGTTTTTCGCCCTTTGACAGATCAATTTTTTTATCCAGCAACGTTCAACTCAAGAAAAGGCCTGGTGGATGAGCCAGGTTTTTCGCCCTTTGACAGATCAATTTTTTATCCAGCAACGTTCAACTCAAGAAAGGCCTGGTGGATGAGCCAGGTTTTTTCGCCCTTTGACAGATCAATTTTTTATCCAGCAACATTCAACTCAAGAAGCTAGGCCTGGTGGATGAGCCAGGTTTTTTGCCCTTTGACAGATCAATTTTTTATCCAGCAACGTTCAACTCAAGAAAAGCCTGGTGGATGAGCCAGGTTTTTCGCCCTTTGACAGATCAATTTTTTTATCCAGCAACGTTCAACTCAAGAAAGAATGAGCCAGGTTTTACGCCCTTTGACAGATCAATTTTTTATCCAGCAACGTTCAACTCAAAAGGTTTGGTGGATGAGCCAGGTTTTCGCCCTTTGACAGATCAATTTTTTATCCAGCAACGTTCAACTCAAGAAAGGACTGGTGGATGAGCCAGGTTTTTCGCCCTTTGACAGATCAATTTTTTTTTTATCCAGCGTTCAACTCAAGAAAGGCCTGGTGGATGAGCCAGGCTTTTCGCCCTTTGACAGATCAATTTTTTTTATCCAGCAACGTTCAATCCAAGAAAGGCCTGTGGATGAGCAGGCGCAGGATCAATTTTTTATCAGCAACGTTCAACTGAAAGGGCCTGATGAGCAGGTTTTCGCCCTTTGACAGATTTTTTATCCAGCAACATTCAACTCAAGAAAGGCCTGGTGGATGAGCCAGGTTTTTCGCCCTTTGACAGATCAATTTTTTTATCCAGCAACGTTCAAACTCAAGAAAGGCCTGGGTGATGAGCCAGGTTTTTCGCCCTTTGACAGATCAATTTTTTTATCCAGCAACGTTCAACTCAAAGAAAGGCCTGGTGGATGAGCCGGTTTTTTGCCAATTGACAGATCAATTTTTTATCCAGCAACATTCAACTCAAGAAAGGCCTGTGGATGAGCCAGGTTTTCGCCCTTTGACAGATCAATTTTTTATCCAGCAACGTTCAACTCAAGAAAGGCCTGAGTGGATGAGCCAGGTTTTTCGCCCTTTGACAGATCAATTTTTTATCCAGCAACGTTCAACTCCAAGAAAGGCCTGGTGGATGAGCCAGGTTTTTCGCCCTTTGACAGATCAATTTTTTATCCAGCAACGTTCAACTCAAGAAAGGCCTGGTGGATGAGCCAGGTTTTCGCCCTTTGACAGATCAATTTTTTATCCAGCAACGTCCAACTCAAGAAAGGCCTGGTGGATGAGCCAGGTTTTTCGCCCTTTGACAGATCAATTTTTTATCCAGCAAAAAAGTTCAACCGGGTTTTTCAAGAATCATTTTGGCCTGAAAGGGGTGGATGAGCCAGGTTTTCGCCCTTTGACAGATCAATGTTTTTATCAGCAACGTTCAACCCAAGAATGGCCTGGTGGATGAGCCATTTTTCGCCCTTTGACAGATCAATTTTTTTATCCAGCAACATTCAACTCAAGAAAGGCCTGGTGGATGAGCCAGGTTTTTCGCCCTTTGACAGATCATTTTTTTATCCAGCAACGTTCAACTCAAGAAAGGCCTGTGGATGAGCCAGACAGATTTTTCCAGCCAACTTTGACAGATCAATTTTTTTATCCAGCAACGTTCAACTCAAGAAAGGCCTGGTGGATGAGCCGGGTTTTTCGCCCTTTGACAGATCAATTTTTTTATCCAGCAACGTTCAACTCAAGAAAGGCCTGTGGATGAGCCAGGTTTTTCGCCTTTTGACAGATCAATTTTTTTATCCAGCAACGTTCAACTCCAGAAAAGGCCTGGTGGATGAGCCAGGTTTTTCGCCCTTTGACAGATCAATTTTTTATCCAGCAACATTCAACTCAAGAAAGGCCTGGTGGATGAGCCAGGTTTTTCGCCCTTGACAGATCAATTTTTTTATCCAGCAAACGTTCAACTCAAGAAAGGCCACGGTGGATGAGCCAGGTTTTTCGCCCCTTTACAGATCAATTTTTTTATCCAGCAACGTTCAACTCAAGAAAGGCCTTTTTCTTGGATGGATGAGCCAGGTTCAACTCAAAAGAGCCTGGTGGATGAAACGCCCTTTGACAGATCAATTTTTTATCCAGCAACGTTCAACTCAAGAAAGGCTCCTGGTGGATGGAGCAAGGTTTTCGCCCTTTGACAGATCAATTTTTTTTTACCCAGCAACGTTCAACTCAAAGAAAGGCCTGGTGGATGAGCCAGGTTTTTCGCCCTTTGACAGATCAATTTTTTATCAGCAACGTTCAACTCAAGAATGGCCTGGTGGATGAGCCAGCCCTTTGACAGATCAATTTTTTATCCATCAACATTCAACTCAAGAAAGGCCTGAGATGAGCCAGGTTTTTCGCCCTTGACAGGTCAATTTTTTTATCCAGCAACGTTCAACTCAAAGAAAGGCCTGGTGGATGAGCCAGGTTTTTAACCCCTTTGACAGATCAATTTTTTATCCAGCAACGTTCAACTCAAGAAAGGCCTGAGTGGATGAGCCAGGTTTTCGCCGCTTTGACAGGATCAATTTTTATCCAGCAACGTTCAACTCAAGAAAGGCCTGGTGGATGAGCCAGGTTTTCATATGCCCTTGATCATTTTTTTCAGCCAGCAACGTTCAACTCAAAGACAGGATGAGCAATTTTTGACAGATCAAAATTATCAACAGCGTCAAGAATGGCCTGGTGGATGAGCCAGGTTTTCGCCCTTTTGACAGATCAATTTTTTATCCAGCAACGTTCAACTCAAGAAAGGCCTGGTTGGGATGAGCCAGGTTTTCGCCCTTTGACAGATCAATTTTTTTATCCAGCAACGTTCAACTCAAGAAAGGCCTGGTGGATGAGCCAGGTTTTCGCCCTTTGACAGATCAATTTTTTCCAGCAACATTCAATTTTTTTTCCAGACAATCATTTTTTATCCAACGTTCAACTCAAAGGCCTTTTCGGTGGATGAGCCAGGCCGCCCTTTGACAGATCAATTTTTATCCAGCAACGTTCAACTCAAGAAAGGCCTGGTGGATGAGCCAGGTTTTTCGCCTTTGACAGATCAATTTTTTTATCCAGCAACGTTCAACTCAAAAAGGCCTGGTGGATGAGCCAGGTTTTTCGCTCTTTGACAGATCAATTTTTTTTGTCCAGCAACGTTCAACTCAAGAAAGGCCTGGTGGATGAGCCAGGTTTTCAGCTTGACAGATCAATTTTTTATCCAGCAACGTTCAACTCAAGAAAGGCCTGGTAGATGAGCCAGGTTTTTTCGCCCTTTGACAGATCAATTTTTTATCCAGCAACATTCAACTCAAAGAAAGGCCTGGTGGATGAGCCAGGTTTTTCGCCCTTTGACAGATCAATTTTTTTATCCAGCAACATTCAACTCAAGAAAGGCCTGGCCTGGTGGATGAGCCAATTTTTATCCAGCAACGTTTGAAAGGCCTGAATCAATTTTTTTTTGATCAATTTTTATCCAGCAACGTTCAACTCAAGAAAGGCCTGTGGATGAGCAGGTTTTCGCCCATTTCATTTAATTATCGGAATGGCCTGGTGGATGGTTTTTCGCCCTTTGACAGAATTTTTTTTATCCAGCAACGTTCAACTCAAGAAAGTTGGATGAGGTTTTTCGCCCTTTGACAGATCGTTTTTATCCAGCAACGTTTCAAGAAAGAAAGGCCTGGTTTTTTTTTTCGCCCTTTGACAGATCAATTTTATCCAGCAACGTTCAACTCAAGAAAGGCCTGGTGGATGAGCCAGGTTTTTTCGCCCTTGACAGATCAATTTTTTATCCAGCAACATTCAACTCAAGAAAGGCCTGGTGGATGAGCCAGGTTTTTTTTTATCGCAACGTTCAACCCAAGAAAGGTCTGACAGATCAATTTTTTATCCAGCAACGTTCAACTCCAAGAAAGGCCTGGTGGATGAGCCAGGTTTTTCGCCCTTTGACAGATCAATTTTTTTATCCAGCAACGTTCAACTCAAGAAAGGCCTGGTGGATGAGCCAGGTTTTTCGCCTTTGACAGATCAATTTTTTTATCCAGCAACATTCAACTCAAGAAAGGCCCTGGTGATGAGCCAGGTTTTCGCCCTTTGACAGATCAATTTTTTTATCCAGCAAAGTTCAACTCAAGAAAGGCCTGGTGGATGAGCCAGGTTTTTTTCGCCCTTTTGACAGACTCAATTTTTTATCCAGCAACGTTCAACTCAAGAAAAGGCCTGGTGGATGAGCCAGGTTTTTTCGCCTTTGACGAATCAATTTTTTATCCAGCAACGTTCAACTCAAGAAAGGCCTGGTGGATGAGCCAGGTTTTTTCGCCCTTTGACAGATGGCCTGGTTTTATCCAGCAAATCATTTTTTGTCAGCAACGTTCAAGAAAAGGCCTGGTGGATGAGCCCAGGTTTTTTCGCCCCTTTGACAGATCAATTTTTTTATCCAGCAACGTTCAACTCCAAGAAAGGCCTGGTGGATGAGCCAGGTTTTCGCCTTTGACAGATCAATTTTTTTATCCAGCAAACATTCAACTCAAGAATGAGGCCTGGTGGATGAGCCAGGTTTTTCGCCCTTTGACAGATCAATTTTTTTTATCCAGCAACGTTCAACTCAAAGAAAGGCCTGTGGATGAGCCAGGTTTTTCGCCATTTGACAGATCAATTTTTTTATCCAGCAACGTTCAACTCAAGAAAGGCCTGTTGGATTGTTTTGGGATTTTCGCCCTTTGACAGATCAATTTTTATCCAGCAACGTTAACTCCAAGAAAAGGCCTGGTGGATGAGCCAGGTTTTCAACAGATCAATTTTTATGCAACGTTCAACTCAAGAAAGGGCCCTGGTGGATGAGCCAGGTTTTCGCCCTTTTGACAGATCAATTTTTTTATCCAGCAACGTTCAACCCAAGAAAGGCCTGTGGATGAGCCAGGTTTTTCGCCCTTTGACAGATCAATTTTTTTTATCCAGCAACATTCAACTCAAGAAAGGCCTGGTGGATGAGCCAGGTTTCGCCCTTTGACAGATCAATTTTTTTTCCAGCAACGTTCAACTCAAGAAAGGGCATTGGTGGATGAGCGGTGTTTTTCGACTTTGACAGATCAATTTTTTTTATCCAGCAACATTCAACTCAAGAAAGGCCTGGTGGATGAGCAGGTTTTTCGCCCTTTGACAGATCAATTTTTTTATCCAGCAACGTTCCAACTCAAGAAAGGCCAGGTGATGAAAGCAACTCAAGGTTTTTTTTCGCCCTTTGACAGATCAATTTTTTATCCAGCAACGTTCAACTCAAGAAAAGGCCTGGTGATGAGCCAGGTTTTTCGTCTTTGACAGATCAATTTTTTATCCAGCAAAGTTCAACTCAAGAAAGGCCCGGTGGTGAGTGGGTTTTCGCCCAGGGTCAATTTTTTTTATCCAGCAACATTCAACTCAAGAAAGGCCTGGTGGATGAGCCAGGTTTTTCGCCCTTTGACAGATCAATTTTTTATCCAGCAACGTTCAACTCAAGAAAGGCCTGGTGGATGAGCCAGGTTTTCGCCCTTTGACAGATCAATTTTTTTTATCCAGCAACGTTCAACTCAAGAAAGGCCTGTTGGATGAGCCAGGTTTTTCGCCCTTTGACAGATCAATTTTTTTATCCAGCAACGTTTTATCCAGCAACATTTTTCAAACATTCAACTCAAAGGCCTGGTGGATGATGAGCTTTGACAGATCAATTTTTTCCAGCAGCGTTCCAACTCAAGAATGGCCTGGTGATGAGCCAGGTTTTCGCCATTGACAGATTTTTTATCCAGCAACGTTCAACTCCAAGAAAGGCCTGGTGGATGAGCCAGGTTTTCGCCCTTTGACAGATCAATTTTTTATCCAGCAACGTTCAACTCAAGAAAGGCCTGGTGGATGAGCCAGGTTTTCGCCCTTTGACAGATCAATTTTTTATCCAGCAACGTTCAACTCAAGAAAGGCCTGGTGGATGAGCCAGGTTTTTTATCGCCCTTGAAGATCAATTTTTTTTCATCCAGCAACATTCAACTCAAGAAAGGCCTGGTGGATGAGCCAGGTTTTTTCTTTGAAACAGATCAATTTTTTATCCAGCAACGTTCAACTCAAGAAGGCCTGGTGGATGAGCCAGGTTTTCTTTTGACAGATCAGCAACGTTTTTTTTATCAACAACGTTCAATTTTTTAAGAAAGGCCCTCAAGAAAGGCTGGTGGATGAGCCAGGTTTTTCGCCATTTGACAGATCAATTTTTATCCAGCAACATTCAACTCCAAGAAAGGCCTGGTGGATGAGCCAGGTTTTCGCCCTTTGACAGATCACAATTTTTATCCAGCAACGTTCAACTCAAAGAAGGCCTGGTGGATGAGCCAGGTTTTCGCCCTTTGACAGATCAATTTTTTTATCCAAACGTTCAACTCATCAAAGGCCTGTGGATGAGCCAACTCAAGAACGTTCAACTCAAGAAAGCCTGTTGGATGAGCCAGGTTTTCGCCCATTGACAGATCAATTTTTTATCATCAACATTCATCAAGAAAGGCCTGAGTGGATGAGCCAGGTTTTCATAGCAGCGTTCAACTTTGACAGATCAATTTTATCAAGAAAGGCCTGGTGGATGAGCCAGGTTTTTCGCCCTTTGACAGATCAATTTTTTATCCAGCAACATTCAACTCAAGAAAAAGGCCTGGTGGATGGGCCAGGTTTTCGCCCTTTGACAGATCAATTTTTATCCAGCAACGTTCAACTCAAGAAAGGCCTGGTGGATGAGCCAGGTTTTTCGCCCTTTGACAGATCAATTTTTTCCAGCAACATTCAACTCAAAGAAAGGTCTGGTGGATGAGCCAGTTTTTTCGCCCTTTGACAGATCAATTTTTTTTATCCAGCAACGTTCAACTCCAGAAAGGCCTGGTGGATGAGCCAGGTTTTTCGCCCTTTGACAGATCAATTTTTTATCCAGGTTTTCAACGTTCAACTCAAGAAAGGCCTGGTGGATGAGCCAGGTTTTTCGCCCTTTTGACAGATCAATTTTTTTCCAGCAACGTTCAACTCAAGAAAAAGCCTGTTGGATGAGCTTGGTTTTTCGCCTTTGACAGATCAATTTTTATCCAGCAACATTCAACTCAAGAAAGGCCTGGTGGATGAGCCAGGTTTTCGCCTTTGACAGATCATTTTTTATCCAGCAACGTTCAACTCAAGAATGGCCTGGTGGATGAGCCATTTCGCCCTTTGCAATCGTTTTTGTCAGCAGCGTTCAACTCCAAAAGGCCTGGTGGATGAGCCAGGTTTTCGCCCTTTGACAGATCAATTTTTTCCAGCAACGTTCAACTCAAGAAAGGCCTGGTGGATGAGCCAGGTTTCCGCTGACAGATCAATTTTTTATCAGCAACGTTCAACTCAAGCCCTTGGCTGACAGGTTTTCAATTTTTTTTTATCCAGCAACGTTCAACTCAAGAAAGGGCCTGGTGGATGAGCCAGGTTTTTTCGCCCTTGACAGATCATTTTTTATCCAGCAACATTCAACTCAAGAAAGGCCTGGTGGATGAGCCAGGTTTTTCGCCTTGACAGATCAATTTTTTATCCAGCAGCGTCCAGAAACCTGGTTGGATGAGCCAACTCAATTTTTTATCAGCAACGTTCAACTCAAAGGCCTGGTGGATGAGCCAGGTTTTTCGCCCTTTGACAGATCAATTTTTTATCCAGCAACGTTTTTTGTCAACGTTCAAGAAAGGCCTGGTGGATGAGCCAGGTTTTTCGCCCTTTGACAGATCAATTTTTTATCCAGCAACGTTCAACTCAAGAAAGGTCTGGTGGATGAGCCAGGTTTCGACCTTTGACAGATCCATTTTTTTTCCAGCAGCGTTCAACTCAAGAATGGAATTTTTTATCCAGCAACGTTCAACTCAAGAAAGGCCTGGTGGATGAGCCAGGTTTTTCGCCCTTTGACAGATCATTTTTTATCCAGCAACGTTCAACTCAAGAAAGGCCTGGTGGATGAGCCAGGCTTTCGCCAGTCTTTGACAGATCAATTTTTTATCCAGCAACGTTCAACTCAAGAAAGGCCTGGTGGATGAGCCAGGTTTTTCGCCCTTTGACAGATGAATTTTTTTATCCACAGATCAATTTGGATGAGCCAGGTTTTCGCCCTTTGACATCCCAGCAACGTTCAACTCAAGAAGTGGCCTGGTGGATGAGCCAGGTTTTCGCCCTTTGATGATCAATTTTTATCCAGCAACGTTCAACTCAAGAAAGGCCTGGTGGATGAGCCAGGTTTTCATCCTTTGCAGATCAATTTTTTTCCAGCAACGTTCAACTCAAGAAAGGCCTGGTGGATGAGCCAGGTTTTTCGCCCTTGACAGATCAATTTTTTTATCCAGCAACGTTCAACTCAAGAAAGGCCTGGTGGATGAGCCAGGTTTTTTCGCCCTTGACAGATCAATTTTTTTATCCAGCAACGTTCAACTCAAGAAAGGCCTGGAAGGTGGATGAGCCAGGTTTTTCGCCCATTGACAGAATCAAATTTTTTATCCAGCAACGTTCAACTCAAGAAAAGGCCTGGTGGATGAGCCAGTTTTTTCCCTTTGACAGATCAATTTTTTATCCAGCAACGTTCAACTCAAGAATGCCTGGTGGATGAGCCAGGTTTTCGCCCTTTGACAGATCAATTTTTATCCAGCAACATTCAACTCAAAGAAAGGCCTGAGGTGGATGAGCCAGGTTTTTCGCCTTTGACAGATCAATTTTTTATCAGCAACGTTCAACTCAAGAAAGGGCCTGGTTTTTGGTTGACAGATCAATTTTTTATCAGCATTCAACTCAAGAAAGGCCATTGAGCCAGATTTTTCGCTATTTGACAGATCAATTTTTTTATCCAGCAACGTTCAACTCAAGAAAGGCCTGGTGGATGAGCCAGTTTTTCGCCCTTTGACAGATCAATTTTTTTATCCAGCAACGTTCAACTCAAGAAAGGCCTGGTGGATGAGCCAGTTTTTAAACCCTTTGACAGATCAATTTTTTTATCCAGCAACATTCAACTCAAGAAAGGCCTGGTGGATGGATTTTTTCCCTTTGAGCAATTTTTTCCAGCAACGTTCAACTCAAAAGGCCTGGGTGGATGAGAGCCAGTTTGAGCCAGGTTTTTCCCTTTGACAGATCAATTTTTTTTATCCAGCAACGTTCAACTCAAGAAAGGCCTGGTGGATGAGCCAGGTTTTTCGCCCTTTGACAGATCATTTTTATCCAGCAACATTCAACTCCAAGAAAGGCCTGGTGGATGAGCAGGTTTTTCGCCCTTGATAGATCAATCAATTTTTTATCCAGCAACGTTCAACTCCAAGAAAGGCCTGGTGGATGAGGTTTTTCGCCATTTGACAGATCAATTTTTTGTCAGCAACGTTCCAACTTGACAGATGCCGGGTTTTTTTTTTATCCAGCAACGTTCAACTCAAAGAAAGGCCTGGTGGATGAGCCAGGTTTTTCGCCCGTGACTTTGACAGATCAATTTTTTTTTCGTCAGCAACATTCAACTCAAAGAAAGGCCTGGTGGATGAGCCAGGTTTTTCGCCCTTTGACAGATCATTTTTTATCCAGCAACATTCAACCTAAGAAAGGCCTGGTGGATGAGCCAGGTTTTCGCCCTTTGACAGATCAATTTTTTATCCAGCAATGTTCAACTCAAGAAAGGCCTGGTGGATGAGCCAGGTTTTCGCCCATTTTTGAGCCAGGCACCGCCCTAGATCAATTTTTATCCAGCAACGTTCAACTCAAGAAAGGCCTGGTGGATGAGGTTTTTCCCCTTTGGATTTTTTTTTTATCGCCAACTCAAGAAGGTCTGGTGGACAGATTTTTTTATCCAGCAACGTTCAACTCAAGAAAGGCCTGGTGGATGAGCCAGTCTTTTCGCCCTTTGACCAATCAATTTTTATCCAGCAACATTCAACTCAAGAAAGGCCTGGTGGATGAGCCAGGTTTTCGCCCTTTGACAGATCAATTTTTTTTGTCAGCAACGTTCAACTCAGAAAGGCCTGGAGGATGAGCCAGGTTTTTCGCCCTTTGACAGATCAATTTTTTATCCAGACAACATTCCAATCCCAAGAAAGGCCCAGTGGATGAGCGCCAGGTTTTTCGCCCTTGACAGATCAATTTTTTATCCAGCAACGTTCAACTCAAAGAAAGGCCTGGTGGATGAGCCAGGTTTTTCGCCCTTTGACAGATCAATTTTTTTATCCAGCAACGTTCAACTCAAAAAGAAAGACCTGATGAGCAGGTTTTTCGCCCTTTGACAGATCAATTTTTTACCAGCAAAATTCAACTCAAGAAAGGCCTGGTGGATGAGCCAGGTTTTTCGCCCTTTGACAGATCAATTTTTTTATCCAGCAGCGTTCCAATTCAAGAAGGCCTGGTGGATGAGCCAGTTTTTCATTTGACAGGTTCAATTTTTTCCAGCAACATTCAACCAAGAAAGGCCTGGTGGATGAGCCAGGCTTTTTTATCGCCCTTTGACAGACTCAATTTTTTATCCAGCAACATTCAACTCCAAGAAAGGCCTGGTGGATGAGCCAGGTTTTTCGCCCTTTGACAGATCAATTTTTTTTATCAGCAACGTTCAACTCAAGAAGGCCTGGTGGATGAGCCAGGTTTTCGCCCTTTGACAGATCAATTTTTATCCAGCAACGTTCAACTCAAGAAAGGCCTGGTGGATGAGCGGGTTTTCGCAACTTTGACGAGATGAATTTTTTTTGACAGCAATGTTCAACTCCAGAAGAAAGGCCTGGTGGATGAGCCAGGTTTTCGCCCTTTGACAGATCAATTTTTTTATCCAGCAACGTTCAACTCAAGAAAGGCCTGGTGGATGAGTCAGGTTTTTCGCCCTTTTGACAGATCAATTTTTTTATCCAGCAACGTTCAACTCAAAGAAAGGCCTGGTGGATGAGCAGGTTTTTCCCTTTGACAGATCAATTTTTTTATCCAGCAACGTTCAACTCAAGAAAGGCCTGGTGGATGGAGCAATTTTTTTATCAGGCTTTTGAGCCAGGTTTTTCGCCCTTTGACAGATCAATTTTTTTTATCCAGCAACATTCAACTCAAGAAAGGCCTGGTGGATGAGCTGGTTTTTCGCCCTTTGACAGATCAATTTTTTATCCAGCAACGTTCAACTCAAAGATGAGCCAGGTTTTCGCCCTTGACAGATCCAACATTCAACTCAAGAAAGGCCTGGGATGAGCCAGGTTTTTCGCCCTTTGACAGATCAATTTTTTATCCAGCAACGTTCAACTCAAGAAAGGCCTGGTGGATGAGCCAGGTTTTTCGCCCCTTGACAGATCAATTTTTTTATCCAGCAACGTTCAACTCAAGAAAGGCCTGGTGGATGAGCCAGGTTTTTCGCCCTTTGACAGATCAATTTTTTATCCAGCAACGTTCAACTCAAGAAAGGCCTGTGGATGAGCCAGGTTTTTCGCCCTTGACAGATCAATTTTTTTTATCCAGCAACGTTCAACTCAAGAAGGCCTGGTGGATGAGCCAGGTTTTTCGCCATTTGACAGATCAATTTTTTATCCAGCAACGTTCAACTCAAGAATGGCCCTGGTGGATGAGCCAGGTTTTTTCGCCCTTTGACAGATCAATTTTTTATCCATCAACGTTCAACTCAAGAAAGGCCTGGTGGATGAGCCAGGTTTTTCGCTTCCTTGACAGATCAATTTTTTTATCCAGCAACGTTCAACTCAAGAAAGGCCTGGTGGATGAGCCAGGTTTTTCGCCCTTTGACAGATCAATTTTTTTTCCAGCAACGTTCAACTCAAGAAAGGCCTGGTGGATGAGCCAGGTTTTCGCCCTTGACAGATCAATTTTTTATCCAGCAACGTTCAACTCAAGAAAGGCCTGGTGGCTGAGCCAGTTTTTCGCCCTTTGACAGATCAATTTTTATCCAGCAACGTTCAACTCAAGAGGTCTTGAGCCAGGTTTTCGCCCTTGACAGATCAATTTTTTTATCCAGCAACGTTCAACTCAAGAAAGGCCTGGTGGATGAGCCAGTTTTTCGCCCTTTGACAGATCAATTTTTTTTATCCAGCAACGTTCAACTCAAGAAAGGCCTGGTGGATGAGCCAGGTTTTTCGCCCTTTGACAGATCAATTTTTTATCCAGCAACGTTCAACTCAAGAAAAGCCTGGTGGATGAGCCAGGTTTTTCGCCCTTTGACAGATCAATTTTTATTCCTCAAGAAGGTCTGGTGGATGAGCCGGATTTCGCCCTTTGACAGATCAATTTTTAGCAACGTTCAACTCAAGAATGGCCTGGTGGATGAGCCAGGTTTTTTCGCCCTTTGACAGATCAATTTTTTATCCAGCAACGTTCAACTCAAAAAGGCCTGGTGGATGAGCCAGGTTTTTCGCCCTTTGACAGATCAATTTTTATCCAGCAACATCCAACTCAGAAAGGCCCTGGTGGATGAGCCAGGTTTTCGCCCTTGACAGATCAATTTTTTTATCCAGCAACCTGTTCAACTCAAGAAAGGGCCTGGATGAGCCAGGTTTTTCGCCCTTTGACAGATCAATTTTTTTATCCAGCAACGTTCAACTCAAGAAAGGCCTGGTGGATGAGCCAGGTTTTTTTATCGCCCTTTTTTTCGACAGATCAATTTTTTTTTCCAGCAACGTTCAACTCAAGAAGGGCCTGTGGATGAGCCAGGTTTTCGCCCCTTTGACAGATCAATTTTTATCCAGCAAACGTTCAACTCAAGAAAGGCCTGTTGGATGAGCCAGGTTTTTCAATTTTTTTGCCCTTTCCACAGATCAATTTTTTTATCCAGCAACGTTCAACTCAGAAAGCCTGGTGGATGAGCCAGGTTTTTTCGCCCTTTGACAGATCATTTTTTATCCAGCAACATTCAACTCAAGAAAGGCCTGGTGGATGAGCCAGGTTTTTCGCCCTTTGACAGATTTTTTTTTTATCCAGCAACGTTCAACTCAAAAGGCTGGTGGATGAGCCAGGTTTTCCACAGATCGTTTTTTCCAGCAACATTCAACTCCAAGAAAGGCCTGGATGAGCCAGGTTTTCGCCCTTGACAGATCAATTTTTTTATCCAGCAAATATTCAACTCAAGAAAGGCCTGGTGGATGAGCCAGGTTTTTCGCCCTTTGACAGATCAATTTTTTATCAGCAACATTCATCCAGAAAGGCCTGGTGGATGAGCGTTTTCAACAGATCCCAAGAAAAAGGTCTGGTGGATGAGCCAGGTTTTTTCGCCCTTTGACAGATCAATTTTTTTATCAGCAACGTTCAACTCAAAGAATGGACTGTCGATGAGCCAGGTTTTTCGCCCTTTGACAGATCAATTTTTTATCCAGCAACGTTCAACTCAAGAAAGGCCTGGTGGATGAGCCAGGTTTTTCGCCCTTTGACAGATCAATTTTTTATCCAGCAACGTTCAACTCAAGAAAGGCCTGTGGATGAGCCAGGTTTTCGCCTTTACGGATCAATTTTTTTTATCCAGCAACGTTCAACTCAAGAAGGCCTGGTAGATGAGCAGGCCCTTGACAGATCAATTTTTATCCAGCAACGTTCAACTCAAGAAAGGCCTGGTGATGAGCCAGGTTTTCGCCCCTTGACAGATCAATTTTTATCCAGCAACATTCAACTCAAGAAAGGCCTGGGATGAGCGGGTTTTCGCCAGGTCAATTTTTTATCCAGCAACGTTCAACTCAAGAAAGGCCAGATGGATGAGCCAGGTTTTCAATTTCAATTTTTTATCAGCAACGTTCAACTCAAGAAAGGCCTGGTGGATGAGCCAGGTTTTTTATCGCCCTTTGATAGATCAATTTTTTTTATCCAGCAACGTTCAACTCAAGAAAGGCCTGGTGGATGAGCCAGGTTTTTCGCCCTTTGACAGATCAATTTTTTATCCAGCAACGTTCAACTCAAGAAAGGCCAATGGATGAGCCAGGTTTTCGCCCGCAACGATCAATTTTTTTATCAGCAACGTTCAACTCAAGAAAGGCCTGGTGGATGAGCCAGGTTTTTCGCCCTTTGACAGATCAATTTTTTTTTATCCAGCAACGTTCAACTCAAGAAAGGCCTGGTGGATGAGCCAGGTTTTTCGCCCTTTGACAGATCAATTTTTATCCAGCAACGTTCAACTCAAGAAAGGCCTGGTGGATGAGCCAGGTTTTTCGCCAATTTGACGGATCAATTTTTTATGATCCAGCAACGTTCAACTCAAGAAAGGCCTGGTGGATGAGCCAGGTTTTTCGACCTTGACAGATCAATTTTTTATCCAGCAACGTTCAACTCAAGAAAGGCCTGGTGGATGCCAGGTTTTTCGCCCTTGACAGATCAATTTTTATCCAGCAACGTTCAACTCAAGAAAGGCCTGGTGGATGAGCCAGGTTTTTTCGCCCTTTGACAGATCAATTTTTTATCCAGCAACATTCAACTCAAGAAAGGCCTGGTGGATGAGCCAGGTTTTTCGCCCTTTGACAGATCAATTTTTTTATCCAGCAACGTTCAACTCAAGAAAGGCCTGGTGGATGAGCCAGGTTTTCGCCCTTTGACAGATCAATTTTTTTATCCAGCAACGTTCAACTCAAGAAAGGCCTGGTGGATGAGCCAGGTTTTCCCCTTTGACAGATCAATTTTTTATCCAGCAACGTTCAACTCAAGAAAGGCCTGGTGGATGAGCCAGGTTTTTCGCCCTTTGACAGATCAATTTTTTATCCAGCAACGTTCAACTCAAGAAAGGCCTGGTGGATGAGCCAGGTTTTCGCCCTTTGACAGATCAATTTTTTTTATCCAGCAACGTTCAACTCAAGAAAGGCCTGACAGATGAATTTTTTTTTATCCAGCAACGTTCAACTCAAGAAGGCCTGGTGGATGACAGATCAATTTTTTTGATCCATTTTTTATCAGCACGTTCAACTCAAGAAAGGCCTGGTGGATGAGCCAGGTTTTTCGCCCTTTGACAGATCAATTTTTTTATCCAGCAACGTTCAACTCAAGAAAGGCCTGGTGGATGAGCCAGGTTTTCGCCCTTTTACAGATCAATTTTTTATCCAGCAACGTTCAACTCAAGAAAGGCCTGGTGGATGAGCCAGGTTTTTCGCCCTTTGACAGATCAATTTTTTTATCCAGCAACATTCAACTCAAGAAAGGCCTGGTGGATGAGCCAGGTTTTTCGCCCTTTGACAGATCAATTTTTTTCCAGCAACGTTCAACTCAAGAAAGGCCTGGTGGATGAGCCAGGTTTTTCGCCCTTTGACAGATCAATTTTTTATCCAGCAACATTCAACTCAAGAAAGGCCTGGTGGATGAGCCAGGTTTTCGCCCTTTGACAGATCAATTTTTTATCCAGCAACGTTCAACTCAAGAAAGGCCTGGTGGATGAGCCAGGTTTTTCGCCCTTTGACAGATCAATTTTTTTTTCCAGCAACATTCAACTCAAGAAAGGCCTGGTGGATGAGCCAGGTTTTTTCGCCCTTTGACAGATCAATTTTTTATCCAGCAACATTCAACTCAAGAAAGGCCTGGTGGATGAGCCAGGTTTTTCGCCGTTTGACAGATCAATTTTTTTTTATCCAGCAACGTTCAGAAGAAAAGCCCTTTGACAGATCAATTTTTTTATCCAACATTCAACTCAAGAAAGTGGTCAATGGATGAGCGGGTTTTTCGCCCTTGACAGTTTTCGCCCAATTTTTTATCCAGCAACGTTCAACTCAAGAAAGGCCTGGTGGATGAGCCAGGTTTTTCGCCCTTTGACAGATCAATTTTTTTTATCCAGCAACGTTCAACTCAAGAAAGGCCTGGTGGATGAGCCAGGTTTTCGCCCTTTGACAGATCAATTTTTTATCCAGCAACGTTCAACTCAAGAAAGGCCTGGTGGATGAGCCAGGTTTCGCCCTTTGACAGATCAATTTTTTTATCCAGCAACGTTCAACTCAAGAATGGCCTGGTGGATGAGCCAGGTTTTCGCCCTTTGACAGATCAATTTTTTATCCAGCAACGTTCAACTCAATGGCCCAGATGAAGGCCTGGTGGATGAGCCAGCAACGTTTCGCCCTTTGACCCTTTGAGATCAATTTTTTATCCAGCAACGTTCAACTCAAGAAAGGCCTGGTGGATGAGCCAGGTTTTCGCCCTTTGACAGATCAATTTTTTTATCCAGCAACGTTCAACTCAAAAAAGGCCTGGTGGATGAGCCAGGTTTTTTTTTTCGCCCTTTGACAGATCAATTTTTTTATCCAGCAACGTTCAACTCAAGAAAGGCCTGGTGGATGAGCCAGGTTTTCGCCCTTGACAGATCAATTTTTATCCAGCAACGTTCAACTCAAGAAAGGCCTGGTGGATGAGCCAGGTTTTCGCCCTTTGACAGATCAATTTTTTATCCAGCAACGTTCAACTCAAGAAAGGCCTGGTGGATGAGCCAGGTTTTCGCCCTTTGACAGATCAATTTTTTATCCAGCAACGTTCAACTCAAGAAAGGCCTGGTGGATGAGCCAGGTTTTTCGCCCTTTGACAGATCAATTTTTTTATCAGCAACATTCAACTCAAGAAAGGCCTTGGATGAGCCAGGTTTTCGCCATTTTGACAGATCAATTTTTTTATCAGCAACATTCAACTCAAGAAAGGCCTGGTGGATGAGCCAGGTTTTTCGCCCTTTGACAGATCAATTTTTTTATCCAGCAACATTCAACTCAAGAAAGGCCTGGTGGATGAGCCAGGTTTTTCGCCCTTTGACAGATCAATTTTTATCCAGCAACGTTCAACTCAAGAAAGGCCTGGTGGATGAGCCAGGTTTTCGCCCTTTGACGGATCAATTTTTTTATCCAGCAACGTTCAGCTCAAGGGTGGATGAGCCAGGTTTTTTCGCCGCTGACGAATCAATTTTTTTTCCAGCAACGTTCAACTCAAGAAAGGCCTGGTGGATGAGCCAGGTTTTTCGCCCTTTGACAGATCAATTTTTTTATCCAGCAACGTTCAACTCAAGAAAGGCCTGGTGGATGAGCCAGGTTTTTCGCCCTTTGACAGATCAATTTTTTATCCAGCAACATTCAACTCAAGAAAGGCCTGGTGGATGAGCCAGGTTTTTTCGCCCTTTGACGAATCAATTTTTTATCCAGCAACGTTCAACTCAAGAAAGGCCTGGTGGATGAGCCAGTTTTCGCCCTTTGACAGATCAATTTTTTTATCCAGCAACGTTCAACTCAAGAAAGGCCTGGTGGATGAACCAGGTTTTTCGCCACAGATCAATTTTTTTATCCAGCAACGTTCAACTCAAAGAAAGGCCTGGTGGATGAGCCAGGTTTTTTCAGATCAATTTTTTTTATCAGCAACGTTCAACTCAAAAAAGGCCTGGTGGATGAGCCAGGTTTTTCGCCCTTTGACAGATCAATTTTTTATCCAGCAACATTCAACTCAAGAAAGGCCTGGTGGATGAGCCAGGTTTTCAGATCAATTTTTTTGTCAACTTCAACTCAAACCTGGTGGATGAGAGCAATTTTTTTTGATCCAGCAACGTTCAACTCAAGAAAGGCCTGGTGGATGAGCCAGGTTTTCGCCCTTTGACAGATCAATTTTTTCCAGCAACGTTCAACTCAAGAAAGGCCTGGTGGATGAGCCAGGTTTTCGCCCTTTGACAGATCAGATCCAGCAACATTCAACTCCAGAAAAGGCCTGGTGGATGAGCCCGGTTTTTTTTTTTATCCAGCAACGTTCAACTCAAGAAAGGCCTGGTGGATGAGCCAGGTTTTCGCCCTTTGACGAATCAATTTTTATCCAGCAACGTTCAACTCAAGAAACATGGTGGATGAGCCAACTTTTCGCCCTTTGACAGATCAATTTTTTTTCCAGCAACGTTCAACTCAAAGAAGGCCTGGTGGATGAGCCAGGTTTTCGCCCTTTGACAGATCAATTTTTTTATCCAGCAACATTCAACTCAAGAAAGGCCTGGTGGATGAGCCAGGTTTTTTTTATCGCAACTTTCACAGATCAATTTTTTTATCCAGCAACATTTCAACTCAAGAAAGGCCTGGTAGATGAGCCAGGTTTTTCGCCCTTTGACAGATCAATTTTTATCCAGCAACATTCAACTCAAGAAAGGCCTGGTGGATGAGCCAGGTTTTTCGCCCTTTGACAGATCAATTTTTTTATCCAGCAACGTTCAACTCATCAAAGGCCTGGTGGATGAGCCAGGTTTTTCGCCCTTTGACAGATCAATTTTTTATCCAGCAACGTTCAACTCAAGAAAGGCCTGGTGGCTGAGCCAGGTTTTTTCGCCCTTTGACAGATCAATTTTTTCCAGCAACATTCAACTCAAAGAAAGGCCTGAGTGGATGAGCCAGGTTTTTAAACCCTTTGACAGATCAATTTTTATCCAGCAACGGTGGATGAGCCGGAATTTTCGCCCCCGAACTCAAGAAGGCCTGGTGGATGAGCCAGGTTTTCGCCCTTTGACAGATCAATTTTTTATCCAGCAACATTCAACTCCAGAAAAAGGCCTGGTGGATGAGCCGGGTTTTCGCCCTTTGACAGATCAATTTTTTTTATCCAGCAACGTTCAACTCAAAAAAAAGGCCTGGTGGATGAGCCAGGTTTTCAACCCTGACTATCAATTTTTATCCAGCAACGTTCAACTCAAGAAAAGGCCTGGTGGATGAGCCAGATTTTCGCCCTTTGACAGATCAATTTTTTATCCAGCAACGTTCAACTCAAGAAAGGCCTGGTGGATGAGCCAGGTTTTTTGACGCCCTTTGACATAGGCCAGGCTCAATTTTTTTTTTATCCAGCAACGTTCAACTCAAAGAAAGGCCTGGTGGATGAGCCAGGTTTTTCGCCCTTTGACAGATCAATTTTTTTTAGTCCAGCAACGTTCAACTCAAGAAAGGCCTGGTGGATGAGCCAGGTTTTTCTATTTGACAGATCAATTTTTTTATCCAGCAACGTTCAACTCAAGAAAGGCCTGGTGGATGAGCCAGGTTTTCGCCCTTTGACAGATCAATTTTTATCCAGCAACATTCAACTCAAGAAAGGCCTGGTGGATGAGCCAGGTTTTCGCCCTTTGACAGATCAATTTTTTATCCAGCAACGTTCAACTCAAGAAAGGCCTGGTGGATGAGCCAGGTTTTTCGCCCTTTGACAGATCAATTTTTTTATCCAGCAACGTTCAACTCAAAGAAAGGCCTGGTGGATGAGCCAGGTTTTTTCGCCCTTTGACAGATCAATTTTTTTTATCCAGCAACGTTCAACTCAAGAAAAGGCCTGGTGGATGAGCCAGGTTTTTCGCCCTTTGACAGATCAATTTTTTTCGTCCAGCAACATTCCAGCTCAAAGGCCTGGTTGAGCCAACTCAAGGTTTTCAGACAGATCAATTTTTTATCCAGCAACATTCCTCAAGAAAGGCCTGGTGGATGAGCCAGGTTTTTTCGCCCTTTGACAGATCAATTTTTTTATCCAGCAACGTTCAACTCAAGAAAGGCCTGGTGGATGAGCCAGGTTTTTCGCCCTTTGACAGATCAATTTTTTTCCAGCAACATTCAACTCAAGAAAGGCCTGGTGGATGAGCCAGGTTTTTCGCCCTTTGACAGACAGATCAATTTTTTTATCCAGCAACATTCAACTCAAGAAAGGCCACAATTGGATGAGCCAGGTTTTTCGCCCTTTGACAGATCAATTTTTTTATCCAGCAACATTCAACTCAAGAAAGGCCTGGTGGATGAGCCAGGTTTTCGCCCTTTGACAGATCAATTTTTATCCAGCAACGTTCAACTCAAGAAAGGCCTGGTGGATGAGCCAAGGTTTTCGCCCTTTGACAGATCAATTTTTTTTATCCAGCAACGTTCAACTCAAGAAAGGCCTGGTGGATGAGCCAGGTTTTCGCCCTTTGACAGATCAATTTTTTTATCCAGCAACGTTCAACTCAAGAAATGGCCTGGTTTTTCGGATGCAGTTCAACTCAGGTTTTTTTCGCCCTTTGACAGATCAATTTTTTATCAGCAACATTCAACTCAAGAAAGGCCTGGTGGATGAGCCAGGTTTTTTTTATCGCAACGTTCAACTCAAGACAGATCAATTTTTTTTTCCAGCAACGTTCAACTCAAGAAAGGCCTGGTGGATGAGCCAGGTTTTTTTATCAGCAACGTTCAACTTTGACAGATCAATTTTTTTTATCCAGCAACGTTCAACTCAAGAAAGGCCTGGTGGATGAGCCAGGTTTTCGCCCTTTGACAGATCAATTTTTTTATCCAGCAACGTTCAACTCAAGAAAGGCCTGGTGGATGAGCCAGGTTTTTTCGCCCTTTGACAGATCAATTTTTTATCCAGCAACGTTCAACTCAAGAAAGGCCTGGTGGATGAGCCAGGTTTTTCGCCCTTTGACAGATCAATTTTTTTTATCCAGCAACGTTCAACTCAAGAAAGGCCTGGTGGATGAGCCAGGTTTTTCGCCCTTTGACAGATCAATTTTTTATCCAGCATTCACTCAAGTTCGCCCTTTGACAGCTTTTTATCCAGCAACGTTCAACTCAAGAAGGCCTGGTAGATGAGCAAAGCCAACTCAAGAAAGGCCTGGATGAGCCAGGTTTTTCGCCCTTTGACAGATCAATTTTTATCCAGCAACATTCAACTCAAGAAAGGCCTGAGTGGATGAGCCAGGTTTTCGCCCTTTGACAGATCAATTTTTTATCCAGCAACGTTCAACTCAAAGAAAGGCCTGGTGGATGAGCCAGGTTTTCGCCCTTTGACAGATCAATTTTTTTTATCCAGCAACGTTCAACTCAAGAAAGGCCTGGTGGATGAGCCAGGTTTTCGCCCTTTGACAGATCAATTTTTTTGTCCAGCAACGTTCAACTCAAGAAAGGCCTGGTGGATGAGCCAGGTTTTTCGCCCTTTGACAGCAATCAATTTTTTTATCCAGCAACGTTCAACTCAAGAAAGGCCTGGTGGATGAGCCAGGTTTTTCGCCCTTTGACAGATCAATTTTTTTTTATCAGCAACGTTCAACTCAAGAAAGGCCTGGTGGATGAGCCAGGTTTTCGCCCTTTGACAGATCAATTTTTTTCCAGCAACGTTCAACTCAAGAAAGGCCTGGTGGATGAGCCAGGTTTCGCCCTTTGACAGATCAATTTTTTTATCCAGCAACATTCAACTCAAAGAAAGGCCTGGTGGATGAGCCAGGTTTTTCGCCCTTTGACGAATCAATTTTTATCCAGCAACATTCAACTCAAAAGAAGGCCTGAGGTTTTTTCGCCCTTTGACAGATCAATTTTTTATCCAGCAACGTTCAACTCAAAGAAAGGCCTGGTGGATGAGCCAGGTTTTTCGCCTTTGACAGATCAATTTTTTTATCCAGCAACGTTCAACTCAAGAAAGGCCTGGTGGATGAGCCAGGTTTTCGCCCTTTGACAGATCAATTTTTTTATCCAGCAACGTTCAACTCAAGAAAGGCCTGGTGGATGAGCCAGGTTTTCGCCCCTTTGACAGATCAATTTTTTTATCCAGCAACGTTCAACTCAAGAAAGGCCTGGTGGATGAGCCAGGTTTTTCGCCCTTTGACAGATCAATTTTTTTTATCCAGCAACGTTCAACTCAAGAAAGGCCTGGTGGATGAGCCAGGTTTTCGCCCTTTGACAGATCAGCAACATTCAACTCAAGAAAGGCCTGGTGGATGAGCAACGTTTTTTCGCCCTTTGACGAATCAACTCAATAGAAAGAAAGGCCTGGTGGATGAGCCAGGTTTTTCGCCCTTTGACAGATCAATTTTTTATCCAGCAACGTTCAACTCCAAGAAAGGCCTGGTGGATGAGCCAGGTTTTCGCCCTTTGACAGATCAATTTTTTTATCCAGCAACGTTCAACTCAAGAAAGGCCTGGTGGATGAGCCAGGTTTTCGCCCTTTGACAGATCAATTTTTATCCAGCAACATTCAACTCAAGAAAGGCCTGGTGGATGAGCCAGGTTTTCGCCCTTTGACAGATCAATTTTTTTATCCAGCAACGTTCAACTCAAGAAAGGCCTGGTGGATGAGCCAGGTTTTTCGCCCTTTGACAGATCAATTTTTTTTATCCAGCAACATTCAACTCAAGAAAGGCCTGGTGGATGAGCCAGGTTTTCGCCTTTGACGGATCAATTTTTTTATCCAGCAACGTTCAACTCAAGATCAATTTGAGCCAGGTTTTCGCCCTTTGACAGATCAATTTTTTATCCAGCAACGTTCAACTCAAGAAAGGCCTGGTGGATGAGCCAGGTTTTCGCCCTTTGACAGATCAATTTTTATCCAGCAACGTTCAACTCAAGAAGAAAGGAGCCAGGTTTTCGCCCTTGACAGATCAATTTTTTTTATCAGCAACATTCAACTCAAGAAAGGCCTGGTGGATGAGCCAGGTTTTCGCCCTTTGACAGATCAATTTTTTATCCAGCAACATTCAACTCAAGAAAGGCCTGGTGGATGAGCCAGGTTTTTCGCCCTTTGACAGATCAATTTTTTATCCAGCAACGTTCAACTCAAGAAAGGCCTGGTGGATGAGCCAGGTTTTTCGCCCTTTGACAGATCAATTTTTTTTTTATCCAGCAACGTTCAACTCAAGAAAAGGCCTGGTGGATGAGCCAGGTTTTCGCCCTTTGACAGATCAATTTTTTTATCCAGCAACGTTCAACTCAAGAAAGGCCTGGTGGATGAGCCAGGTTTTCGCCAGATTTTTTATCCAGCAACCAACTCAAGAAAGGCCACCTGGTGGATGAGCCATCGGTTTTTTTTTATCAATTTTTTATCAAACATTCAACTCAAGAAAGGCCTGGTGGATGAGCCAGGTTTTCGCCCTTTGACAGATCAATTTTTTATCATCAACATTCAACTCAAGAAAGGCCTTCAATGAGCCAGGTTTTTCGCCCTTGACAGATCAATTTTTTTCCAGCAACGTTCAACTCAAGAAAGGCCTGGTGGATGAGCCAGGCTTTTTCGCCCTTTGACAGATCAATTTTTTATCCAGCAACATTCAACTCAAGAAAGGCCTGGTGGATGAGCCAGGTTTTCGCCCTTTGACAGATCAATTTTTTTATCCAGCAACATTCAACTCAAGAAAGGCCTGGTGGATGAGCCAGGTTTTTTCGCCCTTTGACAGATCAATTTTTTATCCAGCAACGTTCAACTCAAGAAAGGCCTGGTGGATGAGCCAGGTTTTTCGCCCTTTGACAGATCAATTTTTTTTCCAGCAACGTTCAACTCAAAGAAAAGGCCTGGTGGATGAGCCAGGTTTTTCGCCCTTTGACAGATCAATTTTTTATCCAGCAACATTCAACTCAAGAAAGGCCTGGTGGATGAGCCAGGTTTTCGCCCTTTGACAGATCAATTTTTATCCAGCAACATTCAACTCAAGAAAGGCCTGGTGGATGAGCCAGGTTTTCGCCCTTTGACAGATCAATTTTTTATCCAGCAACGTTCAACTCAAGAAAGGGCCTGGTGGATGAGCCAGGTTTTTCGCCCTTTGACAGATCAATTTTTTATCCAGCAACGTTCAACTCAAGAAAGGCCTGGTGGATGAGCCAGGTTTTTTTTTTATCCCTTTGACAGATCAATTTTTTTTCGCCTTTGACATCCAGCAACGTTCAACTCAAGAAAGGCCTGGTGGATGAGCCAGGTTTTCGCCCTTTGACAGATCAATTTTTTTATCCAGCAACGTTCAACTCAAGGCCTGGTGGATGAGCCAGGTTTTTCGCCCTTTGACAGATCAATTTTTTATCCAGCAACATTCAACTCAAGAATGGCCTTTTTTTTCGCCCTTTGACAGATCAATTTTTATCAGCAACATTCAACTCAAGAAAGGCCTGGTGGATGAGCCAGGTTTTTCGCCCTTTTGACAGATCAATTTTTTTATCCAGCAACGTTCAACTCAAGAAAGGCCTGGTGGATGAGCCAGGTTTTTTATCGCCCTTCAACTGACAGATCAATTTTTTTATCCAGCAACGTTCAACTCAAGAAAGGCCTGGTGGATGAGCCAGGTTTTTCGCCCTTTGACAGATCAATTTTTTCCAGCAACATTCAACTCAAAGAAAGGCCTGGTGGATGAGCCAGGTTTTTCGCCCTTTGACAGATCAATTTTTTTATCCAGCAACATTCAACTCAAGAAAGGCCTGGTGGATGAGCCAGGTTTTTGACAGCCCTTTGACAGATCAAAAAGAATTTTTTTATCCAGCAACATTCAACTCAAGAAAGGCCTGGTGGATGAGCCAGGTTTTTCGCCCTTTGACAGATCAATTTTTTATCCAGCAACATTCAACTCAAGAAAGGCCTGGTGGATGAGCCAGGTTTTCGCCCTTTGACAGATCAATTTTTTTTTATCCAGCAACGTTCAACTCAAGAAAGGCCTGGTGGATGAGCCAGGTTTTCGCCCTTTGATCAGATTTTTTTATCCAGCAACGTTCAACTCAAGAAAGGCCTGGTGGATGAGCCAGGTTTTTCGCCCTTTTTTTGTCAACAACTCAAGATCAATTTTTCGCCCTTTGACAGATCATTTTTATCCAGCAACATTCAACTCAAAGAAAGGCCTGGTGGATGAGCCAGGTTTTTCGCCCTTTGACAGATCAATTTTTTATCCAGCAACATTCAACTCAAGAAAGGCCTGGTGGATGAGCCAGGTTTTTCGCCTTTGACAGATCAATTTTTTATCCAGCAACGTTCAACTCAAGAAAGGCCTGGTGGATGAGCCAGTTTTTTCGCCCTTTGACAGACAGATCAATTTTTTGGATCCAGCAACATTCAACTCAAGAAAGGACTGGTGGATGAGCCAGGTTTTTCGCCCTTTGACAGATCAATTTTTTTATCCAGCAACGTTCAACTCAAGAAAGGCCTGGTGGATGAGCCAGGTTTTCGCCCTTTGACAGATCAATTTTTTTATCCAGCAACGTTCAACTCAAGAAAGGCCTGTGGATGAGCCAGGTTTTTTATCGCCCTTTGACAGATCAATTTTTTTTATCCAGCAACATTCAACTCAAGAAAGGCCTGGTGGATGAGCCAGGTTTTTCGCCCTTTGACAGATCAATTTTTTTATCCAGCAACGTTCAACTCCAAGAAAGGCCTGGTGGATGAGCCAGGTTTTTTTGATACCTTTGACAGATCAATTTTTTCCAGCAACGTTCAACTCAAGAAAGGCCTGGTGGATGAGCCAGGTTTTTCGCCCTTTGACAGATCAATGTTTTTATCCAGCAACGTTCAACTCAAGAAAGGCCTGGTGGATAAGCCAGGTTTTTTCGCCCTTTGACAGATCAATTTTTTTATCCAGCAACATTCAACTCAAGAAAGGCCTGGTGGATGAGCCAGGTTTTTCGCCCTTTGACAGATCATTTTTTTATCCAGCAACATTCAACTCAAGAAAGGCCTGGTGGATGAGCCAGGTTTTCGCCCTTTGACAGATCAATTTTTTTCCAGCAACGTTCAACTCAAGAAAGGCCTGGTGGATGAGCCAGGTTTTCGCCCTTTGACAGATCAATTTTTTATCCAGCAACATTCAACTCAAGAAAGGCCTGTTGGATGAGCCAGGTTTTTCGCCCTTTGACAGATCAATTTTTTATCCAGCAACATTCAACTCAAGAAAGGCCTGGTGGATGAGCCAGGTTTTTCGCCCTTTGACAGATCAATTTTTTATCCAGCAACGTTCAACTCAAGAAAGGCCTGGTGGATGAGCCAGGTTTTTCGCCCTTTGACAGATCAATTTTTTTATCCAGCAACGTTCAACTCAAGAAAGGCCTCAAGAAAGATCAATTTTTTTATCCAGCAACGTTCAACTCAAGAAAGGCCTGTGGATGAGCCAGGTTTTCGCCCTTTGACAGATCAATTTTTTATCCAGCAACATTCAACTCAAGAAAGGCCTGGTGGATGAGCCAGGTTTTTCGCCCTTTGACAGATCAATTTTTTCCAGCAACGTTCAACTCAAGAAAGGCCTGGTGGATGAGCCAGGTTTTTCGCCCTTTGACAGATCAATTTTTTATCCAGCAACGTTCAACTCAAGAAAGGCCTGGTGGATGAGCCAGGTTTTTCGCCCTTGACAGATCAATTTTTTATCCAGCAACGTTCAACTCAAGAAGACTGGTGGATGAGCCAGGTTTTTGCCCTTTGACGAATCAATTTTTTTTCCAGCAACATTCAACTCAAGAAAGGCCTGGTGGATGAGCCAGGTTTTTCGCCCTTTGACAGATCAATTTTTTTATCCAGCAACTTTCAACTCAAGAAAGGCCTGGTTGATGAGCCAGGTTTTTCGCCCTTTGACAGATCAATTTTTTTCCAGCAACATTCAACTCAAGAAAGGCCTGGTGGATGAGCCAGGTTTTTCGCCCTTTGACAGATCAATTTTTTTATCCAGCAACATTCAACTCAAAGAAAGGCCTGGTGGATGAGCCAGGTTTTCGCCCTTTGACAGATCAATTTTTTATCCAGCAACGTTCAACTCAAAAGGCCTGGTGGATGAGCCAGGTTTTTCGCCCTTTGACAGATCAATTTTTATCCAGCAACATTCAACTCAAGAAAGGCCTGTTGGATGAGCCAGGTTTTTCGCCCTTTGATTCAATTTTTTTATCCAGCAACATTCAACTCAAGAAAGGCCTGGTGGATGAGCGCCCTTTGGTTTTTTTGTCAGCAACGTTCACCTCAAGAAAGGCCCTTTTTTTTCCCTTTGACAGATCAATTTTTATCAGCAACGTTCAACTCAAGAAAGGCCTGTTGGATGAGCCATGTTTTTCGCCCTTTGGTTTTTTATCCAGCAACATTCAACTCAAAAAAGGCCTGGTGGATGAGCCAGGTTTTCGCCCTTTGACAGATCAATTTTTTTTCCAGCAACATTCAACTCAAAGAAAGGCCTGGTGGATGAGCCAGGTTTTTTCGCCCTTTGACAGATCAATTTTTTATCCAGCAACGTTCAACTCAAGAAAGGCCTGGTGGATGAGCCAGGTTTTCGCCCTTTGACAGATCAATTTTTTTATCCAGCAACGTTCAACTCAAGAAAGGCCTGGTGGATGAGCCAGGTTTTCGCCCTTTGACAGATCAATTTTTTATCCAGCAACGTTCAACTTTTCGCCCTTTGACAGAAAGGCCTTGGATGAGCCAGGTTTCGCCCTTTGACAGATCAATTTTTATCCAGCAACATTCAACTCAAGAAAGGCCTGGTGGATGAGTCAGGTTTTCGCCCTTTGACAGATCAATTTTTTTATCCAGCAACGTTCAACTCAAAGAAAGGCCTGGTGGATGAGCCAGGTTTTCGCCGCTCGCCAATTTTTTATCCAGCAACGTTCAACTCAAGAAAGGCCTGGTGGATGAGCCATTTTTCAATTTTTTTTTTCCAGCAACGTTCAACTCAAGAAAGGCCTGGTGGATGAGCCAGGTTTTTTCGCCCTTTGACAGATCAATTTTTTTTGATCCAGCAACATTCAACTCAAGAAAGGCCTGGTGGATGAGCCAGGTTTTCGCCCTTGACAGATCAATTTTTTTATCCAGCAACGTTCAACTCAAGAAAGGCCTGGTGGATGAGTCCCTTTGGTTTTTTATCCAGCAACATTCAACTCAAGAAAGGCCACAATGACAGGTTCAATTTTTTATCCAGCAACGTTCAACTCAAAGAAAGGCCTGGTGGATGAGCCAGGTTTTTCGCCCTTTGACAGATCAATTTTTTTTATCAGCAACGTTCAACTCAAAGAAAGGCCTGGTGGATGAGCCAGGTTTCACAGATCAATTTTTATCCAGCAACGTTCAACTCAAGAAAGGCCTGTTAGATGAGCCAGGTTTTTCGCCCTTTGACAGATCAATTTTTTATCCAGCAACATTCAACTCAAAAGGCCTGGTGGATGAGCCAGGTTTTCATGCCTTTGACAGATCAATTTTTTTTTCCAGCAACGTTCAACTCAAGAAAAAGGCCTGGTGGATGGATGACAGCAATTTTTATCCAGGTTTTTCAGGTTTTTCGCCCTTTGACGAATCAATTTTTTTATCCAGCAACATTCAACTCAAGAAAGGCCTGGTGGATGAGCCAGGTTTTTCGCCCTTTGACAGATCAATTTTTTTTTCCAGCAACGTTCAACTCAAGAAAGGCCTGGTGGATGAGCCAGGTTTTCGCCCTTTGACAGATCAATTTTTTATCCAGCAACATTCAACTCAAGAAAGGCCTGTTGGATAAGCCAGGTTTTCGCCCCTTTGACAGATCAATTTTTTATCCAGCAACATTCAACTCAAGAATGGCCTGGTGGATGAGCCAGGTTTTCGCCCTTTGACAGATCAATTTTTTTATCCAGCAACGTTCAACTCAAAGAAAGGCCTGGTGGATGAGCCAGGTTTTCGCCCTCAATTTTTTATCCAGAACGTTCAACTCAAGAAAGGCCTCGCCTCAATTTTTTATCCAATTTTTTTTTTATCAGCAACATTCAACTCAAGAAAGGCCTGTTGGATGAGCCAGGTTTTTCGCCCTTTGACAGATCAATTTTTATCCAAACATTCAACTTTGGATGAGCCAGGTTTTTCGCAGCAATCAATTTTTTTATCCAGCAACATTCAACTCAAGAAGGGCCTGTTGGATGAGCCAGGTTTTTCGCCCTTTGACAGATCAATTTTTTATCCAGCAACATTCAACTCAAGAAAGGCCTGGTGGATGAGCCAGGTTTTTCGCCACGCACACAATTTTTATCAGCAACGTTCAACTCAAGAAAGGGCCTGTTGGATGAGCCAGGTTTTCGCCTTTGACAGATCAATTTTTTATCCAGCAACGTTCAACTCAAGAAAGGCCTGGTGGATGGATCAAAAGGGCCTGGTGGATGAGCCAGGTTTTTTTCGCCCTTTGACAGATCAATTTTTTATCCAGCAACATTCAACTCCAAGAAAGGCCTGGTGGATGAGCCAGGGTTTTTTGCTTTGACAGATCAATTTTTTATCCAGCAACGTTCAACTCAAAAAGGCCTGGTGGATGAGCCAGGTTTTTGCTTTGCTGCTTTGAACAGTACAACATTCAACTCAAAATTATAGGTAATTTTTATCCAACAACGAACTTTTTCAAGAATTGCAACGAACAGAACTTCAACTATTGTAACATAAAATTTATCTTGAAAACAGAACTTCTATTGACATATTCCCTGAAAATTCTAATTCAAAATCTCTCCTCACTTTCAACTTTGAAGTTTCCTGCATTTAGTAATTTTTTGGAATATTTTATGTTCTGCAATGTCATCGATGTTCTTCTGATATTGCAAGTGGAATCTTTCTGGTTCTTGAAATTCTGTAAATCAGTAAACTCACACTCAATTTTTTAACCAATTCTATCTCTCAGTCCGTATTTATGAAATTCCACACTAGAATCCTTATCTTTCTCAGTTTACCCCTTCTTTTCCGTCAATCAATGCTTCAGAAAATCTCTTAAGTAAATTTCTTTGGAGCGAAGACGGTAATAAACAGCAAGACAGTCAATCATCAAGTGACCTAAAATTAGTCTCTGAATCAAAGAATCGATACATCCTTCCAGTAAATAAATTAACCACTTACCTGGCGTAGACGTGTATATACGTTTTTACCAAAAGTGTTTTAGACGCAGACAAATAAAATTTCAAAACCAGCTACAGACTCGCACTAAGTGCCTCAGGACGTAAACGATCATGGCTCTCAACTTTTTCCTATTCCTTGTAGCTCTCAATAAGATTTGTCGTTTTGATTTAATACTTATCCTAGACACTGCCCTGCCACCAACTTGCTTAAGCCCGCTAAGTATATCACGTGTTTCTTTCCATTGTCCCTCTTTCTCTCTATCCGTCCTGTGAGTATCAAATTTTCCAAGCCCTCCCTTCTCATTACGTGTCCCAGCAATTTCTGCTGCCTCTTCCTGATGTTAAGTATAAGAATCCTCCTTGTTTGTATGCTCTCCAAAACCTTATCTTTGCTCACATGTTCGATTAATGGTATCCTCATCATTCTTCTGTAGAACCATATCTTTGTTGCCTCGAGTCTCTTCTTCATCTTTGAAGAGATCGTTCAACATTCGCTGCCGTAAAGTAGGACAGATATCACGTAGCTGTTTCGCACTCTTTTCTTTGTTACCAACGAGAGTCCTGTCTCTCGTAATACTGTGCTTAGCTTTTTAGAATGCGTCTTTGGCCATCCTTACACGTCTTCGGATCTCAGCGTCGCACTTACCGACCTCTGTCATAATACTTCCCAGATATTTAAATTTCCGCATTTGTAAATCGCATTTCAGGCTCATCTTTTTGCTGATGAGCATGAATTTTCTCTTCTTTTAGTCTATGCTTAGTCCCTTCTTCTCGCTCTCCTTCGCTATTTAGGTAGTTTGGTAGTACCCTTTCCGTGTCTGCTATCAGCAGTGTGTCATCTGTATATCTTATGTTGTTAAGACTATGGCCGTCAATGATGAATCCTTGTAGGAGTCGAGTTCTCTCAGAATTGCCTCCCTATATAGATTGAATAAGTCCGGTGAGAAGACACATCCTTTCCTTTTGCCCCTTTCTATTTTTGTATATCTGCTGACACCATTGTTTATCTTTATGAAGGTAGTTTGCTGCCAATATAGGTTTTTGATTATTCTAATGTCTTTCCCGAATATGTCATGGTTGTCGAGCAGCGCTAACATATCTTTGTGGCGTGCGTATAAAACCGGTCCTTCTGGATTTATACTGCGTTTTCTGATATCATTCTGAGCATCAATATCGCGTTCTTTGTTCCGGTGTCTTTAACGAACCCGCACTGTTCTAATCCTCTCTCTGGCCTGATTCTGCTGCGTGCTATATTCATCAGAATACGGATGATTAGTTTTGTTATGTGACTCATTAGGCTGATTGTTCGGTGGAGTTCACATTCGTTTGCGCCTGGTTTCTTAGGCAGTGCTATGAAAATATATCTGCTGAGATCTTCCGGTATATCCCAACTGCTGTAGATTTCATTTATTATTTCTATAATCTTGTCTATGCCCAAATCATCTAAGGCTGTCAGGATCACTTACAATTCCGTCTGGCCCTGCCGCCTTTTTTTTGTTCAATTTGGCCAGAGCAGCTTCTACTTCTGTTTTTAGAATTTCAGGGCCGTCGGTAATTCTGTGTACTACCGGTTGAAAAAGTATACTACTCTGGATTTCTGCAATCATTATTAACACTATTAATATTCGTGGTATTGTCGTCAGAAATTCGCCTAACCCCTGTGGTCTTCCCGTTTCCTTTGCACAACAAACACTTCGAGTAGAAGCAATATCTTTTGCCTGGTTTGAAAACTCTTTCTGGATATTCCAAAACCACACGGGTTAGACAACGAAGACGAAAGCTGATTGTCAGGGTCTCGGTAGACAATACTAAATTAGTAGCCAGACAAATGAGGAGTGAGTTGAGATTTAACCATTAGGTTTCAGTTTTTACTGTACCCAAGGTATTACAAAGAAAGCTAATTGAACGAGCATACAGCAGTAAAATGGCTGACTTTTATCCAGTCAAGAAAACAATAAAAGAGTATATTGAAAAGAATATCTATCATGGTTTGCTTCAAAGTAGTAAAAATAAGTTTTAGCGATGAATACAAATAGTTATATTCTAATGTAAGAGAACCTATCAGCAGACAACTGAAAGAAAGAAACAATTGCAAGGTAAATGGAAACTTAAACAGCAAGATCTGTTTAAACATGTTCGCCAAAGGCAAGGCAATAAAGCCACTAAGACACGAAAGGTCACTGAGTGCGGAAGAATTAGAAACATAA
>CAHIKZ030004817.1:665000-667500 GCA_903632075.3 Acanthosepion pharaonis | reverse complement strand
GCGATTAGGTGTATTGGCATGTTGGAGAGAAGATCCTCATTGAGTGAAACCCTCGCTAGTGCGAAAATGATAGGTTCCCTCCCTATATCTCTGAGATGAGATATTATGATTATTTGCATTATTTATATTATTCGGACAGTTATCGTCATCTTCCTTGCCATATTCACAACGTTTCGGTCGCTATATCTCTGAAATGAGGTATTATGATTACTTGAATTATTTATATTATTCGGACAGTTATCATCATCTTCATTGCCGTATTAACAACGTTTCAGCCTCTATATCGCTGAGATAAGGTATTATGTTTGCTGCATTATTTACATTATTCGGACTGTTATACTTATATTTATTTTCATATTCAGAACTTTTCGGCCTCTATATCTCTGAGATGAGGTATTTTGATTATTTGCATTATTTACATTATACGGAGAGTTATCCTCATCTTCACAACGTTTCGGCTTTTTGGGTCTCGTCACTCGATTTAACCTACGTCTTTATCCACTGGGCCATGTATCCTTGAGATTTGTGAGTTCAATACCATGCCACCACAGTGGTGAACCAAGTCTTGCAGAGGTGAGTTAAAGAGAATTAACTGAGACTTCTGGAAGAGCCATGGCAGGTGGAATAAGAACAATCTACTCCGGTGGACAAATAAAGGTTTCGGTTCGAAATTCCAATCACCTGAAGACGTTAATCGGTCGAAATGGCAATGAAGACTAGGATAACAGTTCGAATAATGTAAATAATGCCAGTAATGACTGGATCCATCAGCAGGACAGGGCTGAAATCATAGCCGCAAAACAAAGAATTGTGGTGAATAACGTTAGACCTTTAGACCATCCAACCGGGTTGCATGACTTGAAACACATAGAAAATATTTAGTGATGGATTACAAGGGGAGTGTGTGGAAAAGGACGTCAATTCTAAACAGTGCTTAATTTTTATTTAAACGCAATAGTATTTAAATATTTATTTAAATGCAATAATATTTAAATGCAATAGCATAAAAAGACATCTTTCCCACTTGGAATACTATTTTCGCCAGGATTTATATTACACAACATTTCACTACTCATTAGTGAATTCATTTTCTATCCGTATCCAAGCGGTTTTTTGCTAGTATGGATTATTCTAATATCCTTCCCAAATAGGTCCGACTTATCTATCAGTTCTAACAGTACATTTTAACTTACAATGCTCTTCGATAAAAGTGACTCATTTTATCCTTTGAATTTAGCTCAACTTTCGTTTCATCGGAGCCGAGAACATTCTTCTAGTCTTCTACGGTGAAATTTTTGTAATAGTGAGCCCATTCAAGTCTCTTGGCTTTGTTGGTTTTGCTTATTAGCGGCTTAAACCTTCGTGTACAAGATTTGTAGCCTTGTTCTAAAAGCCACCGATGGACTGTTGAAGAGGCAAGACTAACACCTTGCTCTTCGCTTAGACCGGCTGCAATTTCTTGGCTAGTTATAGTCCTATTCTTTGCAACTTCTCTCTTGATTCACCCTGCCAGTTCTATCATCAATCTTTTTCTTTCGTCCCCTTGTTTCCTTCCTTGGAGCAGGAGTGGCATCATTATGTGCCCTAAGCACTCGAGAGACGGTTGATTGCGAGGTTATAGCAATTTCTCTCGTAGACTTGCCTGCTTTTGAGAGGGCAATAATAGATTCGTTAAGTGGTTCTGAGTGGCTATTTCAAGCTGTTTTTATACTATATGAGGCTTTCTGGAATGTTCTGAAATACTCTAGATTTAATTTAAGCTGTTCTAGAATTCTCTAGAATATTGTTCTGGGTGTATTGTAAAATAGTTTTCAATATTTTTTCAAAAGCTCTTTAAATTTACCAGTTTAATCATTAGAATGCGATATATGAGTCACTTTTTTTGTACATAGTTTTTTTTCCTGAATCTCATTTATATCCAAATTTATAATTATCAATAGAATACCTTAGGGTGAATAAACTTTTTTCCTAGGTGGTCGGGAAGGGGTCTTTATATTAGTAAGATTAAAAATTATTTTACCTCCAAAAAACAATAGACAAAAAATATTTTTTAGTATAAAATTCAGGTTATTCACTTTTATCGAACAGCACTGCATAATCTATAAAACATAGGTAGACGTCCTTCTGCGTTTGTATTACTAAATCTGATGTCATTCTGAGAATAAATATCGCATTTCCTGTTTCATTATCTTTGATGATCTCGCGCTGTTCTCGTTCTATTCTCGTCTGATTCTGCATTCTTCAAATTCTTCATCATTTGGAATGTATATTTTGTTATATAGTCTGATTGTCCAATAATGTTCACATTCGTTGGCTCCTTATTTCTTATGCAGTGCTTTAAAACTGGATCTAGTTACGTCTTCCGGTATATCACCACGGATGTACACTTCATTTCCTATTTCTATGATATTGTCAATACCTAAATCATCCATGGCTGCCGACAGCGTCTATATTACGATTCTGTCTGGCCATCCTGCTTTGTTTCTTTTCAGATTGGCTA
>CAHIKZ030004817.1:615000-662500 GCA_903632075.3 Acanthosepion pharaonis | reverse complement strand
GGGAAGGCTTCATTTTCAGCAATTCTTTTAAAGAGAAATATGTATAACAGGTATTAAGTCATTAAAGGATTGATTCCCAACGTGGGGTGCATGCCCCACCGGTGGGGCATGGTAATATTTTGATGTGGCATGCGTAGAATATGCATCCTTTGGCTTAATATACCAACCTGAGCTAAACTTTCATTTATATTCTGCCTTTCATCTCTCTATTATATGTTTTGAAACTATATATATATTTAACTCTGTCTGTTTATATTTCTGAGATGAGGTATTATGTACATTATTTACATTATTCGGACTATTGTCCTCGTCTTTGTCGCCATATTTATTACAATGTTTCGGCCTTTCTGTATATGTATATATTGCTGAGATGAGGTATTATGTACATTATTTACATTATTCGGACTTTGTCCTCGTCTTTGTCGCCATATTTATTACAACGTTTTGGCCTTTCAGTATATGTCTATATTTCTGAGATGAGGTATTATGTACACTATTTACATCATTCAGACTATTGTCCTCGTCTTTGTCGCCATATTTATTACAACCCTTCGGCGTTTCTGTATCTGTCTATCTTTCTGAGATGAGGTATTATGTACATTATTTACATTATTCGGACTATTGCCCTCGTCTTTGTCGCCATATTTATTACAACGTTTCGGCCTTTCAGTATCTGTCTATCTTTCTGAGATGAGGTATCATGTACTGTATTTACATTATTCGGACTATTGTCCTCATCTTTGTCGCCATATTTATTACAACGTTTCGGCCGTTGTACGCTCCGGCCTTCTTCAGGTGGTTGTAATGTCGAACTGAACCTTTTATTTCGCTCACTGGGGTAGACTGTTCTAGTTCCACATGCCATGTTTAATGGTTATCAGTTTTCAGTTATCTCCTGTTAATTTCCCTCTGAAAGTTCTCCACTGCCTTAACCGGGTATTGAACTCACACACTTTGGGTCCTGTCACTGGATATAACCAACGCCTTTATCCACTTTGCTATGAGTCCTTGAAGAAGGCCGGAGCGTACACCGGCTGAAACGTTGTAATAAATATGACGACAAAGATGAAGACAATAGTCCGACATATGTAAATAATATATTTAACTGTCTTTTTGTTGTTATTTTTTTATTTTTTTCTCTTTCATGGATGCCATGGTCTTTGGAGGCTTGTGTAGCAGACCAAGTTAATGACCTTTCCTCAATCCAAGCCACTATCCATTACTCCACCGTGCCTCCACAAATTCCAGTCGAATCCATTACATTCACTTACGTGCTTATACCCTTGGGAAAGGTGTGAATCCTCTTCTTCTCCCTCCAGATATAGGTAAATAGCAGGACAGACTGGCAACTAGTCTAGGAGAAGGAAAACTCTAAATTCAAACATGCTCTTTGAGGAGGGTGAATGGAGTCTCTCTGAGCCTTGGTTGGCAATCCATTTAGTGATGGTGTCACGATAAAAACACCCTTGATAGCCCTAGCGATGCATCAAGAATTCAGCTATTTGACAAGATTACGAACTACACCAGTCAAAGTATTAGCTATGACAGATAAGGAATACTGGAAAGGTTTAGTGAGTTCAATCTCGGCTGAGGCCGCAAGATGATGATGAATGACATTTTCAGCTTCCTTCACGTGAATTGCAGTAAAATTTTGATTATGTAAGAATTAAATATTATAGGGTGAGGGCAGCAGAATTTTAGAAATACCAAAGTCGGGTATGGTCCAAAATCAGTTTGGAACCACTATATTAAATGAATATATTATCTTTATTGAATTATTACAAGCCCTTTCATATCTTATGGTTTATATGGATTCTCTTTTATTCTGAGAATGTGTTATTTTTCTGGCAGCAAATTAAAACTCATGCTTTATTTTAAAGTTCATCATGTTTTTTCACGAGAATAAATCAGCACACGACTTGTCAAGTTAAAAAAAAGTAATTTCAAAATGACTTCTTAAACCAAACAAAAATTATATATTTTTTTTTCTTTTTGGTGCAGTTTTATGTTTTTTTTTTATTATGCCTCCTGTGGCGTCTTTCGAGGTACACTTAATTGAAGAAGTTAATTTATCAAAACTCGATTAATTTTATTCGGAAAAGAAAAAAGCGGCTCAATTAAGCACCTTGTCTAAATTGATCGTTTCTATCCAAAAATTGTAATGCCTTCGTTTCTTTTTTATTCACCAACCCGACACTGTCTAATATATAATGAATAACTTTCTGATTAGAAGATTTCTCAGAGGAGAAAAACATGTTGAGCGTTTGAAATGACATCTAAATGAGAAAAAATATGATTTTTTTTATCTTTTTTTTTTTTCATTTCGCATATTTTAAACTTAAAACATTATATAGAAAATGAATTTGACAACGCTAGACTTGGTATAAAAATGATCATCTTTCAAAAATGCCTCTTTGATTCATAAACGAGTGAGATAAATTTCTATTAAAAAAAAAATACACATTCATATTTACAAAGACAAAGAAACGCGGGCAAATAAACTTTGGAAAACCAGCTAGAGGTGTGTTTATGCGTCGAACTTGATACATTTGAAACAAGTCCAAGTGTCAGCTCATACGTCTGGCAAAAGGTCTTAGCCACCGCTCAAGTACTTCAAGGCAACTGTTAGTTTCTTATTTATTATATTAAAAACAAATGAAACATTTGATCTGAAAATGAAACGTTTTGCCCAAAATAATTGGCGAGGAAGAGGTTAATGTTGTTTGTGTGAAAGTCAATGCAAAAAAGGTCCTTGTCTTTGATTGCCACACAAGGCTAGATATTCTAGTGTACACCTTTATTTAATGTATGGCTGAAATTAGAAGAGAAGAATTTCGTATCATTCTTAACTCTTTCCCGTCGATCTTGACTCATTTTATTGTGGTCAAACTGGAAACGTTTTAGTAATATATATATATATATATATATATATATATATATATATATATATATATATATATATATATATATGGGGGGTGAATGTTGTAAATGGAATCGAAATAAATAGGAATTCTGGAATTTTCTCTTCTTTTTCGTACGTTAGAAGACTATCTCTATTGTGTTTGGAAAACTTTGTGATTGATTATGTTATAGTTTTAACACTTCCCTGGCGTAGACATGTATATCCGTCTTTACACAAATGTGTTTTTTCAGAGATTGACGAATAAACACGTCCAAAAGATAACGTTCAAAAACCAGCTAGAGACGTGTTTATACGTCGATCTTGATAGGGGATAGATCAGGAGACGTCGATTGACATTACATTTGAATAGTTGGAGATGATAGCTCACAGGGAAACAAGAAATGGGGAGGGAGTTTCACAGGCGAGAAGTGCGAGACATGAAGCTATTGGAGTAGAAGAGACGGCTACATTTAACAGTTTCGACAGGGAAAGGGTGAGAGCGAGATGCCAGTCTAGCTGAACAATTAAATTCATGAAGTCTGGGAACCAGCGAGAGCAACTCATGAGAGCAGTTACCATGAAAGTATTTGTAAAAAAAAAAAAAATGACATAGGGAGGCAGTGGCACGTCTGTGAGAGTGACTGTGACTGATGCCAGACGAGATGTCTTTGGATTTTATCAAGACCTTGAGACAATCAGAAGGGAGCCCAGAATTATATTGACATATCCGTCAAGGGCGAATTTTTTGGATTTATACACTACTATCAGTTTATCGTCATTTTTCTTGAAAAAAAAAATATATCCTTGATAGACAATCACATTTAACAGTTTCGACAGGGAAAGGGTGAGAGCGAGATGCCAGTCTAGCTGAACAATTAAATTCAGACCATGAGAGCAGTTACCATGAAAGTAAAAAAAAAAAAATGACAGAGGGAGGCAGTGGCACGTCTGTGAGAGAGTGACTGTAATGCCAGATCAGGGCCAATTATATTGCATTTTATCAAGGACCTTGAGACAATCAGGGCAAGGGCGAATGGTGGATTTGTAGCCACACAAGGCTAGATAACCTAATATACACTACTATCAGTTTATCGTCATTTTTCTTGTCTGTAAAAAAAAAAATATATATCACTGCTCATGATAGCTCACAGGGAAACAAGAAATGGGAGGGGAAGAAAAAAAAGAGACGGCTACATTTAACAGTTTCGACAGGGAAAGGGGGTGAGAGCGAGATGCCAGTCTAGCTGAACAAAAATTCATGAAAGGGAACCAGCTATTTTGAAAGTGGTAAAAAAAAAAAACAGAGGGAGGCAGTGGCACGTCTGTGAAGAGTGACTGTAGACGAGATTTTTATATTCGTCCGTCTTTGGATTTTATCAAGGACCTTGAGACAAGAATAATTAAAAAAAATGGTGGATTTGTAGCCATACAAGGCTAGATAATATATACACTACTATCAGTTTATCGTTATTTTTTCATATTTAACTGCGCACACAAACAAAGACAAAAAAGCCATATCGCAGCTATTTTGTGAAACAACGTAATTTTTTATTGGTCTCAAGAATAATAAAAAAAAAAGAATATGGGTAGTAATTTATTTATTTATTCATATTTAATACTTACGGCCATATCGCGTTGAAACACCGGTTCTCGTTAGAATACCGAAGTTAAGCAACCCCGAGCCTAGTCAGTACCTAGGTGGGCAACCGCTTTGTAATCTGGTGCGCTATTTTTGGATGGTATATTGGATAACGGCTCAGAATGAGAAATCAGAGAGCCAAGTTCTGAATTTGGCCAATTTCTCTGAGTAAAGAGATTTTTTTTTTAAATTAAAGTAAATTAAATCATAAATATGAAATTAAATTAAATCAAACCAGTAAATTGTAAAATAAAAATAGTAAAATAAAATAAAAATATAAAATTAAATTAAATCTAACTAGTAAATTGTAAAAATAAAATAAAATTTGAAAATAAAATAAAAATATAAAATTAAATTAAATACAACCAGTACATTGTAAAAATAAAATATATATTGTAATAATTGTAAAATAAAATAAAAAAAAAAAATTAAATCCAACGAGTACATTGTAAAATAAAAATAAAATTGTAAAAATTGTAAAATAAAATAGAAATATAAATTAAATTAAATCCAACCAGTACATTGTAAGATAAAATAAAATTGTAAATAAAATAAAAATATAAAATTAAATTAAATCCAACCAGTACATTGTAAAATAAAATATAAATTGTAAAAAATTGTAAAATAAAATTTAAAAAAATATCAAATTAAATTAAATCCAATCAGTAAATTGTAAAATAAAATAAAATTTGTAAAATAAAATAAAAATATTAAATAGAATTTAATCCAACCACTCAATCGTAAAATAAAATATAAATTGTAAAAATTTTAAAATGAAATAAAAATATAAAATTAAATCAAACAACTAAATCGTTAAAATGAAATCATTTCTGAAAGGAATAAAAATAAATATTGTATAATAATTGTTCTTGTCCCTCCCTTCTTTACTTACTTAGTTCACAAGACCATTACGCCCTGCCAATACTTCATAAATAGTGATCTATTCCGTTTTGATCACGTGGAATGACAACAGACATAACAGAGACGCTACTTGGTTTCAGTGAAAAAAGAAATAAAGAAAGAAAGACAGGAGTGTTTACCGTCTCCTGCTAATAACTCGTAAATAATGGACTCTTCCGTTTTGAACGCGTGAGAAAACAACGGTTATATCAATGGTGTTACTTGGCTTTCAGCAAGAAAATGAAAGAAAGAAGGAAAGATAGAAGTGTTTAATGGTTAAGTCTCAAATATTTTCATTTGTACACCCTTACTTCTTAAAATAACGACCAGCATTCATATTTATGAATGTTATGATAAACTTTTTAAGATCAAATATTTAATGATGCCATAGGCGAGTTTCTACAGATATTTTATTGTTGTAGAACTCGTCAGGAGGTTATTTAATCATTAAGTTGAATAATAAAGATTCATTTGAGAATTCAATTAGGAACTTTTCACAGGTTAAAACTCGTACTTAATAATTCTGAATAATTTATTCATGATTTGTAATAGTAAAAAAAGTGCTGCAAAAGAAACTGTTAGCATGGGACGTACATGTCATCTAAGCGTTTAGAGTGTAAAATGATGAGATCTTGCCGCTTATTTAGTATTGCATTTAAATTCAGGGGAGATAGCAAAAAAGACAGTCAATTCGCTCACACTTTAAAGGAAGCGGCGAAGAAGAAGAAGAAGAAAAAAAAAAAAGTAGTAGTAGAAGTAGAAGTAGAAGAAGAAGTTGAAGTAGAAGAAGAAGAAGTAGGAGAAGAAGAAGTAGAAGAAGAAGAAGTAGAAGTAGAAGTAGAAGAAGTAGAAGTAGCAGAAGAAGAAGAAGAAGAAATAGAAGAAGAAGAAGAAGAAGAAGAAGAAGAAGTAGAAGTAAGTAGAAGAAGTAGAAGAAGAAGTTGAAGTAGAAGTAGAAGAAGTAGGAGAAGAAGAAGAAATAGAAGAAGAAGAAGAAGAAGTAGAAGAAGAAGAAGAAGAAGAGAAGTAGCAAAAGAAGAAGAAGAAGAATAGGAAGAAGAAGGAGAAGAAAGTAGAAGAAGAAGAAGAAGAAGTAGAAGAAGAAGAAGTAAAAGTAGAAGAAGAAGAAGAAGAAGAAGAAAAGAAGAAGAAGAAAAAGAAGAATAGAAGAAAAGAAGAAAAGAAGAAGAGAAGTGGAAAAGAAGAAGAAGTAGAAGAAGAAGTAGAAGAAAAAAGAAGAAGAAGAAGAAGAGAAGAAAAGAAGAGAAGAAGAAGAAGAAGAAAAGAAGAAGAAGAAGAAAAAGAAGAAGTAGAAGAAAAGAAGAAGAAGAACAGAGAAGAAGTAGAAGAGAAGAGAAGAAGAAGAAGAGATAGAAGAAGTAGAAGAAGAAGAAAAAGAACGAAAAGAAGTAGAAGAAGGCTAGAAAGAGAAGAAGAAGAAGAAAAAAGAAGAAGAAAAGAAGAAGAAAAAGAAGAAGAAGAAAAGAAGTAGGGAAAAGAAGACGGAAGAAGAAAAGAAGAAGTAGAAGAAGAAGAAGAAGTGTAGAAGAAGTAGAAGAAAAGAAGGGAAGAAATAGAAAAGAAAAAGAAGTAGGAGAAGAAAAGAAGAAGAACGAAAAGAAGAAGTAGAAGTAGAAGAAGAAGGAGTAGAAGGAAAGAAAAGAAGTAGAAGAAGCAGAAGAAGCAGAAGAAGAAGGAAGAAGAAGAAGAAGAATTAAAAAAGAAGTAGAAGAACGAGGAAGAAAAGAAGAAAAGAGAAGAAAAGAAGTTTAAGAAAAGAAGAAGAAGAAGAAAGAAAGAAAAAGTAGAAGAAGAAATAGAAGAAGAAGTAGAAGAAGAAGTAGAAGTAGAAGAAGTAGAAGTAGCAGAAGAAGAAGAATTAGAAGTAGAAGTAGAAGAAGAAGTGGAAGAAGAAGAAGTAGAAGAAGAGGTAGAAGTAGTAGAAGAAGAAGAAGAAGTAGAAGAAGTAGAAGAAGAAGTAGAAGTAGTAGAAGAAGAAGAAGTAGAAGTAGTAGAAGAAGTAGAAGTAGAAGAAGAAATAGAAGTAGTAGAAGAAGTAGAAGTAGAAGTAGTAGTAGAAGTAAAAGTAGAAGAAGAAGTAGAAGACGAAGAAGGCGATTAGGCTATTCTTACTTCTTACATTAGTTTCCCCTATCCTCTTTGATGTTTACGCCCCTGGGAAAGTCAAGCGCGGACAGATCAGATACCTCTCATTGATTTATTCAGTCCCATTTCTTAAAACCTCTTTCATTTTATACTCATTAAGTATGTCTTTATCATCGGTTGTCATTTTATATTATTTTTACGAAGACCGGCTGTGATGACAAGACAGGCCACTTAAGAGTGACGTCTACTCCAGCAACTTCGCCGCAGGAAACATGGCGGACAAAACCCTTCCGGCCCAATAGGTAATTCTAAGTTACGTATTTCTTTTCTAATTTTCTTTTTGATATACGATATCCATTTATGCGAATATGAGTCAATGTTTATGAAATCCTTGGGGCGTTATAGCAAAGATTTGTACTTTTCATATTAAAAACACAAAGGAACATCTAAGAAAACTTCCATACGTGATCTAATATATTTATTTCCAAGACATAATATTTCATATTTAATTAGGTATACGCTTTTGTTAATATGTACACTGTAAAAAGAAACACATGATACAAGGTTTTACAGATTGTTTAGGCTAGATCCAAATCGTAGAATCTAGGGTACTGGACATAAATTTGACAACCGGAACTGTGTAAAGGTGGCTTGAAAAGAATGGGTGTAGAATATCAAATATAAATGAATTTTCTCTTTAAAAAAAAGCGCCAAGACAGCTAGTATAGTGGCAACAACAGAAGGATGAAAAGCCTCTCAGCTCGCATATTCTTTGGCGTGTTTTGCTTTGGAAGAAAAGCACGGCACGCCAAGGAGGCATGTAGCTGGCCTACACGTTGAGGTGCGCTGATTAACGTGTCCCCCACCTGAAATTAAATGCAGAAAAGACGCCCTCTTTAAGACAAATAAACCTTTTACCTCGTCCATCCACTCTGTGATGCAGCGTTGGGACATAAGGTATTGCCCATAGACCAGAAGAAGCCAGAAACAATACGTAACAAAAAAAATATTTTTAAAAAGCATTTAAATATAAACATATTCGTTCAAATTAAGCAAATATTTTTAGTAATGAAAAATATGTTAAAAATAATGAGAATAATTTAAAATTAAAAATTAAATAGAATTAAATAAAAGAAGAATTGGATTGCTGTGTTATTTTCTTGTCTATTGATTTTGGTGACGTAACGGGCATGGAAAAGTAGAATTGATAAAATTTTCAATGATGAGAATAAAAGGAAAAAGAAATTATGGTAAAATAATAAGAGACGAGACAATGTAATGCAAAGCAAAGTAAAGCAAAGCAACTATAAGACAGTAACAAAGTAAAATGTCTACAAAAGAGAAATAGTGTTCATACATGAAAGGGATACTGTCAAGTGGTTAAAGCTTTCTGATTTCAAGTTAAGAAAGGCAATTGTTTAGGTAAAAGGTAGACATTTCTATTTGATTAGCTAATAAAAAAAATTCCAGTCTGCCTCTGTAGGAGTTGACTATACATTTGGTGTAGAGATAGCATTCCTTCTCAGAAACTTATATCAATAGATTTTTTGGAAACAAAACGTTCGCCAAAAAATGAAAATAAATAATATCAAAAAAAGAAAAACAAAACAACTTACAAAAATAAACAAGTCAGTCTTTCTGGCAAAAGAACGACTACACATACAGAAAATAAACAATTGAGCCTTTCTCGCAAAACAACGACTATACATACAAAAACAAACAATTCAGTCTTTCTCGTGAAAGAACGACTATGCATACAAAAAATAAACAAGTAATAAACAATTCAGTCTTTCTGGCAAAAACGAAAGACTAACAAAAAAATACAATAGCCAAAAACAACGACTAATAAAAATTCAGTCTTTCTTGAAAAGATGCGACAATTCACATAAAGAAAGACACAAAAATAAAAACAATTCAGCGTTTCTCAAAAGAACGACTACATACAGAAAATAAACAACGACGTTTCTCGCAAAAAACGACTAAATATAATTCTGCCTTTCTTGCAAAAGAACCACCATTATTAATAAACTGATTATCTGGGGGTTCGAATGTCTCTCATGGTCCTTTATCAAATATGTTCCTATTTTACTGCTGCTTTAGGACGATGAATTTATCCAAATGGGAGGACTGTTTCTTTAAACGACGAACGGAAATTACGCATAGGTTATTCGCAGTTGCATATAAATCTTTACGAATAGGAAAATTTGCTGATGTACTTTAAAAGTTTTTGTTTGAGAAAAAAATAAAAGCGAAATGCACAGAAATAAACCTAGTGTCTACCGTATTCTGAAAATTGTGCCCACAAAATTATTTCTTTATCTTCTTGCATTTTCTTCACATTATTTTTGTTCAGAAGCCTATATTCACCGCGATTATATTTCTTAACCCGAATCGCCTAAATTGCTTCTTTTATGTTCACCTGTTATTTAACCTTCTCTTTTATTTTTCTTATCTTCCTATTTCCTCCCGACATTATTTTTCATCTTTTGTCGTTTTTTGCTGCCCCAAAGCCATAGATTTAATTTTTATCTACGTCCTAACCACCTTTTTTTTCCTCAATTTCCAATCTACCTATTTTTTCAGTTTTTCCTTTCTCCATATATGCCAAATTTATACGAGGCCTTATCTAAACGTTCGGAAATTTTTACAGAAGAAAGAACCGAATGTTGGATTTTTCTCTATACATAGTTAGCAGGACCCATTTTGAGTTCGGCATATGTATGAGTAAATAATATGTACTGAGGCCCGTGAAACATATTAAAGAACAACGAAATTGAACAAGCTTTTTGGCAACGTCAAATAAAGTAGCATTTAATTTAAAAATAAAAAAATAATAAAAAAGATTTGAACTTTAAAAAAATAGCATTAAGCTCTACATAAAGATGATATTGATAAATTTATATTTAAATAAATGTAATTTCACATATTTATCAAGGATTTTTCAAAAATAAATATTATCATCTATATAAATGCTAAATCTTTAATTTTTGTGCTATTAATTAAACATAAAACAAAATTATATTCTTAAAATTTCATTAGAACAAAGAGAAATATCTATCCAATACAAGATCTAAAACTTCAATATGTCCTCGCATTAAATATCCAAGAACGTTTGAAGGGGACGCTAAAATATATCTTTTGTTAATTGTTTTGTAATAATACACAGGTAAGTCAATTTAGACATTCACAATCTGATAGGGATGGTAAAAATGAACCACCCAATTTATTCATGACATAAAAATACTATTAAAGATTTGCTGAACATCGCTGTTATGTGCCATGCGCGAACACGATTAGGCGATCCTGTATCTTTCGACACATGACTGACGAGGCAGATTTTTCCCACAGTAGGCTGACATTTCTTTCTGCAGTAGATCAGTTGCCATTCAAGGCCATAGAACCCCGGTCTGTCCAGCTATTTAATCATAGCTGGATGGGAAGAAAATGTTTCATACCTTTCTCCAGGGTATTAGCACGAAAGTGAATGTAATGGATTCGATTGGAATTCGAAATCGGCTCTCCGATTTCTCAGTCCGAGACGCCATCCATTACTCCACCGTTCCTTCCCCAAACCTGATTACTTTATTGTAATGTATTCCAGAAAAAAGAGTTACAATAACATTACCAGGAATGCCACAGTCATTCTACTAGATATACAGCTTCACAAGAGGATTATCCGAAAGTTGACTTCAACCAAACGTAACCAGATAAGCAAACTTTATTTTCATTCGGGAATTAAATTTTCATACCTCGGATTTGTTTCCATGTATAGTCTTCTAATAGACTTAGGTGGCTATCGTCCTGGGTATGATGATAAACTACATCCGCGTCGTGGGTAAGACGATAAACTACATCCAGCAGCGAGGCCTCTGATCACCTTCCAATTGCTGGTGTTCCCAGGCCCATCCTGACCCGGGGTGGTAACACATGTTAGGTTCCCAGCTATGAGCAAATAGCTAATCCCTAAACTGGGTAAAAACACTATGAAAGCTTAAAAATAGGTTTTAATAAGAGAAATACTTTGTAAATATAATATTACCAGCAATAAGTTTCTGAAAAAAAAAAAAAAACTATTACCAGCAATACATTTTTGAAAAAATATTACCATCAATTTAAAAAAAAAATATAACTAGCAATACATTTTTAAAAAATAAATATTACCAGCAATACATTTTTTGAAAAAAAAAATATTCACAGCTATACATTTTTTAGCAAAAAATATTAACAGCAATACTTTTTGGAAAAAAAATTATTACCAGCAATACATTTTTGAATGAAAAATATTACCAGCAATACATTTTTGACAAAACAAAATATTACCAGCAATAACAAAAATTGTCGGCATTAAATAACCCATTGACGTTGATATGCCGTAAAACAAACCAAAGAAACAAAGAAAGAAAATTTAGTTTAGTAATAAAATAAACACAAGGTTTAATATTATCGTCCGATTTGGTATTAAGTTTTTGGTTCTCTTTAAATTCTACTTTAACACTATCCGTCTAGCGGATCTGCCTCGCCTTTGAAATGTATACTATTATTAGATTTCCATCTATGGTGTATGTATATAAGCATTATATACATTGCTCATTTTAAAAACTCACAACAAATAAATGTTCGCCAAAGGTTGTCATAGCCGTAGGTCAAAATGTAGACAAGCTGTCACTGTCTATAAAATACTTCCGTGTCATGTGTTTCCAATCGCCTCTGACAACAAAGTTCACCTCCAAGCTGAAGAAAAGGCTAAGGCGAATAAGTGGCGTATCATAAAGACCTGCCACGGGTAGATTGAGCTCGACAGCCCAGAAAAGTGGTCCATATAGGGGAAAGAAATACCTGATTTTAAACCTCCGCTTCCTTGCGGTCATACCCAACCAAACACGGAAAAGTCGATAGTAATATATATTTTGTTGCTTGTAAGATGCGGTTGTTTTTATTACGTTCTTCAACGTGTCCTCCAATACCTTATGCAACCAAGCGTACACACCCTTGACATGACAGAGAAAACCTAGAACGGAGCCCCGTTGGCGGCTGACTCTCTTCACTGACAAATTTCCGGCAATGCCCGAAGCCAAGCCGGCCCCAGATGTAGTACTTAATATCTATGTAGCCTGGGCAGAGGACAGCCTCCACCTTGGCATGCACACTAGAGTGGACACTCGAAACTCACCACCAGAGAACTGAAGTTTGACCAATCAGGATGCTATCTTTATCTTGCCAGATGAACGACATACGTTCAGAGTTTTGACATTGTTACGTTCATTACATGTTTAGCCTCTGATTTGATGTGAGACATGGATATGGAATTAGAATTAGTTAGGAAGTTATCTATCAAGCTAACCTGCCAATGCACCTGATTTCTCACTCTTTGTGCGAAGCATGTTTTAGAACATGGAGTTAAAAATTGTCAATGCAACATTCGCTCGCAAAGAATAGTTTTTGCTATACACCAAAATCTATGTTTATGTTTTAAATTTCCAAGGCAATTGTTGATAAGCCGTTGAAACATTTTTCTAATATTAGTCGTTTCTTTCCTTCTTTATGTCATTGTTTCATTCATGTTTTCTTCTTTTTAATATGTTTCAATTTCGTGTTTCTCGGAGGTTGTAAAACGGAATTGAATAGGGTGGTCCTAAAGTCTTGTCACTTCTTACCAAATAAGCAATAAGAACAATAGAAAAGTAATGCAATAATACAAAGCACATGTACGTGATTCAGTTTATTCCGTTTCAGTGACGCTGTTACACATCGAGAAGGTCTATATGAACGCCATCATTTTCGTGTAGATGAAAATGTCAGCCATCTGAAAGAAAAAATTATATTAGATATGGGTGACAAGACTTTCGGACCAACGTGTACCATAAAAAAAAAACCGCGAAACATAATAAAAGCAAAATATAATTAAAATCATCAAAACAGTTTCATTGAGATGCGATAGAAAGAGGTAGGTGCCGCTATAAATTCTATAAATCGAAAAAAAATACAGGGTGGTCCTAAAGTCTTGTCACCCCCAACAAAAAAAGCAATGTTCAATTCAATTTATTTACTGACACTGACACACATCGAGAAAGTTGGTATGAACGCCATTATTATTGTGGCAGCTATCTGAAGTAGAATATTATATTATGTAAGGTGACAAAATTTTTGGACCACGCTGTAGTTTGCTGTTTCTATAGAATATTCTTAAACTTAAAATTACGCGCAAAAACGACGGACAGTATAATCTTTTCTTTTTTTCAGTTCCATCTCCTTTAAGATCTTAGGCGATTAATGCCTTATACAGATTCCTGTAGATATCGTCGTCTTTTGAATAATATAAGGGAATGGTATACCACTGCATCCTCCCAAATTTTGAATTCATAATATTTTTATATGTTCATGACAAAAGACGATTAGGAGTTGATTGATTTTATTTATTATCTGTAAATATCCACGAGTTCTTGGGAAATTGCTCGAAATTGTATACGTTTGTTTTCTTCACAGTTTTTTGAATTCAGCTTTATTCTACGAAACTATCTTCCACTAATTTCTAGAGAGTTCTATTGACACTGCCATTTAAATCCGTAGCTAAGGTAAAAAAATAAGGACACTTACTGTTCCAAAGGAAACTTGACAGACAAGTTTCTGAATTTGAACTCATCTCGTCGATTTAATTCACGGCGCTGATAAAATTGTCAAAACCAAGGGGACTTTAATCAAATCCCAGACCATCATTTTATAACGTGCCGTAATCATATACCATTTTACTATAGAATCCATCTGGCGTCAGTATAGTTGAGCGAATTGTTTTTTTTTTATGGCTTATCGACACACTATGGGTTATTTAAATCCGAAACATGTTTCGTAGAGATAATTCTTTTTTGAGCATTAACATTGAATTAAAAGTTAATTTTAGAATCACAATGACTTTTCCAGATAGAATACTTACTATTCAACCCATATCTAGCGGAGATGGTGGATTTATATTTTTTTTTCCTTAATGGTATTTGTGTGTAAGTAACAAGCTCAACTGAAATTTGAAATCAACTTTCCTATTTCTCATTCCCACCCACACATTGAATGCAATATAAGTAAGCACAGATTTTTGTTATTACTGTAAAAGCCATAATCTACATATATTATCGTGCCTGAGATAGTACGATCAAAATTTCAGTCGAATAATTTCTTTTACTCATAAACAAATTTACTCTTTGTCTAAATATTTAATGTTAACTTTTATATTTTCTTGTCAATAGAAACATTTGCAGTGAACAGTTTACTTTCAATCGAAACGAATGTTTTCAATTTGAAAATTGAAAGTTGATTAAAGTAGTCTTCGAACTTGAAATTCACTAATCGATATTTTATCCAGTAAAATGTCTATGACATATTTCATTAATATTTTTCATCCGTTTAGAATTTGAATTAACAAATAATTCTCAGTAAATTTTAACAGTTATTTGAGTCATCAGACTCTTCTAAATAGCTGAAATCAATTTTTAATCATCATAGTAGGCAGATTGTTTTTCTTCCCAAATTTCGTGACCTGCATCGATAACCATCGATTTACAAAACTTTTCATATTATTTTTCGCTTTCGTCTGCTTCCAATCATTGACAGCCATTTTGTAGGAGGCAAACCTCCGTTTCTACATTTTTTTTCACACATGCGCACAAAGACGCAAAACATGAAGGCAGTCAGACATTAAATATAGAGTCTCAACATGTATGTTTATACATCAGAGCTAATAAACATCTCGCAATTAATTAAAAAAATATTACATTGGCATAATATTTAATCGTCACTTGCATAGCTACTTACATAATTACTTACTAATTACATAATTACTATATAATTATATATATAAATGTTTATTTATGAATTGATTATTTTCAAACCAAATATTTTAAACATGAATTTTAACGATAAATATAACACTATTCCAACGAATGTAGCGTAATTTTGAACGCGTTGGTCGATAACGGAATGAGGTGACATCTTGCTAAAGAGTTCACGGGTGTGCTGAAATGGATATTGACTCGGAATGAAGAATATGTAGTTCGAATTCTGGTCGGTACATTAACGTACGCACAAATACCCTTATGAAATGTATCAAAACACCCTTGTAACATTCCGATTTTTTTCGCGGGCACGTGACTTCAAGTTTGCTAAAAGTTGTTTTCAATTTTAAACAAAACAGTAGCATTTATATAGAAATTATGGCAATACTTAAACGAAAATAAAATACATTGAGTGCATTTTCTTCTGAAAAATTCCTTTTGTATTAATGTCTTCGCTAAATTCCTAGATGTTTCGCATAATTATTTATTGGAATGATTTGCATTTTGTTTTCGTAAATTTCTGCTACAGCTTAGAATGTTGTTATTGTAATTATGTTGACGTAGTTGCAATATGGGATTTATGTTGGGGTGTAATATTGGATGGGTTTTGGGGTGTAATATGGGGTGTGTGTTGGGGTGTAATATTTGATATGTGTTGGGTGTAATATGGAATGTGTGTTAGGATGTAATATGGGATGTGTGTAACATGCGATGTGTTTGGTGTGCAATATGGGATGTGTGTTGGGTGTAATATAGGATGTGTGCTGGGGTGTAATATGGGATATGTGCTAGGGTGTAATATGGGATGTAATATGGGATGTAATATGGGATGTGTGCTCGAATGTAGTAGGGGATATATACTAGGGTGTAATATGGGATATGTGCTAGGGTGTAATATGGGATGTAATATGGGATGTGTGCTCGAATGTAGTAGGGGATATATACTAGTGTGTAATATCGGATGCGTGCTGTGGTGTAATAAGAGATGTGTGTTGGGATATAATATGGGATGTATTCTAAGGTGTAATATGGTATGTGTGCTGGGGTTTAATAGGGGATGTGTGTTGGGGGTAACATGGGATGTGTTCTAAGATGCAATATGGGATATATACTAGGGTATTATGGGATGTGTGTTGGGGTAATATGGGATGTGTGTTGGGGTAATATGGTATGTGTTGGGAGTAATATTGGATGTGTGTTGGGGTCTAATATGGGACCTGTGTTGGGGCGTAATATCTGATGTCTTTTAACGTGTTATATGGGATGCGTGTTTGGGTATAATATGTGATGTGTGTTGGGCTGTAATATGGGATGTGTGTTGTGTAATATGGGATATATGCTAGGCTGTAATATGCGATGTGTGTTCGTGTGTGATATTGGATGTGTGCTGGGCTGTAATATGAAATGAGTGTTGGGGTGTAATATGGGATGTGTGTTGGAGTGTAATAATAGACGTGTGTTGGGGTGTAATATTGAATGTATGTTATAGGCGTAATATTGGATGTGTTTTAGGGTGTAATATGGGATGTGTTTTGGGGTGTTATGTTGACTCGGAAGAAGACATCGGAAATGCATGTTCGAATTCCAGTCGCATTCGTTACATTTATTTACGCATAAATACCGTTGAGAAATTTTGAATTTATCACTATCTCCCCAGCTATGGGTTGAATAACAGTGCGAACTGGATCCTATAGCGTTGTCTGTCTACCAGTCTGCCGCAGAAAGAAACGGGGACCTATTGGGGTTAAAAAATTTACCTAGTCAATGAAGAATCGAAAAAGACCAAGCGTGTATTACGTATGACTCTTCACTGACTGTTTTCTGGGGAGACGATTCCATCATCATGTACTGATGGGAAGTGCTCGAAAAAAAACTTACTACGGGATGACCCCTGACACGTGAGTGAAATTGGGTAGACAACTTTTTCAAAGCAGTCGTTGCTTTTACTAAAGTGTCAAACGAAACTCGTCAACGTTATTTGGAAATCTGCCTTTCAAATGGAGGTTGGTTAAAGCAGTTGACCCCACGCAACAAAACCACCCTTGAAGATGTAACGTCCAGAAAAATAAAGAACGCACAAGGATGGACATTCATAAGATACTGCCGGTCGTTTTTCCCTTAAACAAAGAGAACCGTTTAACATGTTTTGATTTTTAATGAATAAATACATCTTCTAATGTTGTCTTTTAAATAGCATTTGTACTAAAGCGATAAATGTCTGTTGTACTCGTCGGTGTTCTCCGTGGTTTCATCATGATATAAGATTTAAAAGATTGTTGGATACGACATGTTATCGCTATACAAATTAATGCAAACAACACACTATTTCTCTAATCTGTATAATTAATGTTTATACTCAACCAGATTACATTAATTAATATTTCATATTCTCACGAGGCCGTGAGAGATCCTCTTTTTATTATCCTTTCTCGGTAGAAAACTCATATATTTAACTACCTTTGGTTGGTCCTACACGTGCACATCCTAAACGCCGCAGGGCCATCGTACTGTTTACATGTCGACGGCAAAAAATGGCAACATTTTCTGAGGTGTGTTGTCGAGGATGTTATTATTCATGTTAAATCTTCTGTCTTCTTAATTTTACCACTGTTCATCAGTGTGGATGACATCCGATTGCTTCAAGCTGAGAACGAAACTCGACCGATTTGGTATCAGTCAGAGACTCTACCCGTGAGCTATCGGAGCACGGCAAAGAAAATGAATCTTCTAGCGTATTATATACGTGATGTATACAAACGCCAAATCAGTAGCCAAGAGTGCTCAATTCATAACTGTTACAGCGATGCGATATATATATATATATATATATATATATATATATATATATATAAAAACTTATTATATTAGGCAGCATATATTTTATATTATAAAAAGATAATCATACATTGAATCAATTAGCAATATTAATGCAATTACTGACGAAATCTCTTCGCTAACAGACTTAATATAAGCATTAAACTACTAACAATCCACTGAATGATGCGATCCTTATGTATAAAATTGTTTTCAGATGGATCTGATGTATTTTTTAGAGCAGCAAGTACTTTCAAGGACTTCATGTCCTCATCATCAGGATGTAATTTTTTCCTTTCAAATCAAAACTTGAAGACGAAATAAATGTGTTGTAGACCGAAGGATGTTTTTTTAAGAATGTGTTATTTATTAACGGTTATATAATATTGGAATGTGCAAGTCGCAACGGTAAAGTTCAAATATTTCAAGTGAGAATTTTTTATCTGAATTTTGTAATTTGGTAAATCCACGAATTCTTTTGTTGTAAGTGTTTTCCAGTTAACGTGACATGAACTAAGTACATAGTACAATTAATATAGTGATATTTCTTAGTAGTTTTTTTCCTCCGGAATTTCGTACTGCGGATCAATTATTTTCATAAACGTATTATATTAGGCAGCATATATTCAGGGGATTGTTATTAGTTTAATGCTTATATTAAGTCTGTTAGCGAAGAGAATTCGCCATTACTCACATTAATATTGCTAATTTATTCAATGTATGATTATCTCTTTAATATATATATATATATATATATATATATATATATATATATATATATATATATATATATATATATAAATTAATTGATTTAAAATATGGTTTAACCATATTTTAAATCAAATAAATCAATTAATTTATAATATTAATGCTCTGTAAATTTACATTGAGCACTATTTTGTAAAAATAAAATATCTATAAGAACACCGGATTTTATATCTTACTGTTCTTTCTTTTTATTTATATACATATATATATATATATATATATATATATATATATATGATTAAATATATTACAAATAGTATGTTTGCTTATTTTTAGCATAATCCGTTCATATTCACGGATATTTTTCCGTGTATTACCATCGAATGTTGCAAGAAATCCACTGGAACATTGAAATCACTTTTATTTCCCAAATACTTTCCATGTGTAGCTATCCATTACTGATTTCTTTTCTTTTTGCGATAAATGCAACGGCTGACAGTTAGTTATCCTTTAGCGTTCATTAGAACGTGAAAAATTATCCACAATGTCAGCAATCACGAGAAAAATTATCCACCATGAAGAACAATCCTCAAGAATATGGAAGAAGTAGAGCAATACCAAAACATCAACCAAATTAGTAACAGATTCAAACTTGTCAGCCAGCAAAGGGGCAAATGTTTGTCAGCAGTTATCTCAAGAAAGGATTGACGTTCAGACATCTTTTCAATCTAGTATTTACAGATCAATTATTTATGAAGCTATTAAACTTAAAGAAAAAATGAAGAAAACTTTATACTTGGAAATTGGTCGTTGCATTTTGACGGTAAACGAATTGATGGCCAAGAATATTAAGTGCTTCTATTGAAGAATAAAAGAAGAAAAGTTAAGTTAGAAGCATTACGTCTACCAGATGTAAAAGCTGGTACATTTGTCAACGGAATAACAGCTGTTCTGGATGAATACAATTTATGGAAGAGCATAAAATTATTTTTATGGACACTACGAATATGTAAACAGGAAGCAATTAATTGGATTGTCATTCATTTACAAAGACTATTTTCAAAGAAAACCGGAAGTACCACAATTCATTTGCTGCTAACATATTCTTGGGAGTGCTTCTCCTAGTAATGGATAACGAACATGGAGGAAACAAGATATCGCCTATTATCGAATATCATTTATCCATGAACTTTCAAATAACTACGAAACGTTTCAAGGGGAATTCTAAGAATTGGTACTACCACAGCGATTCAGGGTGGACCTGGGATCAATATCAATTAAGAGTTGGTAGCATGCTCCTCAAAACATTCAAAATCCCGATTAGACATCTTGCTGCCGAATGTAGTTTATCGTCATACGCAGGACTATCCAAAATGTATTAGTGCTATTTAATTACTTTATTAGCAAAATTGAAAAATAAAGCTTCTGAAATATTATGATCTTTTTACCTTTATTGCATATATGGCAAAATCGAATTTTCTGTATGAGGGGAACTTTTTCAAGAACTAAAGCAAATTAATGTCTTTTTCATTACTTTTGAACAAATGTTCATCGATTTTTGACAGAGGAACTAGTTACAACAAAGTCAGAATCCCAACACACACACACACACACACACATATATATATATATATATATATATATATATATATATATATATATATATATATATATATATATATATGTGTGTGTGTATATATAGACACAAATGTATATTTATTATTAGTCAGAGTTGTCTTACGGCTGAAGAAAAATGTATATATTGTTAATAGAAATTTAAGTTCCGTCATACACCCTGCATTATTTTATTAGCACATTATTTCCTACATATATATATATATATATATATATATATATATATATATATATATATATACACATATATATATATATATATATATATATATATATATATATATATATATATATATAATATAAATATATTTATATATATATATATATATATATGTGTGTGTGTGTGTGTGTGTGTGTTGAAAAATAAAAAAAATATTGAAAAATTAAAATCTTCAGACACACTGGGTTGAATATTAATATTTTGTTCGTTTTTATTTATTTCAGTTAGATTCTTCGTATAGTTTCGGCCAACATGGCCATCATCAATAGAAAAATATATTTTCTGCTTGTTAGTTCCAGTGAACTACAGAAATAGATGAATTGATGGAGAAAATATAATTTATCTGTAGTTTTCATTTGTTTTCTTTTATTTTTTAACATGAATTTTAGTCAATACTTGTGTTGGTCTCTTTTAAGTTGTTATTGGAGATAAGAGCTGGATGGATTCATTCTGCTCTGAATACCCTTGCTCATTTTGATAGTTTTATTGGTTCCTGGAAAGGGGATGCGATTCTGTTCTTAGGGAGGGAGTGATTATGTGTGTAAGTGTTTATATTAGTATGGGTGTGAGTATAAGTGTGAGGTCTCAACAAATGACACTTGGAAAAAAGTATAAAGTTTCGAAGAAATATCCGATAATGCAATTTGCCCAATTTTAATTTCATCACATCGAAAACGAAAATGTGAATCGTTTTTGTATGTATTTGCATATTTTAGTTAAATAATAGGATCATATATATTTCCCAAGATCGTAACTAAAAAGAAAGAAAATAAGAGACATATTTAAAAAGTCATTAAACTTATTTTTAAGTGTTTCGTTTGCCAGACCCCACAGCACAAAAGAAAAACAGCAAATCGAAAGTGCCAACAAAAAAATGGTAGCATAAAACGTGTGGAAGAAAAACCCAAGAACCTCAGCCAACTAAACAGTAAATGAATAAAATAGAACAAAAAAACTTCCCACGGCTCGAAACAAGAAACAGTTTGAAGATACTATTGTTTCACTCTACAGCCATCGTTAATTAAAACCACCTGACAATCATGGTAGAATAAAACTTGAGTAAGAGTCTAAACTTTGTTTCTTTTTGTATATATATATATATATATATATATATATATATATATATATATATATATATATATATTGTTTTTTACGTAAATATACGTATATAGACATATATATGTGTGTGGGTCTGTGTGCGAAAAGCATGGTATGTGCTCGTAGGCAAGATAAGAAACTCGAATTGGTTTAAAGGTGTTGAGCTAAATTGTCTTTAAAATCCATCCTATCTTTGATTAGGAACATTTGAGATTTTTGTCTTCATAATGGTGATATTGACCGATTCATTGTTCTGTCTCCTCCATAAATGAAACCCTGAAGTAACGTGGAAAATCGAAAAGACCATTTCGGAAAACACTGCCCCCTTAACAATAGTCAGTGAAATCCTATCATTGTAAAAATGCACCTGCAAATTAAAATTTAATATTGCGATCATAATTATGACAACGTGCATGAAATTTATGTTTGTATAAAAGAGAAATCAGTCGGTAAAATGGTAATCTAGATTATACAAAGGTTATTTAAATGAAAAAAAATATAGTTTATTTGCTTATGACAACAGAAGCAGCAATCTAATATAAGTATCATGACATGTTATTAAAATGGCAATTTAATTTAAATTGCATATTGTCCATAGAACATATGAATATGTGTGTGATTTTAGCGAGCGTTCTTACATAAAGAAATGACTTACGAGATACAAGCGTAACGACATACGAGATTTTTTGCGATACGAACTGGATTTCGGTCGATTTGGTTGCTTTGAGATACAAGCTAAATTTTGTGATACGAGCGAGTTACAAAAAAAAGTATCTGCTGGTTGACGCAGGGAGAGTATTTCCACTCTCAGTACAAGTGTTCACCTCGTGAGTAAGACCCCTCCCCCCATAGATGAGAACTACAGACTGTGTGTACGCTATCCCGTGCAGCTGCGGAAAGGAATATAAAGGAGAGACAGGCTGCCCCCTTAAGGTAAGGCTTCAAGAACACCAGAAAGCTGTAACACGAGGGAAAGTGGAAAAATCAGGCGTGGCTGACCACATATGGAGAGAGAAGGGAGATCACCGCCCTCTGTGGGATCATGTTGAGATCATAGACAAAGAACACCATTGGAAAATTCGTAAACTTAAGGAATCGGCACATATGCTAAGCCACAAAAATCTCCTGAACCGACCAAGCATAGAAATGAATACAATATGGGAATCAGTAATAAGGAGTACCAGAGAAAAGCGATAATAACAACAAAAATTGAAATATGTGCTCTTGTAAAAACATGCATGATAACAGCAAAAATTGCAATATGAGCACCCTTAAAAAAATGATGTTGGGAGACATTAGGTTTATAATACCCAGAAATTCATACACAGATGTCTTCAAGTACACATGGCACAGTGGGTAAAGGCGTTGGTTAAAAGCAGTAACAGGAGCCAAAGAGTGTGAGTTCAATACCCGGTTATGGTATTTTTTTTAAATCAAGGGCGTAAATTTAGAGTTATCTTATATATATATATATATATATATATATATATATATATATATATATATATAATATATATATATATATATATATGTGATATATTTATGGTGTGATAAATTTATGGGATAAATGATCAGAGATAGAGCGTGTGTAAATATAAAACTGAACATTAGGGGGCAACACATAGAGACGACAGGCTGTTTCATGCTAGATGCAATCGTCAGGCCATGAGTCATTTATATATATATATATATATATATATATATATATATATATATATAGTAACGCTAATAAATCCGTTGGTATCTATTCCAAGTGGATCCTAGTAATATAAAATATTAAACTGATCCACAAAAGGAGTTCAATGTATTTATTATACAGAGCAAATAAATAGTAGTAAACAATAAAATCCAAACTTACCTCATATGGTGTATTTCAACCGGTATACTGGTGTTGAATAAGACTGATGAAATTTTCGTCGGGTGGAATAGATCAATGGCCTATATGAGGGAATTTTGGATTTCATGGTTTACCACTATATATATATATATATATATATATATATATATATATATATATATATATATATATATATATATATATATACTTCTACGCGGTAGGTCACTGTGGTATAATTATACATCTTCATTTAGAATAACCGAAGGCACGTTCATTACAAGCCTACAAAATATTATTGGTGCTTTAGAGAAAAAAAATAAAAGAATTCCTGTTATTCATTATGGGATATTTTAAAAAAAAGTAAAAGCTATTAAAGTGAATAGGAACTCCTGCAAAATGGTACAAGGAGTGACTTACAAAATTTAAAACCTCCGAAACAAAACTGCTTTCTTTTAATCACCATAAAGACTCTTTCTGCTTTCCATCACTATGGCTGATGCTAACCTCCATTAGAGCAAAACTTTCCACCTTCTTGGTCTTACATTTTCCACTGACATGAAGTGTAGTGATTATATTGAATCAAGTGCTCGGTCTGCTGGTAAGAAAGTTGATTCACTCTGCCGTACCAGAAAGTTTTTCTTATCAGAATCCATCTTGCACACTTATAAATCTACCATTTATCCATGAATTGAATACTGCTGGTATATCTGGTCTGCTGCTCCTGCTATTTGGTTTTTACTTATGTTCATTTGTATTTTTCTGATGTTCTGTGAATGATCTCAAAGAATAATCTTTCATAGCATTTTTTTGCTTCTGAGTAACTCTGGTCATTCTCTGAAACTGTTGTCTAACTTTATTGAAATTTTATCTCAGATTAGACAGTAATAGGCATGTTCGATATCTTTTCTTTTCTTAAGGGCACAAAGCCGCCAAAGCTGCTTGAGACATTTGTGCTGCACACAGAGATGGTTTCATTGCCAACAGAATGGTACAGAAATGGTTTTTCCATTTGAAGGAGGGGAAACTTGAACTCTTTGTGTTCTGACTTACCTGTTCAGCTCTGATTAAAGAAGAACTAATTTGTTAGTATTTTTTTAGATATTGTTGTATGGACAATTATGCTGTTACATGATTTGGATGATTTTGCTGTTACACTTGATATATATATAAAACTGACAGCTGCTTCTGAAAATGATCGCTAATCTGTAGGAATGTCTTATAAAATTTAAAACCTCCAAAACAAACCTGCTTTCTTTTAATCACCATAGAGAGTCTTTCTGCTTTCCATCACTATGGCTGATGCTAACCTCCATTAGAGCAACACTCTGACATGAAGTGTAGTGATTATATTGAATCATGTGCTCGGTCTGCTGCTAAGAAAGTTGGTTCACTCTGCCGAACCAGAGAGTTTTTCTTATCAGAATCCATTTTGCACACTTATAAATCTACCATTTATCCATGCATTGAATACTGCTGCCATATCTGGTCTGCTTCTCCTGCTATTTGGTTGTTACTTATGTTCATTTGTATTTTTCTGATGTTCTGTGAATGATCTCAAAGAATAATCTTTTATAGCAGTTTTTGCTTCTGAGTAACTCTGGTCATCCTGTGAAACTGTTGTCTAAAGTTATTGAAATTTTATTTCAGATTAGACCAACGCTTTGAGATGGATCGCCAAGTCATCAAGAATGAGCATGTTCAATGTCTCCTCCTCTTCAGTCTTAATCAACGCACAAAGTTTCCAAAGCTGCTCGAGACATTTGTTCTGTGTATGAAGATATAATTCTTCAAAACCACTAAACGGTAAATGATGAGCTGTATATTGAAAAACATTGGAAGGCCTCAAAGAGACAATTCAACTGAAATGACATGACTGCCGATACCATCTGATTATTCAACACGACAACGCTAAGCTCACCTAGTTAAAGTGCTTGTGTGGGAGGTTCTGCCTCATCCACAATATTATTCTGATTTAGCCCCTTCAGACTAGGAACATTTCCCATCGCTTTCTAACAATTTGAGGGGTGTTACGTTCAACAACGATGTGAGGATTAAAAGGTGGCTTAATGCATTTTTCGAGTTAAATCCACGTGATTTCTATCGTCAAGGCATTTAGTCATTAGCGGGTCGATGACAGGATGTCGAAAACAGTGAAGTGGAATACATTGTTTAATGATTCAACAGAAGTATTAATAAGTAATTGTTATTAAAATAAATGGATGAATTTATATAACAATAACATATATATCTGTGTGTGTTAAAAATACCAACATATAAACAATATTATTTTCAGATTATTTTGACAACTTTACCTATCTAGATTAACAAATATAAACCGATAATTACTGTCCATAGTCTCTCTCAAGAACTGATTCAAAACCTGGAAAAATGCAATTAAAATTTTTTAAAAAAGTGTCCACCAAATATGATTCTATAGCATAGCGGATTTATGGGTAAGTGTTCACAATATAAGAGACACTGATGTTAACAACAAGTGGCGAGAGTCTGTTTCGTTCTTGAATGCAATCTGTGTTGGATGACAGCTCGATTAATTATATCTGCTCGCCATGTAGTGTTATGGGTAGCAGGGTCAGGTATTTCCGGTTAAATATATAACACTGATTTTCCGCGCTGTCAACAAATCATTGGTGTGAAAAATAATTATTCGAATTAGTTTATTTTCGTTGCTTCCATAAAAGCGTAATTTCTCGCAAGATATTTGAAGAGCACTGTTGCTTTCTAATAATAATTAGTCTCTTAGGATATTTCCGTTTTCGTAACAAGAGCAAAATAATCAGACAAAGTAAGAAAACTAATTGGTAAGTAATTGAAACGAAAAATGATTGCTGTACTGGGAAAAATATGAATAGTGTTGTTCTTTATCTAATTCTGTCTTTCTCCCTTTTTCTCTCTCTCTCTCTCTCTCACACACACACACACACACACATATATATATATATATATATATATATATATATATATATATATATATATATATATATCTTAGGCCTTGTTCCTGTCGAAGTATATATATATATATATATATATATATATCTGAGTCTTTGTTCCTGGCGAATTATTTTTGAGTCCTTGTTCCGGTCGATTTATTATGTATATATATATATATATATATATATATATATATATATATATATATATATATATATATATATATTTGTAGATATATGTATATATCTGAATCCTTGTTCCTGGCGAATTATTATTATTAATATATATATATATATATATATATATATATATATATATATATATATGTGTGTGTGTGTGTGTGTGTGTGTGTGTCTGTGTTGTTTTTTCTTGAAAGGGTTATTTATTAGACATTAACTCTTATTGCTATAAAGGTTATTTTTAGCGTGTGAGTTGTTCTCAATAATAGGTAATTTCAACCTCGCCTTCTCATCGGCCGGACTGGTAGGGGCTACACTTGCGCTTAAAAACTAGTTTCCCTGCTGGAAAAAAAAAAGTAAACAGTTTCTATTTTTGTTGCAAGTGCAGTTTTCTTTTTAGCTGGAGCTGCACAGTCTTCACTTTCGTGTCTTGATAGCCGTCAAAAAGCGTCTCTGAGTCCTTGTTTCTGGCGAATTATGTTCTATTTTCCAGACACTCACTCAAAGGCGGGATGAGACGAGGCTCTCGCCGGTCTATCACTATTGCCATGGAAAGTGCTCGGACGAACTACATTGCTTTTTTCTGCCAGGTCTAACCTTTACGGCTAGCAACCAACATGCTACTTACATTCTAGTAAACCGCCTATGTCCGCCTTGTGTTCCATCGATGAGAAGTAAGTTCCAATCGAATGGCTTCTTCCCGCGAACTATTGCTCTGTGAAATCGACTCCTAAGTGGATGTTTCCCCATCATAAGCTGTTAAAGTCTAGAGTTAACCCTTATTTTTCTATTTTTATCGGTATAAACAAGCCTTTAACGTAACCCCCTTCTTCGAGTGTCCCCCGGAACTTGTACGGAGTGAACTTTAATGTAAGAGTTTCGGCATCCACTAATGATGTTCAGAATACTATACAGTAAAAGTTTTAAAGAAAATGGAAACAAAAAGAACGCTTATCCTTTTTTTTTTAAGCGCTTCACCCCAAGCAAGGCGGGAAGCCACTAGGACGCAAGGTGTTACAGAAAATTTGGAGCAAGATCAGATAGGAGTGATAGAGGAAAGGATGAGGAGAAGGATAGTGGAAATATCAAGGCAACTGGAGATGTCGATTGAAAAGTTGGAGATTATAGCTCTCAGGAAAAATGGAATAGGGAAGGGAGTTCCACAGGCGAGAGGTGCGAGACATGAAGCTGTTGGAGTAGAAGAGAATCTACATTTAGTAGTTTCGACAGTGAAAGGGTGTGAGCGGGATGCCAGCCTCGTAGGGTGCTTGAACTCATCGAGTCTGGGAACCAGCGAATGCAGCTCCTCGGAGCAATTTCCATGAAAGTATTTGTAGAAAAGACAGAGAAAGGCGGCGGCGCGTCTGTGAGAGAGCGACTGTAGACGAGATGCCAGAGCAGGGCCATGCAAAGGCGAATTGTTGATTTGTAGATCTCGAGGATCGATTCCGGGGAGAAAAATTTCCTGGCGCGACACAGGGAGCCAACTTTTCAGAAAGAGACAGTTGAAATTTCTAGGGAACATAATGAGGAAAGAAGGTTTAGAAAACACTCACAAGATACAAGGGAAAAGAGGAAAGCAGGGCTTAATGTATCTAACAAGCTTGTTTAAATGATTGGATGACTAGAGATTAAGAGGGATAGCAAAAAAGACAAATTTGACATAAGGACTACAAAAGATAGAATGTTGTGAAGAGCCGTGATCGCATATGTCTTGAACGAACGAACACGGTACAAAGAAGAAATATTGAGGGTGCATATCAGTAACGTAACCTAATGCAGAAAGAAACATTTTACACAGCAGATATTCATTTTCCAAATATTATCACGTTCCTTCTTTATTTGCTTAACAGCAAGATTTTCAATACTTGTTAGATTTACTATTATAAGGTGAAACATTTCAGATCCAATTTCATCTGAATTTTGACATGTCAATCTGAGGATGTATATATCTTTATATATATATATATATATATATATATATATATATATATAAGTGAACAACGAAATTATTCGTACAGCCATCAATTTTGAATATTTTTATCCATTTCTCAGAATTTAATACACGTATGATGCGTGTTTTCTATGTTATAAAGCACCAAAAAACGAATATAAAACTTAATTTTCAGAACAATAGATTAAATACAAAAACAATTGACAGACGAATTAATCATAATAGGAAAAGACAAAATTGTTCATACAGTAGAAAATGTCATTTTAAATTGACTGATTGGTCGAAGTATTTACATAATTATTTTATCGGTGAAGCTTTCTAGACTATTTATTCAATAGAATATTTCTAATAATCCCAGCAGAGAATATCACGCTGTGCATAGAATCATCATTGTTATTCATACGTTAACAACACGATGAGAAAGAAAAAGGAACTGAATTGAGAAAGAGAAATATTAACTTCCATGAATCGGGAAATAGTTATAGCATATTTCAAACCGGTTAGCTATCCATAGAACTAGAGTACAGTTCGTTAAAAAGAAGTTTTAACAGATTGGCACGACAGAGAATTTGCTTGCGAGTGGAAAGAAAACCAAATTGTCACCGAGAACCGCACGAAAATATAAACCCAAGAGATGTTTTGAAAGACATCTCCAAAAGTTTGAGTATTAGCGTAAGGACTCGCACAGTGCAACGTTGTTTAAATAGAAATTGTTTGTATGGAAACTGACCACAACGAATCCCTCTTCACAAACATTGTTGCTCGTTTTAATTTCGCCAAAACGTTTTTAGACAACGAAATTGAGTTTGGGAACTAGCACTATGGAGTGATGAAACAAAAATTGACCATTTTGGGCATAATGATATACAGAAGATTCGGCGCAAGAAAGGTGAGACTTTCCAACCAAAGAACACAGTGACAACATTAAAACATGGAGGCGGTTCGATGATGTTTTAGGGTTTTTTTTAGCTCAAGGCAGACTGGACAATTAATTGCAATAAAAGAAATGATAAAATTTGCAGACTTTATCCAAATTCTGGAGGAAAATCTACAACTATCAGAGCAAAACCTCCATCTATGTCGGAGATTTACTTTGCAGCAAGACAATGTTACCAAACAGAAGTCTACATAAGTGAATATATGGCTTCAGAAAAAAGATTACAATTCTACCTTGGGCTTCAATGAGTCCTGACACGAATACTACTGAAAATCTATGTCAAGAATTGAAAGTTCCAATAAATCGTCGGTCACGAAAAACCTTCAGGAATTAGAACGTGTAACCATTGAAGAATTGAAGAAAATCCCAGAAAAGACTTGTTCAAATTTCATCAAAAAATAGAGAAAATGATTGCAGCAAGTTATACCGATGAGACGCCATCTTATTGACTCTTAATATTGTGAAAATTGACTATTAATTGACTATTAATTGAAAATATTATTGACTCTTAATATTGTGAAAATTGACTATTAATTGACTATTAATTGAAAATATTATTGACTCTTAATATTGTGAAAATTGTTCAATTATTTTTATTTTTCATAATGTACAAATAATTTTGTCTTTTCCTATTTTGCATAATTCGCCTGTCAAATGTATTGTATTTAACCTAAACTTCTGAAAATTGAGTTTTATATACCTTTTCTGTGCTTATTAACATATAAGTAGCCTGGCATCATACGGGCATTCAATTATGAGAAATAGATAAAAATATTCAAAATTGATGGGTGTACAAATAATTTCGTCGTTGACTGTATATACATGAAGCAGGAAAAGTTGAATTCTGTAAGCTGTTTTAGTCAGATTTTTTTTCTCAAAGATCAAGAAATGTAAAAAATGATAAAAAGCAAAGAGGCGCATATTAATATGGTGTATTTGGTTATTTCTTATTGGATAGATACATGTGACGTGTAATGAAGTAACATATAATAAAATTTGTGTGAGAAACACTCTGGGTGCTTAAAATGTGTAAAAGTTAGTGAAAAGCAGCAGGATGTTTTGAAAAAATCGATTTTTGATTTTTCATTAAATGCTGCATCGCAAGCCACAAGATAAAGCTAGGTGTTTTTATTTTGTTCATTCCTTTTAACGGTAAGGTTTACTCTCTATAAGTCCCGGCGGACTCTCGAGAGGGTTACGTTAGGAGGTAATATGTGAAGAGAGGAATGAAAGATAACGGTTAACCCTAGCCTTGAACAGCTTATGATTATAGTGATCGGGGAAACATCCTCTTGGGTGTCCGTTCCGTATAGCAGTCGTTTACGGGAAGAAGAGTGGAACCTAATTCTTACCTATGGAATATAGGGGGAATATGGGTGGTTTGCTTCGATGTAAGTGACGTGGTGTGTCCTTGCTGTGAAGGCTTGAATTGGTGGGACCGGGATGTGTAGTTCGTACGTGCACTTTCCGAGGAAGTAGTTACAGAGCAACGTGATTCTTGCCACACCCCGACTGTAGGGGGTTGTTTAGAAGGTCGTCGCCATGTTAAAAGATGTTTTCCAATAACCCATGGAAGCTAAGAAAAAGGGGCATACTGGCTATAAGTTTTGTACTTCCTGCATTGAATATAGATTCGATTTGAGTCAGTATCTTGCGTTTCTTACGAGAGATAATTCTAGATAGCCGACTCCGGTCACGAGTACAAAAGACATGGAGGTTTGCCACTTCCCTGTTAATTGTAAATGGTGATGCCATTCATCAGATAAGATAGTAAATCAAGAGATATCATCTTTCTGCAAAATCACAGAAAATAAATGCCCGATCTTTGTGACCCGCACTGCTGTAATAACGTAACTACTCTAATCATAAGCAACAAAGATAATTTTCACACTGGCCCACCCGATGAGCACAATTATTATATCCGTTATCTTGTTAAATTACATTGGCATCAGCTACCATCACCTTTACATGTTGCCGATCCATTGTAGAAGTCAATTGACCTACCTGCTAACATGGCTGCCTTCTTGTGTATTTATATTTATTTTGTAAAAATTACAAAATTTTGGCACAAAACCGAAGGGGGATTGGGGAGATGCTGTTTTTTTTTCTAGCTATCCTATTCCTTGATAACCACAATCATGATCCATTTATTCATTACAATTACACATTCACCACAAGAACTCATCCATCACCTCACAATTCTACACACACCACAATACCACATATTCACAAGGGTCCTACAAAAACACCCCATGATGTAAAATTCATAATGTTCATATATATATATATATATATATATATATATATATATATATATATATATATATAATCCCCCATGAAATATGAAGTTATGGAGAGGGGAGATGAACCCAAACAAAAATTCAAAAATCCAACCAATGATGAAGCAAAATCAAAGGAATATTAGTAGGAACCGCCCCCCCCTCAAGATAATAAGTGCGGCCGCTGTATTCTATCGATAGACAGAATCAAGAAGCACACTCACTAATGGAATGGAGAGAGGAAAAATAAATGATGGAATGGAGAAATCAAAGGCTGACTCAGCCGAGTTGAAAACAGGGGACAAAAACAAACTGGGGAGATTGGGAATCAACGTGAAAAACACCATCCGTTTTACACCAGAGAACGGGGACGACACATTTTCACACACGTACGCGAGATTGATGGACACGAGCTGATCGGGAGCGATAAGAGCCGTCAACTCGCCGACGTAATTCCAGAAAGTGCGCAATTGATGACAATGGTAGAAGGCGTGCGATGCCGTTTCCTGTAAACCAAGGTCACACCGATGACAATCAGACAAATCTGCCTCGCCCCATCTGAAGAGTACGTCATTGAGAGGTAGCACGTTCCGAATCAATCGCCAGCTAAGCGAAAAAAGACCAGCTAAGACCAAAAAGAGCGCAGCTCTGATGCTGACAAGCCGAACCGGCCACACAGAGGATCGTTCGCGACCCCCTCCACTTATTCATGATAAAATAGTCTCCGATGCCGAGAACGGTCAAAAGACTGAGGAAGGACCTTCAAGGCAGCCCGACACTCACTGAAGAAACTCGACAACCATCCACAACCGCGACAGCGCTTACCCCAAGACATTGGGGGGAGTGATAGTAAGGCTAGGGAGGTGTCCCTAACACTCGGCGCCAAAATAGAGCCCTCCAGTAAAACTCGGCATAGGAAAGTCAACCTTGAGGCATGACGATGACTCGCCAGGTGTGGCAATCCCAGCACCCCATGACACGGACGCTGGTAACAACCTTCTTTACGGACCCAATGTTTGTGACCATCTCACAAGAGGGTGATCAACAAACGCCCGATCGCCTTCATACGTTTCCCGTAAAGAGGAAGTACAGCCAAGCGGTAAACAATGAGGGGCAAGGCATAAGCGGCACACGCCCCAGCCCTACCCTTTAAGGACAACCCCCTTCGAAACCAAGTCCGGACCGACGCTCCGATTCCTGGCTGTACTTATGACTAATTCTTCTTCAGCCGGAGTCCGGGCCCGAACCACACCCCAAGGATGCGGATGGGTCCATCAGTCCAGCCGAAGGTACTCGGAAGCGTGACCCCATCCCAGCCACCTAACCGCAAACAAGAAGACTTGTTGCGGTTAATTCTGGCCCCCGTAACCTTCTGGTACCGTTCAACCGCCTTCTGCACCACCTTAAAATCGCTGCGCCACGACACGAAGATGGATACGTCATCGGTGTACGCAGAAACCGTAGTTCGAGCACTACCAGGGAAAATGGCTATTCCGCGTACGGCCGGACTGCACGCCCAGTCACTTAGCCGGCGAAGGAACGCTCCAGCGCCAAAGCATAAAGTAAAGGGGACAGTGGGCACCCCTGTCGGACAGACCGAGTCAGCGCAAAAGCGCTCGACCGCCTTCCGTTCACCTGGACCACAGCACTGGGGGTGCTATACAGGAGGCTAATCCACTTGCAGAAGTCGGGTTCGAATCCGGCAGCCTGCAGAACAGCAGCCAGGTACTGATGGTCAACCCTGTCAAAAGCCTTGGACTGATCCAAATTGATCAGCGTGGCTCGCTTGTCGCCTTTTACACCCTCTATGATATTGCGGATCAGATGCAGGTTGCTTTGAATTGTTCGTTCCCGCACAGCACAAGTCTGCTCAGGTCCCAACAAGATCGCGACAACTGACTGCAACTTCTCCGTCAGGATCTTGGCCAAAATCTATAACTCTGTGTTTAGCAGAGTTATGGGCCTGTAATCATCTAAATACCGCCCAACACCCTTGCCCTTTTTCAACAGCGTGATCATACCCCTGGAAATTGGATGGAACCAGTTGTTGAACACCACTGACAAAATCGGGACAAATATGTGCGATAGCCTCAAGTACATTTCGTCGGACAGATCATCAAGTCCTGGAGACTTGCCTCTGCCGACATTCTTCAATGTCATGTGGACTTCGCCCTCCGTGATCTCACCCTCGCAGCTAGCGAGGCTCATTGGTAAAATGGCTCTCGAAATGCCTCGCACATATACATGGTCGACCTCAGAGAGCGCGCCTCCAGGGTAATGATCTCGCGAACGTATCGATCGGAACCTCGACGGATCGCTTCCTTGCGCAATTCGCCTCGTTAGACATCTTGTTTAACCTATGTCTAAACACCTGACCCTGGTAGCGCTTGCTAGCCTCATGCTACAGGGCCTGCCTAGATAGGGCTATCTCTGGGGAATCCCACCCAGCCACCGCCCGGGACAGACTATCCTCTAGATTCTTCACCTTTTTAGTCTTATCTAGAGCGAGTTGTTGGCTATATTCAGTGGTGAAAGAACCTAATCCAATCCTTAAGCCTCTCCCACCACTAATTCCTAATAACCACCCCCACTAATTCCCCCTGCACTAATCCAGTTAGCTGTTGCTGAAAGTCCCCACTTTCCAGTAAGGACAGATTGAACTTCCGGTGTCCAGCCATTCTAAGCCTAGGACTTAACACCATCCAGGCACAGACGAGTCTGTGATCTGAATAGTCTACCCGGTGGAACGTGGGACAATCTAGTGAATCTAGATCGACTATCTTGGCGTCCAGGACGGCATTCCAGTTCCCCATTAAGACTAAGCGCGACTAATCAACCAGTCAATGGCCCCAACTGACGGAAAAAGTCGACACGCTCATTCTGGTCTTTGGGCGCATAAACCGCGACGACACGAAACGAACCATTGCTCACGGCAATATCGGCCACGATCAATCGGCTCTCCGCGCCCACATGAACAAGGTCCACCCTCGCATCCAGAGAACGTTTAACCAACAAGGAAACACTTCTGTCCAGCTGGTCTCCATATGCTGAATAGACAACAAAGTCGCTAGACAGCACACGAGCATCAACCTCTCAAACAAAGTGTGTTCCTGGATCGCAGCTACATCCACTCCAAAGGATCTCTCAAGCCCCTCACATTCAAACTGGCTAGTTTGATTATCATGATTTAAGCCAGTCCCTTAAACGCAGACTGGTCGGAAATCTGTGGGTGTCAGGACCCCGACAGATTGTCCCAGGCTCCCAGTACCCAACTCTGTCGTCATCCGACCATCTGGGACAATCCCACCAACGTCCACAGGGTAGGTTAATTTAACTGCCCTATATACAGAGGGGTGAAGTAATACGGGGAATACCCGGGAATACATCCTTACATTCATGGAGATAGTAACAAAATTTCAAGTACCCTGCTGTGTCCCTAATGAAATTAATGATAACAAGGGCCTGAGGGAAATTACGGGGGTCTTCCACCGATTTGCCATCCACGGAAGTCAATTTAAAAAGCAGACCTAGTCGGGCTTTTTTATGCGCAGACAACTCTCCTATCCCCCCTTGCAGATCAACCCAGGGTCAGGGAAATATTTTTTCTTTTTTTATCTGGGTGAGGTGGGGAAAGAGTAGATGTGTGAGGTGGGGTGGATATAGAAACGAAGGAGGAGCTGGAAAGAGAGGGAGACGAAGCATGGGAAGGGGAGGAAGAGAGACTCCTTGTTTTGGGGATGCAGGGACGGACAGGGACCTGGTTTTGTCCATGTACCTATCCGCCCTATTTCGCCTGATCTGCTGTTGGCTAAGCACGGCCACTTCTTCCTCCTCCCTATTCCTCTTTAATGAAGAGGCACGAGTCTCATTTGTTCCACCTGCATTTCGCCACCGGATTGCTGCTGCTTGCTCTTTTCTTGTTGTTGTTGTTCTAGTTGTTGTAGTTCATGCTGTTGTTGTTGTTGTAGCTGCTGCTGTTTAGGGGCCTGCTTTACCGGTTTTTCTTTTTACGGCCCCATCTGCCTTTGCGACTGTTTTCCAGGATTTCTCTGCTCCTGCCCCTCCTTGGGCAGATCCTGGGGCTGTCGTTGTTTCTTTGGGGTCGATACATCTTGTTTTGGAGGCGAGGGTGCCCTTTCCTTCCTACGACTCTTCACCGTCCTTCACTCACTATCTGGAGCCTTCTCCTTTGCAGCTATTTCAGGAACTGCCGTTGTTGCTGCTGGAGTTGTTACCCTTGCCGCTGGCGGGGGCTGTAGGTTGATGGTTCTTGGCGGGACATGCCTTTGCCATATGTCCCAAAGTCCCGCACGACCAACTATGGTCTTCGCCCCTCTACGACCACCAACATCCGCCTGTCACGACACATTAAAACATTGGGTATTTCATTAAAAGCCTGTCTATTTAAAGTTACCTGCAACACCATGTCTCCAGTTGCAATGCCTGATTTACTGGTGATGGAAGTCACCTCTTCTATTGGTCCATATTTGGAAAAGAAAGCTCCCATCTTATCCTCGTTAATATCCACGGACACTCCGCGTACAGTGATCTTAGTCCGTCTAGTACTCATGTATTCGGTTTAGAGCCTTAGCGTCAATGTGGTTAATGCACTCCCATCAAGTCTTTTTGCTTCCTCTTCACTTCCAAGTAAAATCTCCCACATCGCATGAGATTTTCTCGCCAACACCTTTGGGGAAATATTAAGGTTTTTCAAGGCTTCTTCAATTGTTTCCCTGCTGACCCTAATCACTTTCCGACTTTTCACATTGGAGATCAACAGGGAATTTATCTTTACATTAACTGCTTCCAGGGCCTCCGGAATCATGAGAAATTCGTTACCCTGGATATATTTTTCATATTTTGGCCTTAACTCATCATAATAAGTTGAGTTCTTTTGGGGCCTGGTTTCCGACCAGGCCGTTTTTTTTCCGGGCTACTTATTTTGCGATGACACCGTCGATATATTCAAATTGTCCGCCATGGTGGAAACTTTTACACCACAGCTCAAAAATTAAAGTTTCGCCTTAAATGGCTTGTTCTTCAAGAAAAACAGAATAAAAATTCGAATGAAAGACAAAAGGAAACAAATAAAAACTAGAATGTGGAAAATAAAAGATAATACGAACAAAATAAGCAATCATTAAAATAATACGAAAAAGGAAAATAAAACTGAAATAAAAACGAGAACAACAAACGGTGAAAGAAAGAAATAGTAAACAAATAAAAACAAGTAAGCACAAATACAAAGAAAAACTGAGAAATTGAAACTTTCAACAAAATAAAGTAAAAACTTAACAGTGGTTTTAGCCTGGTAGACATGGGCTGAAGCAAAAACATAAAACGACACACTCGAAAAAACCTGAGTCAAAAACTGCCTTCTTGTGGTTATTTATCCAAGCGTAGCTTAGATGTGGCATAAGGCCGAAAGTATGGGGCATCTAGTGAGGACCGAACTCACTTTTCAGTTGTAACAGATCTAGCGCGACAAGCTTGCTAACCATTACACCCCGCCGTAATGTGCCTTCTTGGACAAGCAGGCCTGCTAATTTTACCTCATTTATAGGAGAGTACCTCATGCACCAGTTGGGTTGGTCCATTTTGCATAAAATAGACCTGTCCAACACATTTGCATGAGTGGTCTCTATTCAAACATATATCTCTCCATTAAATGACTCGGGTCAGTTTTAACTGGGTGGCTACACCAGTCTACTTCTGTGTCAGACCACTTGCAAGCTAATCAATATTCTACATCGATGATGTTCAAACTGTAAAAAGCTCGGATGCCATTCAAGATAGAGAGTTACAGAGTAAGACGCACAGATTATGCGCATATGTACGGAAGATAACGGTTAACACTAAACTTGAACAGGTTAGGCCTGTAATGATCGTGGAAGCATCCTCTTGAGAGTCAGTTCCCCAAAGATACCTTTTTTTAACGTTTGGCACATGAGTATTTATTAATAATGTTTTTTTCTTATCATAATTTCTAAATGTGACATTAAGTGATAGATAGAATGATAGATCGATAAATATGAGCTGAATAAATAATGATCAGTTAATCGATATATGTGAACAGGACGAGCTACATAGATATGAAGGGAGCAAGTTTAATAGATGTGAAGTATTTAAGATAAATGGAAAAGCTTGTTAATTAATGAAAAATCAATTTTAATTCCGAGAAAAGATTTTCATTTTCTTTGATAGTTTCGCATGAGCAAGAAAAATTATTTTATCTCAGAAAATAAATTAAAATAGCGGTTAGCTTCAAAGGTGTCGGTTTGTGAAATTTCAATGTCCAAAAATAATTACGATCCTACAAAAATAAAAACTACATAGTTTGTAACACAATTATATATATATATATATATATATATATAGTGAGAGAGAGAGAGAGAGAGAGAGAGTGTGTGTGTGTGTGTGTGTGTGTGTGTGTGTGTGTGTGTGTGAGTGTGAGAGAGACTCTATATAGCACTAGCAGTAGAGCCCGGCGTTGCCCGGGGATGTAACAGTAAGAGATAGATCAAGTATCGACCATCATAAAGACTGAAAAATAAAATTTACAAAGTTTATTGTTTAAGGTTGACGGACACGCATGTCTTAATTAGTTTTTTTTACGAATTGGTCAAACTCAAACAAAAACATTGTTTTCAATCGTTATGATTGTACCGATTGAATAGAATTTTATTATAAACAATTGTCTTGTAAATAGAATTTTTAAAGCATTCTGAATGTAAAAATAAAGAAAAATGTTTGCAAGACAATAAGAAACACTACCTGCACCCACAAAAAGTGAATTTTTTTTTAAATCGGTTGAAAAATGTAGGAAATCCGATCCCATATATAAACGAACACACGCACACACACCCAACCTGGGTTTTATATTAAGTATAACTCGATATGAGTTGTCCCCCTTTCATTAATGCCTCTTAATCGTGTTTTGAAATTGATTTCGTGCAAAAACAATTGTGGTTTTTCAATTTTTGGCGCTGTCAGAACCACCGCAAGGTAATTTTATGTAGTCCTATGCAGTTTTGTTGAAATCAGTTGAAAAATGTAGGAAATCCGATCCAATATATAAACGTACAGACACACACACACAATCTGCGTTTTATAATAAGTAAGATTTCTTTATCCCACTGTCTCGTCACTGCCATACGTGATACACGCTTGGGTGTCCATATATCTATTAATAAATGACTGACGTGGCAGATTTTTTCCTGCCGTAGGTTGGCATTTCTTTCTGCGGTAGACTGGTGGCTAACCACCGATAAAGAACCCAGTCTCTGCTGCTGTTCAACCCATAGATGGAGAGAGACGAATGGATTTGTTGAATAGAGGCTACTATTTCGTTGGTGCTATGTCCCTTTAATTGAAGTAAAGTTCTACTGATGAAACTGAAATATTTTTATCTGAGCTCAACAAAGTTGAATGAATTATAAAGCTGAGAAAGGCTGAATAAACTTGTAGATTTAAAAGAGTATTTCAAAAAGAAAAGTTCTTGTTGCTTGTTTGGAAATGTTTTGTATGTTTGTAATGTAGTTTGGAAAATTTGTAACACAGAGATATGTGTGTGTGTGTGTGTGTGTGTGTGTGTGTGTGTGTGTGTGTATGTGTGTGTAGAGAGTGGGTGTGTTTGAGTGAGTGTGAGAGAGACTATATATATTAGTATTTCTTTATCCTACTGCCTCGTCTCTGCCCGTGATTTCGAACATGACAGACCCTTTTCCGACAGTCAGTTAAACGCCATACGTGATACACGCTTGGGCGATCATATATCTCTTGATAAATGAGTGACGAGGCAGTAGGTTGCCATTTATTTCTGCGGTAGACTGGCGACCAACCAACGATAAAGAACCCAGTTTCTCCTACTGTTCAACCCATAGATGGAGGAAAAAGAAAAAGGATTTGTTGAATTATATTAATATATATGACCATTTGTAGATATCTGCTTGCGAACATGACCTCACTATTTATATTTAACGCAAAATACCACAAAATATCAAACAAAGAGAAAAAAAATGCTTTTATAACAAGATTTATATATATTTTTTTTTTAATGATGCACATGCACAGATGTTACTATTTTGTTTCTGTTATGTCCCTTTGACTGAATTAAAGTTTTACTGATGAAATTGAAATATTTTTATCTGAGCTCACAAAAGTTGAATGAATTATAAAGCTGAGAAATGCTGAATAAACTGTAGCTTTAGAAATGTATTTCAAAGAGAAAAGTTCTTGTTTAGAAATGTTTTGTTTGTTTGTAATGTAGTTTGGAAAATTCCGTACGTACGTGCATGCGTGAATATGTTTTCATGTGCGTCTGACCGCACATTGTCAAGATGGAAATCCTTTAATGTTACATCTTCGCGGGAAAAGAGAAAAAAAGAATGAACAAGCTTGTGTCTGCTATTTATAATTAATGTAACCACGTGACAGGCTCCCAGGAAAATAGCGGGAAAACTTGGTCACGTGGTGGAAAAATATTTATATGTAGGTGGATTGCAATGCCCACTTGTGTGTTTATTGACCAATAAGAAGCTGATATTTCCTGAAAATCTGTATTTAAGCTGGGAAAGCTCTTGATCCACTTTTTGCACAGATTTGTACAACATTCATCATTGATTAGAAAGTGGCATCGGGATGCCAAAAATTCACACCTTTCCCAAGCGTATTAGCACGTAAGGAACTCAACTGGAATTCGAACTCGGCTCAATGAACCGATATCCATGACAACATCACTTAATCCATAATGCCTGAGAACGAAAACCCCAAACACTTCCGATTGCCCCAAAATACGTGGATCAAAATATGGGGATCAAAATACGAGTATCAAAATATGTGGATCAAAATACGTAGATAAAATACGTGGATCGAAATACGAGGATCAATGGATATATTTCTGACACCAATGAATCTATGCTGATAGGACTTGAAAAGTTTTTACCCACCCACGCCAAAAATATGTACGTCGATTTCTACATTACAAACAACCTTCTGCCACGTATGTCGGCAGAAGAAAATGTGTGCTAGTATGAATGTTAGTCGGGTATATATTCCGATCAAAATGAAAGAGATCAGAGAAAATTGGAACGCTGTATTTACATATAGATTGTTAAAATATATAAGAATACCATAAATCATCCTGAAGATCCGAGGAGTGAAACCGCGGTATCTTTCCATCTTAATTAAGAATAATTCTCTACGTTATTGAGCACTTCATAAAAATCACTAAGGTTGGTTGATTTCGTGGTAGATGAATCCATGTTTAAATTCGTAAACTCAAGCTAGAACAGAGGTAAGTTCATCAGAACAATTTGCATGAAATTATTTATAGAAATGCAGTAGGAAGCTCTCTTACAGCGGTAAAATGTGACTGATGGCGAGATGTCAGGCCAGGCCTAACAATATTGCAGATTCAGCTTTTGATTTCACCAAGAATGTTTAAATATGTTGTTGCATACCTACGGACATAAATACAGTAGTAAATACTGTATGCTGGTTTGCAGTTGGGATTTCGTCTCCAGTTGTGCTGGTCAAACTCTCTGCTTCTGAGCAGAGAGGATCTCTAGACCAAGCTATGTCGAAGGCCAGATTCTTGTCTCGGGAAACAGTTACACGAGGAATTTTTGACCGTGCCTAATGGCGCCGATATCCCACATTAAATTCGGCCTTGTGCCACATCTGACCTCGTAGGGAGGTTGGTAGATGTCATGCAGTTGGAGATTAATTGTGGAAGTCACCTGGCTCACTTCCAGAAATTGACTACTTCTTCTACGCGTCGCTGGCGTTGTGTTGTTCTTGCCCTAATTAACAACCTTCCTTTGATCATTTTATTCAGTAACCTTCCCTAGGTTACAGCAAAATGTATATCAGGAGTGTGTGACAGCAATCTCTCTCTCTCTCTCTATCTCTCTCTCTCTACACACACACACACACACACGCACACACACATATATATATATATATATATATATTGCAAGGAAAAAATAATATGGATTATTTCTCAAAGGCATTATGAAAATAACATAAGAAATAAGAGATGATAACTCTCACAAACAAACAGACCAACCGGTTTCGTTCCCAAGCTCATCAGGGTCAACTGGGAACTATTTTTAATTTTTCAAAATTGCAGAATAAATAAGTCACACAAACAACCTACACACAATTAAAATTTAAAACTGAAAGATTAATGGTATGGAGGGGGGAAAAAATTCTTTTCCTTTTCTTCCTCTTTCTTTAACTTATACACATATATATATATATATTCCTTCCTGTTTTCCTTTAAACTGTGCAAATATACACAATAAACGAGAGAAGGGGGAAAAAAAAACAAAAAAACTTATATATGTATATATAACGGAGTGTAAAGGGAAAATTTGAAACACACTAGAGAATAATGACGTGAAGGCCAAGGAGACAATCTCTTTGCTTACACAAAGATGGCTCCCTGGACCTAATATATAGAGACTCAAGTGCCTTCAAATGGAAAAGAGAGTGCGAACTAGATAGAACAGTGAACCAGTTCGTATATATATATATATATACTTTTCTCAGAAAATTTTATGATCTTTGAGGGACAGTAAACAAATTAATGTATTTTCGCTAACACTGCATGAAGAATGATGTCAAAGTATCTAATACTCATTTTAGTAAGAGGTAACAATACTTACTTACTTGGAATTTTTGGGTAATACTAGTGAGCCAGCCAAAATGAGCTGACTCATTTTATAGTTCACTAATAGAAAGGTTAACCAATCAGAAGGCTCAAAATATTCAATGCGACGTGTATAAAGGCAGCCATATTGAAAACTGAAGAATTACAGAAAAGCTGCTGGTGGTATTGGCGATATGGGCGGATCCAGTAGAGTGTCTCACTCGTGAGTATTAATCTTTAACGTTGTTTCATTGAACAGATTACGTACTTCACTGTATTCTATATTCATAGACTATGGTGAATATGGTTAACATTACTCAGAAATGTGCATGTTATAATGTTACTTTCATTCAGAAAAAAAGGAATCGTCTTATATATATATATATATATATATATATTAGAAACCTCCTTTTTACTTAATATTATTTTATTTTAAAGGATAGAATATATTGTATGGCAGACCTCCCTTCTTTCGTAGTTTTTAATTTTTAATTTAATTTTAAGAGTATTTCGTAGTTTATTGTGGTTTAAGGGACTCCAAATTTGTAAATAGTTTTAAATAAATTTTAAGGAATATTACGGTGTTTTATTTATTTATTTTTTATTTTTATTTATTTTTTTGTGTACTGTCAAAACATGCGTCATATTTAGGGACAATTATTTTCATTTTGCGAATAGATCCATTTAAAACCAAAAATATATGTATTTTAGGCTTCCAACTTTTTATAAAATAATTGATTTCCTTTATAACAAATTCGATGAACTCTCATTCAAAAATAACAAAGAAAGCTTTAAATAAATTTATTTAAAAAAATGTCACCCCACATTGCATATAATTATACTAGTACTATGAATTTCTGGCGCTTTCTAGAACTTTCTTGAAACTTGTAGCACATCTTGAAACACTGCAGAACTTTATTTGTAAATTTTTGTCATAGCATAGACATAAACTGTTAAATGCGTTAAAAAGTACTATAAATAAATACTATTCACTTACATACCATATACATTCAAGTATCATGCGACATTTCAAGACCTAATTTTGAAGCTTATTTAACTAAAGTAAATGGACGTATAGTTTGGTCAAGCGCACAAGCGGGACCAGCAGAACATACGCTAATATTATATGTTGTATATGATGCGACCGCCTTAAAATTAACTTCAGAATTAGGTCTTCAAAAATGCGTCTGTATATACGGTAAATAGTCAGTCAGTTATGTGCCGTGCGGGTTACACCATTAGGCAATCATGTATTTTTCGATACATGACTGACGAGGCAGATTTTTTTTTTCCTGTAGTAGGGTGCCATTTCCTTCTGCGGTAGACCAGTTGCCATCGAAGGCTATAGAACCCGGTCTATCCTGCTATTTACCCATAACTGGTGGGGGGGGGGCGAAGAATAGAATTCATATCTTTCCCAACGGTATTAGCACGTAAGTGAATGTAATGGATTCGATTGGAATTCGAACTCGGTTCTTTGATAAATAGCAAACTGAAAAATAAATTTTCTGCAACTTTTGAATTTTTTGTTTACTTGTAATTTGGTATGTTATGGTATAACCACAAATTGTTAAATGCGTTAAAAATACATTAGTACTATTCAATTACATCATTAGCAAATTGGGGAAATTGTCGTGTTTACACGTCAGTTTGGTGAAAGTTTCGTTAGATATTCGGTGTAGTAAGTGTCATTTTTGTTTGGAACTGTCTTTTAATTCTATTATTGTTTTTACTGTTGCATTCATCGTCTAAATTCCGCGTTTTTTTTTACATTATTTTGAATTGTGTGCGGTGACCAGGGTACGCCAACATTATGGCGGAGCCCGAATCACCCAATGCCTCACATACTGAAGTAACCCCTTCAGAATGGGCAAAGGATAGGTCCACGCAAAAAGGGCCAGAGTATTAAAAAAACAGACAAATTTGAACAATTTGTTAAAGGAAACGATTTGCTTTGAGTAACAACGGACCCCAAAACACGAAAACTCAATACAGTAAATAGAGACGTAATGGAATCGGCCCTGATGAGGCTTCAAATATCGGTGAAAATCTTGGCAAAAAGGATTAAGGCAATGTGGGACATTTTGTTACCTACAAAAGGCAGCTAAATCGTCGCCAGGCTGTATTCTGACTACTACTACACTAAGTCTACAGACCGAATACTTAGGAAATAGAAAAGCGATGATGACTCTACATAGTCCCTCTGTTCATATCCGAAGATCATCTCGGTTTTTCTTTTCACAGTATGGGGAAGTCTCGATCGTCGCTCTTATTTAAAAGTAAGGCAGGAATAGCCATATGCAATATTGAAATAGCTATTAGTATTCGTGGTAATAGCGAACACATTAAGGCGTGTAGGAAAACTGATTTATGTCGTTGTGGAGGGTCATCGGCTACTTTGTTGGGCTTGTGGGGCCGCAGGGCAGTTGTCAAAGGCTTCCCCGGGAAAAAATCCAGAACCACAACCCCAAAAAGAAAAAAAGTTAAAAAAATCGACAAAAACAGAGAAAGTAGCAGAGCCCACAAGAAAAAACTTTTAAACAAAAAATACTGGAGAGTGGGCAAAAGTTTTAAAGGGATCAAAAGTGGCTACCACTCCTCTTCAGCAGCAACAGAAGTAGAAGCCTAAACTTGAGCAGGAGGGGGACAAAAATACAGTAGAAATAGAAATGGAGAAGATGCCCCCACCTCGATCCTCATCACTGAAAAGTGGGAGAGAAAAATTAGAAGAAAATGAGGGAAAAATCACGAAAAAGGATACGCCAGATGGCAAAATAAGGTTTGAAGAAGCAAAAAAAAAAACCACTCAAAACAAAGCCTCAATCCGTCCCGGCTTCGCCAGTCAAGAAACAAGAGTAAATGACCTCAAGGAGCCTCCCTTCTTCACTTCTGCAAACGCCATTGCCCCCCCCGTTCCCAATACCCCTCCGCCCAAAACACTCCCTACCAATACCAATGCAGCCGAAGGCATTTCAGATATTCCTAACAACCCCCTTTCCACCAGCACAACGCCCTGCGAATCCCCAATGCCCAGTGGATCTCCAACGCGCTGCGAATCCCCAATGCCCAGCGAATCCCCAATGCTCAGCACCTCCCAGCAGTGTTCTTCTATGTTGTCCATTCAGAGTCATCATCATTATCTTGCGGCCTCAGCCGAGATTGAACTCACTACACCTTTCCAGTATTCCTTATCTTCAATAATTTGATTGGTGTAGTTCATAATCTTGTCAAATAGCTGAATTCTTGATGCTTCGCTAGGGCTACCAAGGGTGTTTTTATCGTGACACCATCACTAAATGGATTGCCAACTAAGGCTCAGAGAGACTCCATTCACCCTCATCTAAGATCTTTGAAGGGACGAATACAGAGACCTGGTGCACCGAATGCCACAAGGTTCCCAAACGACCCTCCGCAGATTTTGAATTCAGAGTTGTCCTTCCAAGGCTATAGAACCAGAGTACGTGAACCACACAGTCACTGGTGTTTTCCTTGCTGGATAAACGTACATTAGGTGCAAACGTAGACCTTGTCCATGCCGATGCGGGGATGTGGGGCTGATTTATTGTATATTCCCGTGAACAGTAGTCAATTTTCGGGTCGTTGCGGTTTATGCGCCGTATTCTGACGTGTTTCTAACGTTGCTAGCCGTGGCAATAATGGTGATCTGAATGAGGCGAAAGTGGGGAATCTTGTGACACGAACGCTAATCTCTTTGGATTCTTTCAGCTTCAGCTGAAAGTGAAGATCAGAACATAGAAAGCGACTTGGTTTCTACAGATTTCAAGGAAATTTAGGTGAAAGTAGCGAGTTTGGTTCGCGTGAAAGGGGCTATCCTAGAGTTCCTTTTTAAGTCCTCTTCATCACAACGGGGCAGTTTCCTGTGAAACCTCCCCTGGTTAAGTTAGACTCTTCTTTGTACCTAGTGAGTGTGATAAATTCCAAGTCAGTTCCCGGCTTTTTACTTCTGTTAAGTTGATATTCCTAACCTCCCCAGTTTGCTTTTTGTCCCCATTTTCATCTCGACTAGTTCAGACTTTGATTCTCCCACGCCCACATTTATTTTATACTTCTCGTTCCTTTAGAGAGTTAGTTTCTTGATTCTGTATGATGACAGAATATAGCGGAAAGTCTTCTTTTTGTGGGGTGGTCGGGTCCTACTAATATCCTTTATTTTCTGTTTTACGTTAGTTATATTTTGTTTGTAACTGGGATTCATACCCATCCCCCTCATTTAATATATTCAGGTTTATATATATAATATATATATGTGTGTGTGTGTGTGTATATATATATATATATATATATATATATTACGAATATATGTACGTAGGAAATTTGTACGTAAGAAATTTTTAAAACATTTTATTTTGTAGGTTCCTTTGTGTATGTGGTATTGTGGTATATATAGGAGTAAAAGGAGAAGGATGTCTTCTTTTGGTCTATTTGTGTTATTTGTATTGAATGAATGGGTCGCGAATCGGATTAGTTAGACATAGGATAATTAATGATGACCAGCCTTCACCCCACTTCACCTATTGGCCTTGTGCCGCAATTATTGTAATTTTGCAATAATAAATATTCTGTTCTTTTCATTGTTCAAGCTTTCAACTAGGAAGCGGCCTGACACGTTGGAAGTCAGGTCGGGCTTACAGGCAATATGATGCCAAACACGAAATCGGTGATGAAGAGAGTGAATCACTGAAGACCAACCTTGAGCGAAATAAAGGGTTCAGTTCGACATTCCAACCACCTGAAGAAGGACAGAGCGTACAACGGCCGGAACGTTGTAATAAATATGGCGACAAAGATGAGGACAATAGTCCGAATTATGTAAATAGATTTCCCACTCCGTTAGAGATTTGGGTCCTA
>CAHIKZ030004817.1:520000-612500 GCA_903632075.3 Acanthosepion pharaonis | reverse complement strand
CCCCTGGCCCCTCGTATGTCAGGTGACCACTCTCGACCAATGGGGTCCTGGTCGGGCATCTTTCCTCCTCCCTCGCACATCATTGACCGCTCTCGGCCAATGAGACTCTGGTCGGGTCTCTCCTCCTCCCTCATGTATCATGTGACTGTCCTCGGCTAATGAGACTCTGGTCGGTATCTTCCCTCCTTCCTTCGTGACGTCTCTAATCAGGCGTGTACAATCCGGGGCTTTGTTCTGGGGAAGAAACACCTTGCTTAAAAAACAAAATTTAAATTGTCCTTTTCGTACGATCGAATGACGCTATCGGTCCCTTCCACACGTGGCATCTGTCAAAACAGCCTGCCGCTAATTGGATACGATCTAAAAAAAGTGATTTTCCTAGACCTGTCGGCGTCTCTCGCGAGCTAATACAAATATTCCATTTTTCTCTGGCCGATAATAAAATCTACATTATCTCAAAAAAGCATTTTCACTTTGGGTGGTTTTTTTTCAACCCCAGAAATTGTCTGGGCTTCATGTATTAATGTTTTGTTTTCGTATACATTTCCCCATCTGTTACCTATCATCTCAATGACACCCTTTTCGTTTGTTACTTATCAATATTTTTTCATTGTCCCTAAAATTTTATTTCTTCAGCCAACTTTAACAATCTTCCATCTTCCGTGGACACGGAATTAGATCAAGTGCTTGACCTGATAATTTTGACATCTGATATGTGCCGGTCGAGCGTGTGTGTTTTCGCTTACGACCTTGTTTCGTATTATGTTTCTGTCTTTCCTTTTCTTTTTTTTTATTATCTCTAAACTCTATTTCTTCAACCAATTATAACAACTTCCATTTTTCGTGGATTTCGGTCAGGTACTTTGACCTAGATATCTTTTGACACCTGTTATGTGTCAGTTAGCGTGTGTGCTTATGACCGGGTTTTGTACCATCTACTTCTCTTTCTTTTTTCTTTCTTTCCCTCTCTTTCTTTCCCTCAGATCGCCTAAACGCAATTAGAGAATTATTCTCAAAACCCAAATATTCTTCATCTCTAAATAACTATCAAATGGTTAACAAACCGAAAAAAATAAATCATATATTTATGAATATCTCTTTTCAGTTTTCTAATTATGCATGGTGCCACATTAAATTCAAGAAGTCTAGTTACCAAAGAGGAAAGTAATATTTATTTTGATAATACAAAAATCTGGCAGAAGGCCAAAAAGTGCGCTGGATAGGGGAACATTTCTCTTAAATCTTAAACAGTTACTGACCCAATCATACCACTGTATTTCTTACAAAATAACAACGCATACTTACTACAGCCACTAAAATGTCTTAAGATCTCTATGAACTCTTAATTAGTTCTCATATGTACAATTTGTCTGCGAGAAATGTGGAAAAACATATCAACTTTTAAAAATGAAACCCTAATAAATCCTTATAATGAGTACAATTTTATGTACAAGAAATTAAGCAAGAGAATAGTTCATCAGAACAATTGAAATTATTTATGCAAAAAGCACAGGGAATGTACATTATGGCAATGGGAAATATCTGAAGCCGAGATGCTAGGTCAGGACCGATAACATTTTTCTTTAGATTTTATCAGGAATCTCAAAATACATGGCAGAAGCACCAGACCATATGTGACAGCGATATTAAAATCAAGGTGGAATGTTAGACTTATAAATCCAAAATATATTTCAGTTTTAAATGACCATCAAGTAGTTGATATGCTAGATTAAAAAAAAAATCAATCATTTTCTATGGAAGGCTCTCTCTGTCTAGATATTGTTAAGTATCTTCCTCTCGTACGGGTTCAGTATCAGCATTAATAAAATATAGAAATTATTTTAAAAGGCACTGTTTTGAAAAGACTATATTGGTAAGTATTGTTTTCGGAATATGTCTGGTCTTTATTGCTTTTTTTTGTTTTTTGCAATTTAGATGTATGTTGTAATGGAATGTCCCACACTTAATATCGCCTATGTGGACTGACTATATCAGTAGCACATGGGGACTTGCAATTAGTTGGAGATTTGTCTTCAGATATGTTGGCAGAGAGGAACCCGGACGAGGTTATGCCGAAGGGCAGTCTCGTCTAGGGTGGTGAATACAGGATCTACGGGGAATTTTTGCCTAAGCCTACGGGCTCAAATAACCCACGTTAAATTCGGCCTTGTGCCACATCTGACCAGCTGGATTCGGGCAGAGAGGGATCGAGACAAGGCTATGCCGAAGGCCAGAGTTTCGTCTGGTGTGGTAGACAGCTACCCGACCCCGTGAAAACAGGGTTTACGATGAATTTTTGCCCGAGCCTACGGGCTTAATTTTGCCCCGATTAAAAAACGACCTTTAGCCACATCCTGCATCGCAGGGAGTTAAAGTATTTAACATTGCTTCGGGAATTAGTCTAGAGTTGGAGACTCGTGCCTAATTGTACTGATCAAACTCTCTACCCCACCCCCCGGGAAGAGAGGGTCCCTTAAAGAGGCTGTGTCCAAGGGCAGAATCTCGTCTCGGCTAGACAGATACCGATCCTGTTTTATATGGTGCCTACGGAGAATTTTTAGCCGAGTCTACGGGCTCGGATACCCCACATTACTTTCGGCCTTGTGTCACATCAGATCGCATAGGGCGGTTGGTAGATATTCTTACTTCGGTAATTTCTATCCGGCCACCGATTCCTTGCCTTTTTTGTATTCTCTTTTACAATAAACCTCTCTTCTTTCGTCTACGCGCGTGTTGCTGTTCCTTCATTCGAGTACCACCTTGTCTGTTTGTAACCTCTTTAAGGATACAACAATGCAGTTTATTTTTTGTTGCTTTCTTCTTTATTTTGTTGATAACTTCCCCCTCTCGTGTCGAATATCTCTCAATGTGCAGTTACCTAAGAAAAGTTCTATAACATTAATTTGCATTTAGGACTGTTCAGTAAACATCGGTCCCACAACGGACATTTTCATTGAATTCGAATGACAGATGTTAGCATCTCTTCCAATAGAGGTTCTTAAGAACTCCTTATGCAGAATTTCTTAATGTGGAATCCCTTAACACCATTTCATACATATTTTAGCAGCATTCTCTCAGGAAGGTCTTAATATCACGTCCGACAAAAGATCTTAGTCTCTTCAGGCAAAATACAACGTGCTGCAAATTTAATTTATTGGAAAAAGCGATAAATGTTATTATTATTATTATTATTATTATTATTATTAAGAAAGATAGTAGAAAGTATATAGCTGATGCATGATGAAGAATATTATAGGGTGTGATGGATAAATTGTCATTTAAATTATGCAAAAATTAAAATAACACTGACATCTCATTTCAACAGGTATACAGGGTGCGATGAATAAATTGTCGTCTAAATGAAGCAAAAAGTGAAAATAACACTGTCATCTCATTTTCACATATATATTTACCAAAATTACACAAAAATATCTTAAATAGTAAATTTATTCAATAAAATTTCCATTGGTATCAACCATAACCTTCAGACGACTTTTGAATCTATTGCAACTCTTCCTGATGGTCTCCTTGTTTAAGTTGGTGAATGATGCCATAATCCTTGCCTTACAAGAAATTTTGTTGGTCTCTTGCACAACTGCGCCCCACACATAATAATCTAGGGTGTTTCAGTCTGGGGAGTTAGGTGGCCATATATCAGGGGTGATGTGGTTGCAGAAATTGTCTGAGTTCTTTTCTTATTAGAACGATCAGAGTGAGTTTTATTATTATTGAGAATTATTATTGTTATGGTCCAAGTTCCTTGTAGCACGGTGATGGTCCAAGTTCCTTGTAGCACGGTGATGGTCCAAGTTCCTTGTACCACGGTGATGGTGCAAGGTTAGAACCAATGAAAGAATAACACGAACACAGGTATGGAATACAAAGATATATTACAACAGAAATATAATACAAAGAAGTAGAAGTATTAGTAATGACTATCAGATTTGGTTAGAGTGAACTATGTTGTCTCGACAAGTATCACTATTCGAATGTCCTTACAATATGCTCTCAATTATCTCTCCTCGTTTTACAATCTCCCTCGTAGCTCTTGAGAGCCGCAGTATTATAATGTCAGGAATAGTCCATTATTATTATGGGTAAGTTCCCATAACAATTATTATTATTATTATTATTATTTAGGCAATCTTTGTATGCACATTTTCTTCCAAGGTCTCAACTACAGGTCTAAGGTTAGAAATGGTTTCATCACATTTTCACTGATGATTTTGTTTTAAAAATAAACAAAATAATAAATGAACTAAGATCACACATAAAGCTCTTCGTAAGGTATGAGATATTTTTTTTACTACAATTTTTTTTTATATTTCTTAAAGGCATGACCTTCCAAGAATCCCTTTAATGAGTCTATCGGAACCTTTTTCAATGAATCCGAGAGCACCAGCTACAACTAGAATTATTGATGTCCTCATGTGCCACATGTCTGAGAGTTCTAATGCAAGATCCTTGTATTTGGATTATTTTTTGAAGATCTTCAAAGATATAATCTACAGAGACTGTTATGTCAATAAGAAAGCACATTGTATTATTTTAGTTTTGATTGCGATGTCTAGGCAAGTAGGTTTCATTGTTCTGTCTGTGTGTATTTTAAAACCCAATAAAATTGTTACAGGTCCTATTTGTGGAATCGGGCCTAAGCTGATGCGCATACCACTTTGCAGTTTCCTTCCCGTAAAAGTTGCAGATTTTCCAGTCTACATATTGGCCTATTCTATCATGCTGAGTTTTATAATTAGTAATTGCTAACACCGTACAAGCTGATCCAAGATGGTCAATTGTTTCTGGATATTTATCCTTGAATCTGAATTTAAGTTAAAACAATTTTTCAGGATGTGTGCTTGCTAATTTCTAGTAAGTAAGCTTTTGTCCCGTGCAGTAAGAATAAAACCAGCGGCTTCCAGTTTTTAGACCTTCACTACGTAACCATTGACGGGTACGAGGTTTGTCTACATCGGCTTGTTTGATGCTGGCAGACTATTGACTATAAAGAGGATTATCTTGCTATCTTTTCTGCGTTTGCTATTATTGTTGTTGTTGTTGTTGTTGTTTTATTATTCACACTTAGAGAAAAGCACGATATAAGAAAAGGAAAAGAAGAATGACTGTTTAACATATTTTAACAATTCTCTTCAAGTTATGTTTAAAAGTTACGTCTGAGTATAAAAATATTGAAAATATTGTACGAACTTTGCTTTTCTTGAAAAAAAAAGACGGATGTAATTGTAATCATCACGATAAAGCGAATGAAACGCACTCAGAGTAAATATAATGCGTCTGAAATGTGAGTAACATGATGACGATCTTTCTCATCTTGGAAATTTCAGTTAGTAAATTAATTGCTCTTACTAACTAACGAGTTAAAAAGATTAATGTTCCGTTTCAGTTGGATTCCAATCACTCTTTTTGCGTTTCAATTACTCTGTCGCATTGATTACAATTACAACCGTATTTTTTTTAAGAGGAGCAACGTTTGTACAAAGACTTGTATTTTTTTATATTTTAAATCTAAATTGAAAAAAGGCAGATATACAGTTGAGACATTATTAAACACCGTGTTTTTTTATTTTGTCTTTTCTTGAATCCTGCTCATTTCTAAGTACTTAAACTATTAAAATCTTTAGCCTAGTCATTTATCATATTATAATTATTATTTATTTATTTATACTATAATAATGTATTTATGTTAGTGAAAAGAAAACTGTAAAATATATTTTCTTCCCTTAGCCAAGTAAACTTTTAATTTAACAGTTCATGACTTGTAAAATGCAACAAGCATTTCTAATAATATATTCTCATGTATAAAGGCAGTAACTTCATGCTACGCGTATTTCCCAAAAGTTTCAGAAAAACGAACTTCTAATTGACTTGCATAAAGTGACTTTTAGATTTCAGTGGGTCGAACATATTTTAGTATGAGAAAGGAGGCCCTGCATTAATGATGCGATGTCTCGCTACCATTTGATCTACACGTCGACAACATGAATTGATTAAGGGCTTACTAATTGAATCATTACGAGGGTCAACATTCGTGCCCGGATTGCTTATTTCTTAGTTTCATCTTCGTACCGTGCACAAAATCGACCGGGAAAGCACAGCGAGAAAAAAAAAGCCGATTTTATTCAAATTTATCAACCAAGTAGCAACGTTAGCATATAGTATAATAATAAAATGCAATGTATCTTTGTCTCCAAAATATTTTTCTATACTAAATTTATCTCCCTTGCACATGGTGTGTATTTGAAGGATGGTAATTACACGCATTTATAAATTGAGCATTTCATTAAAACCTATTTTTTATTAATTACGCTTTTTTTTGGGGGGGGTCATGATATCCCCAAGAATGGTCCATTTTATTGGAAGGGGGTATTTTTACTGACTCGCCATCTCTAGACAGAATACCAAGCAAGATTAAAGAGCCCAGACTTACCTGCTATTTAATCCATAGCCAGGGAAAATATATTCTTCTATACATTCCTTTCTTTCTCAAGGTTAATTGGGAGAAAGTACATGGCCGAAAGTCGAACACGACTCGCCGATTTCGCTTTCCCTTAACCACTATGCTACTCACACATCCCAACAAGGGAAACTTCAAGAAGCAGGGTTATAATTTATTTTCTTGTTAATCCATTTTATTTAATTATTACTCTTAAAATTTGTTCTCAAATTTTCTTTAAAATCCAGTTTTACTTTCTCCTCTCTTACAAATATGAGATAAAGTGCTCACTATCAGAGATGGAGCTTCATAATTTTACGGTCTGGGTTAAGTCTCTTCACAAGTTCTAATGTTTCGTTCACCTCCTTTGTTAGCTCATTAAATTTGGATATTAATTAGTAAAATCAAAATAGATATCCGGTATTGATTATAGACCTGTAAAATAATCAATATAAATTATAGCTGTTATTAATTATCGGATTTTTTAATGAAATTTACCCCAAGCAAGGCAATAAAGACACTAAAAGTGAGTGTGAAAGAATTAGAAAACAGAAAAATTAAGAACCTAGAACAATAGAAGAGTAATCAGAAAGACAGTAAATAGTGAGTGAAATTTTGCTTAAGTTTTTTTGAAGATCAAAGTGGGCTGAAAATATTGGGACCAGAATAGTTTTCCACAAGAGAGTAGTGCGAGTAAAGAAACTGTTAGCATAGAAGTTACGGTTATATCTAGCTAATTCCACTTTAAATTCAGTAAAACTTGTTGCCAATCTAGTACTGAGCTTAATTTCATAAAGTCTACATACCATAGCGAAGGACACATTCGAACAATTACCATGAAAGTATTTATAGAAGTGGCATTGGGAAAAATCTTTATGGCGGTAGGAGATTGATCGAAACCGAAATACCAGGTCAAAGCCAATAATATTGCTGATTCTTCTTTTCAACAATTGTTTTTTTTTTGTGTGTGTGTGTGTGTGTGTGTGTGTGTGTGTGTGTGTGTGTGTGTGTGTGTGTGTGGAATCATTAAAATGACAAACAAGGTACTGCAATTAAACCTTTTATTTCATATTTCTTGAATTTTTACAAGTGTTTTCTTGTCTGGGTATAATGTTCACATGTTTTTAGCGGATCGTTTCTGCACACTTTATGTCCACGAAAGAAGTTGTACGAATCCCAGAACAAACAAATAAAAAACTTAATCAGTCGTTTGTCATGGAAGTTGTATAAAAATCGATTGTTACCCATATATATATATATATATATATATATATATATATATATATATATATATATATATATATGTTCTTTCTTACATTGAGCTCTTTGGAATTATCCATACTAATTATCAAACAATATATATATATATATATATATATATATATATATTGATAATATAATTGATAATATTATCAAACAATATATATATATATATATATATATATATATATATATATATTGTATAATTGATAATTAGTATGGATAATTCCAAAAAGCTCAATGTAAGAACAGAAACAAATAAACGAATATTTTAGAAATCCATGGTAATAATTTATTTGGCGAGATCAAATCGATCTCGTCTCATGAGACCAAGCAACTTCACATAAATAAATGAATTTTAAATTTATCCAATCACAAGCGAAAAAAAAATCCCAAAAACGTTTTTTCAAGAATGAGATGGAAAAATATATATTTTAAAGATTTTATATCAAATTCAATGCGAAACAAAAGGCTCATAAAATATTTGCATAATGGAAAAGCGAACTGGCCTAAAAAACACAAACGATAAAAAATATATTGTTCTACCAACTAACTCTATCACAACTACAATGGAAAATAATTTATTTAAACTCAACATAAAATTTGTCTCATATACATACAAAACAAAATGACAATCCAAAACCTGGTGTAAGATTTTAGTTTTTCACCGCAAGGATTGCCAGAAATAATATTTGGAAGAAATCTAAAGAAATGTTTAATGTAAGATTATATGAACACAAAAGAGATATTTAAAGAACAATCCACAAAATGTTTTCGTTGTTCACATGTAATGAAATTGACTACAATTTTAACATAAAAATGCTACTGATGAAAAGTGAAAAGTCATTTAATTGCAAGTTAACCACAGTAAATTTCCGTATAATTTATTACAACGTTTCACTATTATTGGCAAATATTCTGTTATCACAATGTGGCATATTTAATGACAAAGTTGGTGGAAACAAAACTTAAAGAAACCTCGATGAATTTGGCTAGATTGCAATATATATATGTGTGTGTGTGTGTATTTCAAAAATTTTGAAAATCCCACCATCTCTCGTTCGTGCTCATGTTTAATTGTAACAACGTAAGCAAGCCCAATCCTATGAAGTCCGAACGGATGAATCGTTCCACAACTATTTCCAAATTGTTACACAACTTTTCTTTCATAACATTTCGTGATATATAAACATTTATATAAAAATTTATATATTGTTGTCCCAAAGATATATAAATCCTTACGTTCCATTTCGATTAGCATAGTTCAATCTCACAGCATTTAAAGGAGTCATGCCCACACTCGTAGTTTAGACAGATATAAGTTTAAACTACATTTGTATTACATAAAAATAATAGGCAAAAACAAAAAAAAATTCCTAGAAGACTTTTATATTGGAAAAGGCACAAAATAAAAGTCAACTATGAATATAGCAACAAAAGTTCTTCAATGTTTGCTGCAGCAAAATTTATATATATATATAGATAGATAGATAGATAGACAATATTAGTTGTCAATATATATATATATATATATATATATATATATATATATATATATATATATATATATTATATTTTTTATGTTTATACATTGTTTTTATATAGATATAAAATGAATGTATAAACATAAAAATGTCTTAAAATAATTGTCAGTCTTTGTCCATTTCATATATATATATATATATATATATATATATGTCCAAGAGGATAAAATTCAGCTAGAGCTTTATGTACAAGGCAGTGCAAGAATATATTATAAAAGGCTCAAACACTAATATTCCATGGTTATAATTTATTACATTGGAATCGTAATCACGATACAATTCATCAGACCTACAAATTCTATTTTTTGTACATATATATATATATATATATAAGAATACGTGTATTATAAATTAATAAATAAAATAAAAAGTTACCTGCCTTACACTGTGAAAAAGAAAAAAACGCGGTAAAACGAACAGTTAAAATGTTTTGAATTTACAGAAATACATATTCACATTTACAGTTTTATCTAACCTCTTGAAGATCGTTCACTGATGAGACTGAAAAAATTGGAGAAAAAATAATTGAAATAAATGTTTGGTATTTTCAAAGCAACCAAGATGTTTATCCTTAGACTTGAAAGGATCGAAACCAAAATATATATGCATAATATGTCTAAATTATTTAACCAATACTGTTTGAATATATATATATATATATATATATATATATATATATATATATATATATATAGAGAGAGAGAGAGAGAGAGAGAGAGAGAGAGAGAGTAATGATAAAATATGTAATCCGTATGGAATTTCCAGGAGGAGCTCTAAAAGTGCAGCTCTAAATCTTCAACACCTACAAACAAATCGAAAGCAAACATTCTTTTATACATGTTTCATTGAACGGACAAGGAATAGTATTTAATTTCGCTCGTTTTCTTCCAGTTTTCAAATTAAATTTTCATAGTGGACTATATAATAATTAAAGAAAATCGTAGTGGAGATGCCAAAACTAAGACATCAGTTTTTGTGCGTATCTATCTTATAAGGCTTTTAAATTTAAAGATAGCATACCACTATCAATAACGTATATATTTCGACGGAAATGTCTAAAAATCCTTTCAGATTATAATGTCATTTTTATATCGTGACATTAAAATCTGTTTCAAAATCAGGTGACATAGCTTCATTCCAATATTTAGCATGTTAACAACTCAACACCAATATATTTTTCCTCTTCTATCATTCCTGATAATCCTTTCGATTTCCCACTTGCATTTCTTAAAAAGTTTATCGATCATCGAAAATAGCAAAGTTCGGGCTAATCTTTTACATGCTTCCGCCAGAAATTAAAAGATTTCTTGGACATCAGTAGAAACACAGCTGGTAAACCTAGACATTTCCGGTCCATTCTACTAAATACGACATGTTTAATCTAAAAGTATGCTGCCTAAATAACAAAATTAAACGATTTCTTGGACATCAGTAAAAACTCAGCTTCTTAATTGCTGGTTTTGACCCGGGGCAAATATTTAACACTCGAAAAATGGGACAAAACACTATGAAAGTATAAATTATAGGTTTTCATACCAGCGATATTTTTGGGGAAATTTTTTTACCAGCAATATATTTTTGAAAAAAAATCACCAGCAATACATTTAAAAAAAAAAAAATATTACCAGCAATATATTTTTGAAAAAAATATTACCTGAAATACATTTAAAATAAAATATTACCAGCAATTTATATTTGAAAAAAATATTACCAACAGTACTTTTTCGAACATAAATTACCAGCAATAAATTTGTGAAAAAAATATTACCAGCAATACATTTCTAAAAAAATATTACCAGCAATAATTTTTCAAAAAATATCACCAACAATATATTTTTTGAAAAAGGAAATATTACCAGCAGTAAAACTCTTATCGGCATTAAATAACCCATTGAGGTTGATATACCGTAAAACGAAAACAAAACCATCTGGCGTGCCAGTAATAATGACAATCTGCCGTTGAAATGGCCACTACGTTCACTTGACTTGTATTTTACGCAAGACATGCGCACCACCTGTGACATGAAATACCTCTAGTCGATAATCCAAACACACTGTACATTGTAATTGCAACTTGTCTGAACACTTATAATGAAAATAGCAACGGAATTGTGAGAAGACTGAAACTTGTCTGAACATTTGAAATGAAAATAGCGACGGAATAGTGAGAGTATTGCAACTTGTCTGAACACGTAAAATGGAACATATGAACATTTGAAGTGGAAATAGCCACTGAATAGAGAGAGGTTTGTGACCTGATTCACTACAGAAGAATTGTTCTGTGCAATGTGCGAAACATGGCTGATCCTCGCCATGATGTTTAGAACTGGTGGAACTAAGGAGTGTAATTCGTTTGAACACTTTCCATGGAAGAATCGATAGAGAAGTGAGAGTCTTGCTACACCTTGTCTGTAAGAGTATGGTCGTAAGGTTGAAGACAACTCCCCACCCACAAGAACGCGGAAACGCTTTTGGACTAAGTGGAAAGGGAGACGTAGGCAGATCCTGTCTGTATATGGCAGATGTACTCTATTGTCGTTCTGATCTGTTTCTTGTAGGCATATAACATGGCAGGAGGAGCGAGGTACTTGCTGGAGCGGTAATGAGAATCTAACTTACTTTACTGAAAGTTTAGTGATTGATCGTATGTACGAATTCCACTTAAGATCTGGGCCGAGTTTAAGTCCCAGCATTCGTACAAGGCACGGTAAATGCAACACATATGTCAATCACACACAACACAGGCGTATGCTGTCTATATTTCTGTGATGAGATATCATGTACACTATTTACATTATTCGGACTATTGTCCTGATCTTTGTTGCCATATTTATTACAACGTTTCGGCCGTTGTACCCTCCGGCCTTCTTCAGGTGGTTGGAATGCTTTATACACTTTGCCACGTGTCCTTAAGGAAACATGGCACAGTGGATAAAGGCGTGACTTAGAAACAGTGACAGGAATCAAAGAATCTGCCTTAACCAGGTATTGCACTCAGATTGTTTAGCTCCTGTCAGTGGAGCCTTTATCCAATGTGCCGTGTGTCCTTGAGAACACATGACAGTGGATAAAGGCATTCAAACCACCTGAAGACGGCCGGAGAGTACAACGGCGAAAACCAGTAAAAATATTTACAAAGACATGTCGAATAAATATGGCGACAAAGAAATATAGACAATATCCGTAATAAATATGGCAATAAAGATGAGGACAATAGTCCGAATAATGAAAATAATTATTAAAAATAATCATATAAACAGATACTGAAAGGCCGAAACATTGTAATAAATATGGCAATAAAGATGAGGACAATAGTCCGAATAATGTAAATAGTGTACATAATACCTCATCACAGAAATATAAACAGATACTGAAAGGCCAAAACGTTGTAATAAATATGGCGACAAACATGAGGACAATAGTCTGAATAATGTAAATAGTGTACAGGCGTACGCACACACATTACACACAAAGAATCAAAAAGATTCCCTTGCACTAATTTTAGCTTTTTTACATAAATATCGATTCCCTGTCACTAGTCGTAGTTTAGTACCTGAATAAAGATTCCCTCGCAGTAATCATGGATTGTACCTGAATAATTATTATCTAGTACAAAGCCGATCTTTTTAACTAAATAATGATTCCCTAGAGAAAATCTGTGATGGACAGAGCATCACACCACCTATTTATAACAGATTCTTCATTACTTAATATCAATGAAATTCTATATTAAACTATAATGGTAAGTTTCTTGTAGAGGAGCCAGCTCTGACTGAAATGCACATGGACGCAATATTACTGTATAGAATTAGTCTTTGTCTTCTTCAGACACCGACTTCCGTGAATAAATGTCTTCGGATATACTCACTTAAGTTCGATTATCCTTCTTTTAATCCACCAGAATTTCCAATACGCACAGAGAAAGCATCTGGATCTATGTAAGCCTAATAAAAGAAAAGTTTTAAAGTAATAAAAAAAAAAGATTTACAAAAGAAGAAAGCAAACTTTGAAAAAGACTTCATCCAATTTAGAAGACTGTCAATTGTGTCTTTCTTTGTGTTTCATGTCAAATTCTTTGAATTATACGTAATGACACCGACAGTAGTCTATTCAAAGAAACGTGTTGGTGAACGAATCCGCAAAAACACTCGAAGCGTTCTGTTTCTCTTAATGGCAGACCACAGTCGCGTTGATTAAACGTTTCCGAATCATCTATTTCTCTGAACTTAATCAATTGAAGGTCTCTGGTCACGACATATCTCTTATCAAAGTACACACTGGTAGTCAGATGTTAACGGCGTGCAGGTGGCGCGAGGATTATAGTTAGAAAAAATGGAATCTGCGATGCGAGTTCAAACTGCAAACGGATCTTTTGAATTGATTTCGCATTAACTTTACGAAATTCATGAATCATAAAGTTTTTACTCCGAGTTGAGGAGTTAGATTGAAGAATAGACTGTAGTTTAGTTTGAAAGTCAATATGCCGAGTTCCCTCTGCCATTTCTATAAATATTTTCAGTGTATTGATTCTGATTATATTTCTTCTTTGGTATCTTGACCAGGCGCAAATGAATGATGACTCCACAGAAAAATAAGCCTGATGAGACACGTGTCAAAATTCTTCATCCATATTCTGATGAATAGAGCACACAGCATAATCAGGTTATAGATAGGACAAGAACAGTCTGGGTTCCTTAAAAACGCCTGAACAAAGAACGCGATATTCATGCACAAAATTATATCAGAAATAGAAATACAAATGCAGAAGGATGTATCTATGTTTCATAGACTATGCAGAGGCCTTCGAGAAAGTACGATGGAACTGCTCAGCAACCTTGATATTTTTTGGGAAAGGTATCAGAATAATCAAGAATCTATACTGGCAGCAAACCGTATGCATGCGCATACGGAACGAGATCAGCGATTATACAAAGATAGAAAGGGACGTAAGGCAAGGATGCGTCTTCTCACCAGACCTTTTCAACCTATACAGCGAAGTAATTCTAAGAGAATTGGAAACCCTACCATGATTTCACATTGGCGGCCACAATCTTAACAACATACAATACGCAGCTGAAACAGTACTGATAGTAGACAGGGAAAAGAAATTACAAAATCTCCTATCGACGGAGAGTGAGAAGAATGGACTAATAAAAACTACAAGAAAAAATGTATGGTCATTAGTAAAAGGATAAACTCGATATGCGATTTTCAGGTCGGAAACACTAAAATCAAGCAAACGTGGAAGTTTAAATATCTGGGAAGCATTCTGACAGAGGACGGTAAATGCAACACTGAGATCCGTAGACGTATTGGGATGGCCAAGGACGCATTCCAAAAGCTGGGCAGAGTACTGCGAGATAGGAGGATATCTTTGATAACAAAGAAAAGAATACTTAACTGTTACGTGACATCTGTCCTTCATTACGGCAGGGAATGTTTCCTCAAAGACGAAGAAGAGACTCGAGGCGACAGAGATATGCTTCTACAGAAGGATGCTAAAGATATCGTGAACCGAGCATGTGGGCAACAATGAGGTCTTAGGGATGATTAACAAGTAGGAGGCTTATAATTAACATCAGGAAGAGGCAGCTGAAGATTCTGGGACTCATAATGAGGAAGGAGTGTCTGGAGAATCTGATATTCACGGGTCGTAAAGAAAGAAAGAGCGACAAGGGAAACAACAAGTGACATACCTACCAAGTGGACGACAGAACGTAGTCTGGAGGAGGAAGCAGAGAGAAAGAACTTGTTCAGAGCCGCAAGGGATAGAGGGGGTAGAGAACGATGATTGCGTAAGTCCTGAAAGCACGCGGCATATAGAAAGAAAAGTATATGTAAATAAATAAATATCTAAATTTGCTGAAACCTGAAAACATTGGCGGCCCTTAGGCAGTAAATTGCAAATAATAAGAGTAATAATTGCACTGGACACTTTGACCAACGTTGCCCTGGGAGGTGATAATATATGTCTGAAAGCTAAAGGCCACCATTTTAAGCTTCTCTTGTGATTGTAGAATCCATAGGTAACATGTATTGGTGTCGTGATGTCTGAATAAATTTAGTAATACAATATGTATACTATTTTTTTTTCCTTACCTGAAGTAAGTATACATCTTTTTGGCGGATTCTGTCTCTCTCTGTGTCTCTATCTCTGTCTGTCTGTCTGTCTCTCTCTCTCCACACACACACACACACACACACACACACACATATATATATATATATATATATATATATATATATATATATATATATATATTCGTAATTTATAACATAAATATGCTATAAAATCGCTACAAAAATAGCCATTTTGTTTCAACACCTCTGCTGTCTTATCAAGCAATGGTGTTGAATGTAGAATAAAGGGTTTTAAAAGGTTTAAATCAATCAAACACCCCTCGCTAGGGGAAACGCTGTTACATAAGCTGCAATGACCAATCAAAATACAAGTATATGAGAATTCAAAACTCTCTCTCTCTCTCTCTCTCTCTCTCTCTCTCTCTCTCTATATATATATATATATATATATATATATATATATATATATATATATATATATATATATATATATGAAAAAATAAGACATGAGTTATACCATAAATGAACATTATTTAGGGACTAGGACAGACTAAATCACAAAATACAATCTTGTATATATTTATTTTTAATTCCTGAAGTACAAAGCCAAAATAAAATAAAAATAGTCATATTTTTCGATCATGTATTTTTACATTCTTCCGTTTTTTTTTCTTTTTCGTTTTGTTTGCTTACTTTCCTTGCATTTTAAAGTTAACATTAGAGACATCATGTACAAGTCGTTTTACATGCACTTAAAAATGAGTGAAGTTTTAAAAAGTAAATATTTTCTATATTTACGATGTCTTTTTTATCCATGTACAAACCGAGTTAACATCCACAGAACAATGATCCAAGGGCATTGCAATCTTCTTGGCGATAATTGCTGTTATCAAATAAACATTTCTACCTATCTTTTATTGGGACAATATGTCTCAGACAATATAGAAGGATATGAAAATATCTACCCAGTGGACGACAGAACGTAGTCTGGAGGAGGAAGCAGAGAGAAAGAACTTGTTCAGAGCCGCAAGGGATAGAGGGGGTGGAGAACGATGATTGCGTAAGTCCTGAAAGCACGCGGCATATAGAAAGAAAAGTATATGTAAATAAATAAATATCTAAAAACAAAAAAAAAATAGTCCTATATACCTAGTGGAAGGTTAGAATATATAAACTTTCAAATTTTCGAAGATAATAACTTGAAAAAGATGTTGTGTAGACAACTGATTTTGAAACGAAAACATATGACTATATCTTTGAGATGAGGTATTATGATTAGTTACATTATTTGGATTTTTATTCTGAACTTCATTGTCATAATTATACCGTTTTCTCAAGGACACAGCCCAGTGAATAAATTGCTTAGTTCCAGTGACTAGACCCAAAGAGGCTGCAGCAGTGGGTTCACCACAAGCTTTTACTGTCCTTGTGGTCCACATCTTGCATTGTTTCTTTGTCTCACTGTACTTTTGACATTCACTGACATTTGTATGTGCCTCTATTAAAAATTCTTTTTTGAAGTATAAATGAGCTTGCGTTGGTGTTTTTCCCTGTGAAAAATTGACGGCGATTCCTTCATTAAAACAAGAGTCTAAATATATATATATATATGTGTGTGTGTGTGTGGGCGCATATATATATATATATATATATATATATATATATATATATATATATATATTTAAGCAGCAATTCTTCCTTTATGCATGTTTCATTAAAAACGACAGACAAGGTACTACGGTTGAGCTTTTTATTTAATTTTTCTTGTGTTCTGACAAGAGCTTTCTTTTCTGGACAAAGAGTGTGTAAGAACTGTCCGAATGTTTTGTGTTGCCGAGCGCTTTCGGCTATACCTTTATGCATGTTTCATTAAAAACGACAGACAAGGTACTACAGTTGAGCTTCTTATTTAGTTTTTTTTAATGTTCAAATGCCCTTTAAGGACCTGCGTTCCTCACCAAACCGGACTCATAAATAATTACATCGGCTACACAACCACATGTTTATCCAGACGTCTTACATTACACCTATCTGATCACAGCTCCATCAGAACACATTTAAACACACACTCAGATTTACCCGACACCATTAGGAACATACTAGTAGAAAACACAAATATAACAACTGCATCCACTTGCCAAAAAAGACTAAAAATAATGGAAGCTCTAATAATAAAAAAGAAAAAGCCAACTCTTAACAATATTAACTATGAACAAAGCCACAATGTGCTAACCGTATTCGGAAATTAAAAACATCACTACCACACACTGAACATACACAGAACACACACACTCTACTAAGCTGATAATCGAATCTTCCTTGATAATGGCTAAAGGTATAGCCGAAAGCGCTCGGAAATACAAAACATTCGGACAGTTCTTACACACCCTTCGTCCAGAAAAGAAATCTCTTGTTAGAACACAAGAAAAATTAAATAAGAAGCTCAACCGTAGTACCTTGTCTGTCGTTTTTAATGAAACATGCATGCATATATATATATATATAATCGACTCTCCCGTCGAATTCGACGTATGAGGGTCAAGCAGATCAACTCCTAGGAAATCAACAGCACATGAGATTTGATTATAGTGGTGAAGGATTCGTGCAGGACCATCCACACTTTTTGAAGGGCCGATTACAGAGACCTGGTGCAGTACGTGCCACAAACGACCCTCCGCAGGTTTGAATTCAGAGTTGTCCTTCTCCTAGGATTCATGCCTTTCCCAAGCGTATTAGCATGTAAGTGAATGTAATGGATTCAACTGGAATTCGAACTCGGCTCTCCGATTCCTCAGTCCAAGCCGCTATCCATTACTCCACCATATGCATGGTTCATTTAAAGCAACAGACAAGGTACTACGATTAGGCTTTTTATTTAATGCTTTCTTGTGTTTGTGACATTAAAAACATTATAACCTCATCAACATGTAATTTTTTTTAAATAATGGAAGCCTTAATAACAGAAATGAAAAAAATACATTTCTATAATAGTAAAAATATATACACACCACACACACGCACACTCAATTAAACTGAAAAATAAAATCATCCTTGATAATGGCTAAAAGTATAGCCGAAAGCGCTTGGAATTATAAAACATTTGAACAGTTTCTACACACTCTGTATCCCAAAAATATAACACTTATTCGAACACAAGAAAATTTAAATAAATGCTTAATCGTAGTACATTGGCTGTCATTTTCAATGAAACATGTATAAATGAAGGATTGCTGCCTAAATACACATATATGTGTGTGCGTGCATGTGCGTGCATGTGCGTGTGTACATATATGTGTGTGTGTGTGTAGTTGTGTGTATGTGACAGTGTCCGATATAAGTAAATATATCACTAAAAAGACAATATGCATAAAAACCAAAGGATAACTAATCGTATCCCACGCGTTTCGTCCTTTGACAAAATATTTTAGTTGTCAACAAGTATTTATAAATAAGTTAGTTTTCAAATTTCTTTGAAGAGACGCTCATAAATATTCATGACGTTAACTGAAAAGATTTCGTAAATTATGGATGAACATAAGTGACCTCATATTAAATTAGGTCACTTATGTTCATCCATAACAAACAAAAGTGAGTAAATGATTTTGTACATTATTTATGCAATTAATATTTAAATTATTTTAGCGTGACATGAATTTATGTATATTTTTATTATTTAAATAATAATATGTTACAAATTTAACCGTTTTCTTTTATTATTTTTTTACATACTTATTCATGAATGTTGAGTTCTTTCTAGAATTTATGTATTATATAAAAAATATGATGTTTTATATTTACACGGTATGATGGGTAATATTTTTTATTTTTTGGACTGGAAGTATCATTGGGTCAGTTTGGTAACGTCTGTGAGAAAAGAGCACCATGACGCAATTCACTCCGCCAGAAGTTTGGAAACAGCATGCTGTACAGCTTGGCATTCGCAACGGATGCTCTAAGACAAACATTTTGGGGTTTCAATCTGAGGACAGTTCAACAGATTCAGTAAGAGTTGTATGAGTCTAATGGTGATTATGAAGGTGTTCGGAGTGATTAATAGCGATGGCGACGGTATGCCTCCATTCATGTTCCCAAAAGTTCACAGACTCAACAGGCAGGCCCACATCAAGTGTCGCATCTGCTGCTCTGGGTTAAGAGGGTGGCTACTAGAAGACCCTATGTCTGGTAACAGGATTCAGAATCATGCCACACAAGCAGAAAAACACAATCATGGCGGTCAGAAAATTTCTGTGACTACGATGCCTTACATCTAGCCACGGAAGTCGCTAGACTGCGACCCCTTGATTATTATGTGTGGGGCGCAATTGAGAGAAAGACCAACAAAACTTGTCGTAACACCAACGATGAACTATAGGCAAGAATTGTGGCAGTATTCACTTAAAGGAAAGCGTCCAGAAGAGTTGTAGGAGATTCTGTAGTCGTCTGGAAGCCATGGTTGAAGTCAATGGTGATTGTATGGACTAAATTTACTCTTTCGTATTTCAAGATATTTTGGGATAATTTTGGTAAATATCTGTTAAAATGAGATGTCAGTATTATTTTCATTTTTGTCTGATTTAGACGACAATTTATCCATCGCACACTGCACACTCACTCTCCTTCAATTTAAACCCCGTATCTCAGCCTGCGAATGACCTTTTCCCAACATATGTAGTCCTTCCCTATATAATACGGAAAAATGGGGCATTATTCTACCATGCTGTCAGATCGCGTTTTGGTAGGGACAGATGTGACACGCTTGATTAGTCATGTCTCTTTTAGATTCATGATCATCCATGATATCCATTAAACCTGAGTAAATGTAACCAACTAAAGTGGAATTTGAACTCGGCACTCCGAATTCTCATTCCGAGTCACCATTCATTATACCATCAGCACATCTCACATACGAGATTCATTTATGTACAAGGTCCAAGAGCCACTCAATTTAGGGGTTACTACTGAATGAACTTGTATAGACGTAAGAGGAGGATGTAAGTGGTGATTTTAGGGCTATGTAGGACAGATAACGGTTAACCATAGACTTGAAGAAGTCAAGATCGCGGAAGCATCAACTTGGGAGTCTGTTATACAGAGTAGCTATACCCAGGAAGCAGTAGTCTGAGAGGACGTTCCTTTTTACTTTTATACGAAACGACTTTGGCTGATCCGACAATGCGCGCTTGGCATACAGAGTTCCAGATCGCTTCACTGTTTGCCATGTAAGTAACGATAGAGTAGATATTGGCTGGGGATATTTCCTCAGTGGGTAATGAACTGTAGCGTTGAAAAGAATTTATCATTCACAAGGATACGTAAAGACTTTGTTTTAACTCTGTCACGGTTGGGTAGTTAGGATTGTGTAGATTACAGCAGATATAGCAGCAATATTTCATTTTTGGTCTGGTATGTTCTTTGTAAAGATAGATTGTTGGAGGAGAACTGCAGATTCTGAATTTCAACCATGAGAAGCTATCGTATCTTGCATTAGTTTTACCCTTATTAGAACTCGATTACAAAGTCTTGGGTTGGGTTGGTTTGGTTTATTTTATGGCATATCAACCATAATGGTTTATTTAATGCCGACAAGATTTTTATTCCTGATAATATTTTTTTCAGGAAGTATTTTTGGTAAAATTATTTCCAAAAATATATTGCTGGCAATATGTTTTTTCAAAAAGTATTTTTGGAAATATTTTTTTCCAAACATGTATTGCTGGTAAAATTATTTCCAAAAAAGTATTGCGGGTAATATTTTTTTCAAAAAGTATTTTTTGAAATATTTTTTTCCAAAAATTTAACGCTGGTAATAATATATTGTTGATAATAATTTTTTCATCAAAAATTTATTGTTGGTAATAATTTTTTCAAAAAATGTCTAGCTGGTGTTAAAACCTATTTTTACACGTATTGACCCCAGTTTGAGGGTTAACTATTTTCCCAGAGCTGGGACCCTAACAGGTGCCACCACCTCAAGTCAAAGTGGTTCTGGGAACACCAGCAATTAAGAGTTGGTTCTACACTCAACAAAACATCCTGATTAGAGACGTTTCTGTCGGATAGAGTTTATCGTATTACCCAGGACGCGAATGTACTTTATCGTCATATCCAGGACAGAATGTCTTGGGTATGACAGTAAATTGCCTTCCGACAGAAAAGCCTCTGATCAGGAGACTGGAGGTTTTGAGGAACGTGTAAATACCTTTTAATTGTTGTTCTCTGGTCCAATCTGACCCATGCTAGTAGCACCTGTTAGGTTCCCAGCTATGGGAAAATATTGAGTACCCAAATAAAAACAAAACACGAGAAAAGTATAAAAATACATTGTATAGAAGAATGGCCAGCAATACATTTTATAGAAGAACTACCAACAATATATTTTATTGCAAAATTACCAACAATACATTTTTAGTTGAAGTCATGTAAAATATTTAGATTTCGTCATTAAATAACCCATAGACTTTGATACACCGCTAAAAAAATTTAACCAACCAAAAGGAAGGAACTCAGAATAACATATATCGTTATTATTTCGAAGCTAGAAAGAAAACTCAGGCCGGAACTTGTAGCATTAAAGACGTTCTGGAAGAATGAAACCAATAAATAAAATAATAATAAAAAAGGAAAAAAAAAAGAAATTAATTTTCCCATGATGCAAGTTATAAAGAAAGCGGAAAGCGTTTTTAGTTACATGCACGACTTTATGACCGCACTTCCAAAAAGGACAGAATCTTTTTCTTTTCCGCTTTCCAAAACCGTATGGACGATTTTTGGCATTTCGTAAAGCTGACTTGATCTAGACCATTTTAACCATTGCCCTACCTCTCGAAGCCAAAAAATAAATGGTTATGCCCAAGAGACATTAAGAAACCTTTCTCTTTTCTACTTTCCAACTATATCGTTCGGACTTGTTTTGGTTGTCCTACTCACGAAATCAGTGATTTGGTCGTTCCAACTCAACACAAAGCTGACTTAAGCTCAAGTATTTTAGCCACTTATCCTAACTTACTTCTCAACTAAAAAACGGACGTAGCCAAGTGACAATGAGAACTTTGTTTCATTAGTGTCTCCATAAAAAAGAATAGACATCTGTAGTAGAACCCCAAGTTTTTGTACGCTTCTATGCTTACATATTGAACACAAAACGTCATCTAAACTACACACAAACGCACAACCAGTTAACTTCTATAAATTTCGATTTACTCATTGGTAGCCTAAGGAAATTTCGAAAATCATACATAATCTAAACGAGATACACATGTATGCTAAGAGAATTGATAATAGAATTGTGGTGCTTACACACCTTGATTTTGTGGTACTTAAACGCCTTGATTTTGAAATAATTGATTAATTTAATGCGAGCAAACAAACGTGAATCTTCTTAAAATCAATAGGAAGGCTGAGCAGAAATACTCCTGAAACGGGTTCGATTCATTTATTTAATTGATCGAAAACTATTTACTTGGTGCGTTCAGAAGTTACTTTCATCGACTTTTGACATTAAATCAACTCTGTCATAAAATGTGCGAATAAAGGAAGTTCCTCAACATGGGTTAATTATGTGGACTTTTCCAGATAACTGCCTCGTTTAAAATCTATTGCTTATTATACCAGATTTTACAGGAAAACCTTAGTCGGGGAAATATATTAATTTATCGTTAAACTTTAGCCCCTTTTACTGGGGTGACCTGCTCCTCTGTAGAAGATGCCCTTGGTGGAAATTGTGAGTTCAATGCATTGAGAAAATTAATCGAGGGTGCCCAAATCCCATAAATAAAAGTAAGACCAGCTTCTTAAAGAATATATCCGATTGTTGGAAAAATAATAGCAGCACATTGCCGTATACGGACTAAAAGAGAGAGTAACACGGATCTATTTTGAATGAGCTAATTAATTCCAAGAAGTGCAGCATGACGTTTCCAAATTTCTGGCGAGTGAGATTCATCATGGCGCTATTTTTTTTTCACATAGACGGGGCCCAACTGACACTATCTTACTGTACAGTCGACAAAATAAAAATGGCTTGGCATTCGTGCCGGAAGAGTCAATACGAACATTGCAGAATGTTTGCGTGTCAATTTAAGCATAACTGACATCCATAAACCATGGCACGTGGAACTGGAAGAGTCTATCCCAACGAGCGAAATACAGGGTTCAGTTCGACATTCCAACCACCTGAAGAAGGCCGGGGCGTACAACGGCCGAAACGTTGTAATAAATATGGCAAAAAAGATGAGGACAATAGTCCGAATAATGGAAATAGTGTACATAATACCTTATCTGAGAAATATAGACAGATACTGAAAGGCCGAAACGTTGAGGACAATAGTTCCGAATAATGTAAATAGTGTACATAATACCTCATCTCAGAAATATAGACAGATACTGAAAGGCCGAAACGTTGTAATATAATATGGCGACAAAGATGAGGACAATTGTCCGAATAATGTAAATAGTGTACATAATTCCTCATCTCAGAAATATAGACAGATACTGAAAGGCCGAAACGTTGTAATAAATATGGCAACAAAAAGATGAGGACAATAGTCCGAATAATGTAAATAGTGTACATAATACCTCGTCTCAGAAATATAGACAGATACTGAAAGGCCGAAACGTTGTAATAAATATGGCGACAAAGATGAGGACAATAGTCTGAATAATGTAAATAATGTATCATGATTATCCTTCCCAATCCGCTCAGTGGTCATCAAACTGTAGTCGCTTTTGCTTGAGCTTACTAAAGATTTGTCTGAGTTCTTCGTAGATTGTGTTAACTGTTGCATGGGATCTCCAACTGGTGTTCTGGATTTTTCTTAGTAGATGTGTATCTGCTCCATCCATTTGTCTTTTCAGGCGGACAGATAATTTCCAAGTTTCTGATTCATAAAGTATGAATTCTTCAATCAGTATTCGAAAAGTTTTGACTTTTAAAGAGGATGGGGGGATTCCAGGGCCAAATCATGTGTTACACGCACCCCACTGCGCAGGTTGAAAGAAATAATAATAATAATAATAATCTTGAAAAAGAAATATCTACAACTTATCTGGTTCATTAAGCTAATTATTCAATGTGGTTCACATTCTCTTACACCTGGCTTCTTTGGCATCACTATTAAGATAGATATACTAAGGCATTCCAGTATTTCACTGCTGTTGTATATTCTATATATTTCGGTTATCATTCATGAATCCTATAAGGAATTGATGAAGTTGTAATAGTGCCTCTATTACAATTCCATCAGTTTCTTGTACTTTCTCTTCATCTTGAATAGTGTCGATTTTTTCTTTAGTTTGGAATACAAGATTTTGTAGATTTCGCTCTTTTGTTTTTAGGAGGAAATGTGGAAATTACTGCTTCCATCTTTCAAGTGCATTTTAATTTTCTCTATTTAGTTTTCATGCGTCTTATAGAAATACATTCTTTTTCTAATTCTATTTCTTTCATATGGTTATGGCTGCCTGGTAATCTACATTCTGTAGTTTTTATATCTCTGTAAACGTCACATTGAGCTATTAAATTTGTGCATATTGGCATATGTTTTACTCATTTAGAATATCGATGAGTACTCTCTCGTACTGGGTATGATGATAAACTACATCCGCGTCCTGGGTAAGACGATAAACTACGTCCAACAGCAAGACCTCTGATAATACGTTTTTGAGAAAAATAATATTACCAGCTATACGTTTTTCTGAGGAAAAAATAGATTTTTGACAAAACAAAAACATTATCAGAAAAAAAAAGTTGTCGGCATTAAATGACACATTGAGGTTGATATGCTGTAAAACAAACCAAACCAGACCAAACCAAACCAATGTTCTCTGCCTATCCCTTGCTTTATTTGCTGTCTCTTTTCGTTAGTTCAAGGATTTACTCTATCATACTCGTTTTTCCCGCTTTGTTATTCAATCTTTGGGATAACTTCTTTTGCCAATGTCAATAATGTTTCTTTTTATTTATTTTTTATTTTCAGTTAATGATGCCTAGTTTTCTTCTATGTTCTTACCTACATAAAGATATGTTTTCCAGTTGATTTTTTTGGAGTATGAAAATATTTTAGTTAGTTCTTTTCGTAATTGTAGTCTTATTTTGCGGATAACTTGTGGGCAATCACCCGAACTTTTGGTACGTAGGTATATCTTAGAGCGTAGAATTGCCTCAGGTTAAAAGATAATGTTCGTTTCCTAATTTTATCTACACCTCTGTTATAAGTTGACATCTCATCATATACGCAACGAAATTGTCGTTGTAACTCTCTGAAACGATTTCGATTGTTTTTATGTTTGAATTTCCGGGATGAGGTGTTATCTTTATTTATGCTATTTACATTCAGACTACCGGCGAAATCAGATATAAATATTTATATATGGAGAACAATTTTATGGAAAAATCTGTCAAAATGAAAAATATGTCAAACAGAAAAGGAAACGTTCCTTGCTCATTTTCGCTTATCACATTGTGTCAAACATCAATAATCATACCATTATTAAAGCAGATTTCTCATTTTCTAGGTTTCAAATGAAAACTTGGAAATCCTCAAGGAGATTTCAATGCAATTTTCATTTTCCAATTTCATAGATTATAATTGTACATCCTTGTGCAAATTAATTGAAAGAACCGCTTTAGTTTCCTTTCTTCCGGCATACGATCAGTTTTATACCCACTGTAGTGATAGGTTGAAATGGATTTCTATTTTTACTTTAGACTAGGTCATTTGAATTGGTGTGCAGTAATATGAATCTATTTTCCGGGTGTATGATGAAATTTCTTGCCCTTGAATCATACTGAGTTCCCCGTGATTGGATCAGATTGTTATCACGCCCAGAGACCATTGTATCGACTGTTGATATTTGTTCTACGGCTATTGTCTGCGATGTACGTTACCACAAAGAAGCACGCGGAAATTGTAACACTGCACGAACACACTGCCAAGCCTTACCAGTGAGCAAATCAAAGTACTATAGAGTGGGTCAGAAACTCTCTTGATTTAAATCCAATCGAGAATCTGTGGTCAATCTGCAAAAAACAACATCGTGGAATGGATATACGAAGTACTAACATGTGAACTGCGTCTTGTGCAATTGGAAAAATACGAGTAAAGGTAAATAAGAACGGAATTATTTGCTTTGTTTCAATTAATTTGCAAAAGTTTGTATTTTCGATCATATAACAAAATCATGGAATCAGTTAGAATCATATTAGTTAAATATTAGATATTTACATAAGTTGTCCCCGATGAGAAAATTAAAAAGAAAACTTTACATATTAAAAAAAAACACGCATTTATTAGTCAAGTACATAGTTTTTGTTGTCTTTAACAACAGTCTCCAATCGTTTCACATTCTTATTACTGCCATTTTTCCTCGGATTAGGTCATTTGCAGTGATGTGTAGTAATATGAATCTATTTTCGATAGATAGATAGAAATGAATAGACTGAGATTGATAGATACACCCTTGGGCAAATTAATTGAAACAACTACTTTAGTTTCCTTTCTTTCACTATACAGTCAGTTTTAGTCCCACTAGAGTAACAGGGTGTAATCGACTTCTATTTTTACATTAGATTGGGTCATTTTCAGTAGTGTGCAGTAATATGAATCTATTTTCGGACTGTATGATAAAATTTGTTTGGCCTTGAAAAATATTGAATCATCCGTGATTGCATCAGATTTTCATCGCACCCAGACACTATTGTACTACGGCCATTGTTTACGACAGACATTACTCCAAGGAAGCGTACGGAAATTTTTAACGCTGCATTTCGTAGAATTTCGTGTTTTGGGGGGTATTTTGGGTTTTTTTTTTTTGCTGGAAGAATGTTGTTAGCTAATTTTTTTGGTTTGCTATGCAGAGTCAGATATTTTGTCATATAAATTGTTCTGTTTGGACTGGAATAATCAAAAACCCAAAGAAGTCAACTTAGGAGCATATTGTGGATGCCGCGTTGTTTCCCATTGCAACTCTTTAAGAAAGAAGAAAGGATTAAACATCAACTGCAAAAAAGACAGAATGCATGATTTCTTAGCAAAAAGGTGAGCCCAAAAGGACGGATTCTAATTCATAGGTATGAAAATCAAACAAATCCGTAAATTTAAATACCTGGGAAGTTTTTTATTTTTTTTGTAGAGAACGGAATGAGTGACTCTGAAATCCGAAGAATTGTTGGGATAGACAAGGAAACATTGAAAAGCCTAGCCAGAATACTATCAAATTGAAATGTTTCGCTAAAATCAAGGAAAAGGCTACTAAACTGCTACATGATTTTTGTCCTGATTTATTTCAGTGAGTGCTGAACGATCTCCCTACCGATGAAGAAGAGACTTGGATCAACAGAAATGAGGTTCTACAAAAGGATGCTAAAGATGCCGAACGTGTGAGTAACGACGAAATTTTGGATAAAACTAAAACAAAAAGGAAACTAATATTTAACATCAGGAACAGAGCGTTGAGGTTTCTAGGGCACATAATGAGGAAAGAGGACTTGGAAAATTTGATACTCACGAGTCAGGTAAGAGGGAAAAAGGAAAACAACGCATAGAATAATTAATGAGCTTGATTAAATGAATGAAAGACAGGTATTAGGAGAAATAAAGGAAGAAAAACTTTATTAAGCGTTAGAAAAGATAGGATGTTGTGAAGAGCCATGATCGCCAACGTCCTGAGGAGACATAGGAGAAAAAGAAGAATCTTCTGCAAAATTTGTTTTGCGTCATGCAGTCATCCGTTGTTGTGATAAAAAATGATATCTTTTCGATTTGACGTTTTTCTTGTCCCCAAATATCTTCACGAAAGGTAGTTAGGACATCGATTTTCAAATACTTAACAAACTCTTCGGTGGAAATCTTCGGTTTATTTTCCATGATGACAAGCAGGATGTTGTCATCGATGTCGGCAGGTCGACCGGGGCGTCGTTGATCGTTCTGGTTAAAATCACACAGACCAAATCTGCCAAACTATTTTTTTGACTGTCCGGAGAGCTAGAACCCGATCTGAATAAAGATTCTGATTGTTTTCAGTTGCATTTCCGAAGCCAACTGCTTTCCGAAATTCATTGAGCCCAATAGGACGAAAAAGCAATGTTTCACCCTCAATCTTTATGGAATTCATTTTTGGACAAAATATCAATCTAGAACACAACAGAAATCAACACCTAAAACTAATTCTAGAGTTAAGTTCGGGTCATTTTATATTAACAATGAAAATCAGGCATGGACTTTTAAAACGATCATCCTTTCATTGTGCATTGCTTTTATATCTGGTCTGGGGCTCCTGTTATATTTATAGATTATTTAAAAAAAAAGAAAAAGAAAAAAAGAATCTGCAATATTACTGGTCCTGTTTTGGCATCTCAATTTCGGTCACTTCCTTACCGCTTTCATTTGTTTTTTCTATAAATTTGGTTTTCTTTAGAGAAAATTTGCTCCATCAATTCGAAAAAAAGCTATATTCTTTGGTTGGTTCAAGGCTATTGTAAATGGCAGATCGGGTAGAACAAACGTGATCTAAAATTATTCCAGATATCCTTACTGTATGCAGCCTTTCACTGTCATGGCGAACGAAGAGATCCTTGATAAAATCCGTTGAAGAATCTGCAATATTCCTGGTCTTGATGTAGCATTTCCCACTGCCATAATTTAGCTTCCCTCTGTATTTTTTATGAATATTTTTGATAGTAATTACTCTGATGAATTTTCTTCTATGGTAGCTGGCTTTATAAATTTAAGCGCAGTTCTAGGTTGGCGGCAATGTGTTATAATTTCACAGTGGAAATGTTTAGATGTAGCCGTAAGTCCTACGCTAAGAGTCTCTTCACTCGCACCTCGCTTGTGGAAATATTTCCGGCTTCTTGCTTCCCAGTCAAATTTGGTTTTCCATATATTAAATGTTACCTTCTGTCTTCCTGATCTCTTTTTGTTCTCTCTCCTTGATAGTGTTTCTTTTGTCATATGCGCTTTCATTCAGTAACCACGTGCGACTTTATTGCCTTAGCTTGGGATGAAACCCTTAAAAATGTATGAGATATATACGGATTTTAAATAACATTCGTTTCAGTATTCATACAGATCTGGTGTAAGAACATTTTTCAGCGTCTATGTGTGTGAGTAGAAAAAGGCAACTCATAGTGTCTTACATTGTTTGAAACATGACCTCAGAGAAATGTAGAATTTTGGCACGTTGGCTTTTTCATATCAAAATGTCATCTGGTTGTATGCCTGCTAGCGACAAAAAGAGATAACGTCAATCTTGTTAATTTAAAAAAAAAAAATCTTCATTTTCTTTTAACGTTATCAAATATTGCTTGAATTTTTTGTATATGTATCGACTTCTACCATCTGTTTGAAGATCAAAAAATTCAGGAATATCTTAATGCTGCCATTTTACACTAGGTGTATTATACTTCCGTAAATGTCAAATAATTGTAGCCACGAGATGAATCGTTGAATTAGTCTGACACGTTTAAAATCATCAGGCAAAGCAGTTTCATTGAAAGTATTTGTAGCAATAAATTGAGAACGATCAATCTAGTTCTCTGGGGAAATCACTAAAAGGTGTGTATTACATTTCTTCAACTCACTGATTGATTGTTGGATGAGTAAGATCCAATTTCGAGAGAATTTCTTTCTTTTTTAATATTTATTTTTATTTTTTGGTTCATTATTTTTTCTCCTTTTTTTATAATGCTTTTTGACTTGCCAAGTTCTTCCAAGATGTGTTTATTACAGCCTCGCTTAATCAACACAGAACCCCGGACGTTGATTAAAATCACAACTACACAATTGCTTTTATTAATAGCAGGAGTGGAATTGACATATAACAAATTTCAAATATTGTTTCTTTTTTCTCAGATTTCTATATCCACAAGAATCATACAGATGAGAAAAATAATAATAAAAAAGAAACGAAAATAATAATTAAATATATCAACTGAAAGGATATATATATATATATATATATATATATATATATATATATATATATATATATATATAGGAAAAAAATATGATGAAAGCAATTTTTTTAAAAAATTTTTAATGAAGCATATAAATTTATATATATATATATATATATATATATATATATATATATATATATATATATATATAGGGATGCGCCATGATTTTTCGCACATGCGCGTTGTTTGTTTTCTCCTTTTATTTTTCGACTTCACACTACGGTAGCATAGTTGCCCACCGTCTTTGAGAAAAAAGAGCGACATGACACAATTCACTGCGCCATAAATTTGGAAACAGCAAGATATACTGCTTGGCAAATATGAACAAGTTTTTTGTTTTCAATTATTTAATGGAGTGATTCGGAAATAAGTTTATTTTTAATAATACACACACTTGTTTTAATTATTTTTTAATAAATTAAATCCCAAAATTTAAAACAAAATGAATGTTTTTAATTATTTTACTACAGTAAATCGTAATGTAATTTTTTTGTAATTAAGTAAATCGACTTTCTTGAATATTTTTATAAATATAATTTAATAATTTACCATCTACTTTATTAAAAGGAATAAAGAAACTGGTTTCTGTTTTACATAATGCCTTTTCAAAGGCCCTATTTGAGGAGAAATATTCATTAATTAAAATTTGAATCCTTAATAAATTGCTTTCATTCGATTGTAAAAAAAAAAGAGTTATGTTTTTCTGGTGCTGACTTGTCTCGGTTCTGAGATGCCTCGGTGTTGAGTCGGTGGTGTTGAGTCGGCGGTGTTGAGTTGGTGTTGTTGATTTCTTCCTTCCTGAAATACCTTGTGTAACGACGAGTTCAGAGAATATACAAAAATAGAAAGAGGTGTAAGTTTACGTCTTCTCACCCGACCTATTCGACCTATACGGCGAGGCAATTCTGAGAGAATTGAAAACCCTTAAAGGATTTAACATTGGCGGTCACAATAATAACAACATAAGATACGCAGATGACACATTACTGATAGCAGACACGGAAAAGAAATAACAAAATCTCCTACAGAAAGTAGCGACGGAGAGTGAGAAGAAAGGACTAAGCATAAACTACAAGAAAATGGAATGCACGGTCATCAGTAAAAGGATGAGCACGATATGCGATTTGCAGAATCAAGCAGAAGCGGACGTTTAAATATCTGGGAAGCGTTTTGTCAAATGCGGCAATGAGATCCGTAGACGTATTGGGATGGCCATGGACAGATTCCAAAAGCTGGGCAGAGTAATGCGAGACAGGCGGATTTCTTTGGTAACAAAGCAAAGATTACTCATCTGTTACGTGACATTTTTATTCTTTAAGGCAGCGAATGTTGGACGATTTTTCTCAAAGATGAAGAAGAGACTCGAGGCGACGGAGATGTGGTTCTACAGAAGGATGCTAAAGATAACATGGACCGAGTGTGTGTCCAACAAGGAGGTCTTAAAAAGTTTGCGAACAAGGAGGAGGCTTATAATTAACATCAGGAAGAGGCAGCTTAAGTTTCTGTGGCACATAATGAGGAAGGAACCCTGGAGAATCTGATACTCACGGGCTGAATAGAGGGAAAGAGAGACATGGGATAGCAGCGCGTGACATACCTGGCTTACTTAAGCAAGTGGATGACAGAAAGTGGTCTGTGGGAGGAAGCAGAGGGAAGGAACTTGCTGAAAGCTGCAAGGGATGGAAGGAGGTGGAGAGCCATGATCGCCTAAGCACTGAAAGGACATGGCACAGAAAAAGAAAAGAAAAAAGGATTAAAAGACCTTTACTGATTTCATGATATTGATATGTTTCTGCAGAAAGATGCTAAGGATATCATGGACCGAGCGTGTGAACAACAATGAGGTTGAAAACAAGGAGGAGGCTTATGATTAATATCAGGAGGAGGCAGTTGAAGTTACGATATTCAGTCACCCCCCCACCCCAACGAGGGCGTCATGTGGCACAAGGCCTTTTTAACGTGGAATCCCCGAGCCCGTGGTCTCAGCCAAAAATATGCCCATTGAACCCGTATAAACGGGTTCAGGGTCGGTTTACCTCCCCGAAGGAGACTCCGCCCTTCGGCGTAGCCTCTTTCGGGTTCCTCCCGCCTGAAGGCAAAGAGTTCAACCGAACAGCCAGTCGACTGATTGACCGACTGAAGTTACTGGGACACATAATGAGGAAGAAGGGCCTGGAGAATCTGATACTCACAGGTCGAATAGAGGGAAAGAGAGACAAGGGAAAGCAGCGCGTGACATTCATGGCAGGATTAAACAGGTGGTTGACAGAACGTGGTCTGGGGGAGGAAGCAGAGGGAAGGAACTTGTTCTGACCTGCAAGTGATAGAGTGAGGTGGAAAGCCATGATCGCCTACGTACGGAAAAGGACATGGAAAATAAAAACAAAGATAAAATTTATCGGGACTGCTGCTATTGTAACTGAATGAAGTACGCAGAGTGAAGCTGATGGGTAAAAATTGATCTTGAATTCTGCCGAAGTTCTTGCTGATTTCGGTTGCAATTCTTGGAAGTAAAATATGCAGTGTGTGATCATCACACTACACTACTGATGTTCCATCAGTGACACGTTCTTGTGCAGCAGTTTTGGGCCATCCAAAACATGCCCCAGGTCCGACTACGAACATATACCCCAGATCTCGCGACAATTTCCTGTTCAAAAATCAAATCCCTCTTGAAAGGTACAAGATTTCAAGACGTCGAGGCTATCTAAGAGAACACGACGAGGCAGCTGCTCACTACCCCCGAAAAGACTTCCAAGAATGCTTCCTTTAATGGTAATGCCGCTGGATATATTGTATGGCCTCAGAAGCGGACTGCTTCAAAGAAGCTTTAATGCCAAATTTAATGAGTTGCAGTTTTCTTTCTATAGCACTCTTAGATCACACCTAGTACACACACACACACACACACACACACACACGCGTATATATATATATATATATATATATATATATATATGTACGAAAAAAAAACAAACAAAAATCCTTATATGTTTGGATAAGTATTGTTCTTATATCCATCGTCTTTGTGATGTTGAATTGATAATGTTAATTATATTTTATGAATATGTCCTGAAGATGGTTTATTAGACCGAAACGTCCGACGTTGACATATTAACATTAAAACAGCATAATTGCATATAAGGATTTTTGTTTGTTGTTTTTTTTCCGTATATATTTTTCTTCATACTGTCGGATCTATATCCATATATTTGCACACACACACACACACACACACACATATATATATATATATATATATATATATATATATATATATATATATATATATATAGTAAAAAGAAAGAACAGTAAGATATACAATCCGGTGTTCTTATTGATATTTTTATTTTTACAAGAGAGTGATCAATGTACATTTGCAGAGCATAAATATTATACATAAACTGGTTTAAAATGATGGCCCCTTCGCAACACAAGAATTGCCAAGTTTTCAAAAACCGAAGCTAAAAAATTGTATAATTCAATTTGAAGTTTTCAGCATCGGGTTTTGAAACATGGTAATTCCTGTGTAGCGATGGAACCATATTTTAAATCATATTATATATATATATATATATATATATATATATATAATGGAACAAATATTTTCTTGTACAAAATTTAATAATAGCAAGGAAGAAACGTAATTTGCAAGGGTTTTTGAATGTAAATTTTAATACCTAAAAAACAACCGGTTTCGTCCCAGTCTTATCAAGTTTAATCCTGGTAATTTTTTTTTCCTTTCCTCCATTTGGCAATTTAATTTACACATTTATTATTTTAATTCCATTTAATAAACTTGATAAAACTGGGATGAACTGGGTTTTTTTCATTAAAAATACCTTGTAAATTACGCTTATTCCTTGCTATTACATATAAACAGGGTGGCCATAAAGTTCGTGTGCACTTTAAAAAAATTATAACTTTATTTGTATTTGCGATAGAAATAATTTGTAAGAAGGATTAGAAAGAAGTAAATTTTTTAAGGTTTTCTTGAAATTTTATTTAAGTTTCCACATGTCCTCCATCATTAGCAATGCAAAGGGTAATACGATTTTGCAGTACACGGAAAACATTTGCCAAATGATTTACAGTAATGCCTGAAATCACATTAGTTATTTTAGCTTTCAAATCTTCTAATGAACTAGGCTTGGTTGCATATATATATATATATATATATATATATATATATATATATATATATATATATATATATATATATATATCTAGAGGTTCGTGGGTTAATTTAATATTAATAAATTTGTTTGATGAAGATGTATTCTCGCCATTTATATCATTAACATCATTAATATGTTTTTGTATGAATGATTCATGTAATATAAATTGAACTGCACCACATATTTGATTTAAAAAGGACTGATCCGACGTGCACCTTTCGGGATAATAGCTGCGACATTGCACGATTTATTGAACAATTTAATTCATGCCACATTGACTGAAAAAAACTACTACAACAAAAGAATTCTCCAATTACCATATTAGTAAAAAAAAACACACTCTCTTTTAAATTTTCAAAATATTCAACCTTAACGTTGCGACCGCACGCTCCCAAATTTCTTACAATTAACAATAACACATTTCTAAAAACCATATTTCGATTCACATCTAATCTTTCGTGCCCCGTTATTACCTGGATGTGTTATAAAAAAAAAAACAAATCAGTTTCCATGCCTGATGATGTTTGTATGAACAGATGAAAGTACCAACAAAAAAAGACCTTATACAAGTTGAATTTATTAAGAACAGGGATCATAACATTCATCTAGAGGTTCGTGGGTTAATGTAATTTTAATAAATTTGTTTGCGAAAATATATTCTCGCCATTTATATCATTAACTTCATTACTCTTTTTTGTATGAATGATTCATGCAATATATATATATATATATATATATATATATATATATAAATATATATATATATATATATATATATAAAGACATATGAAAAAATTATAAAAAATATTATAATAAATAATTATTGCTCTACTATCGGCATCGTGCCCTGTTTTGAATTAATGCTATGAACACTCCAGGGCGACAGGCTGTTTCATGCTAGACGCAATCGTCAGGCGGCCTGACGATAGCGTCTAGCATGAAACAGCCTGTCGCCTCTGAGTTTTGACTTGAGTGTTCACTTTTATATTTATATTTTACATACGCACTATCTTTGATATTGAGCACTTTATCCCATAAATATAGCACACCTGAAAACTATATTTTTCATATATATATATATATATATATATATATATATATATATATATATATATATATATATATATATATATGCCATGAAACAGACAAAACTACGGAATATGAAATTGGCAGATATGTTTATTATTTTAAGAGGACCGTAAAAGTTTCAAATAAGTTTACAGATATTTTAGAAGTATATGAATGTTGATATCGATTAAAATTGCCTTCAACTCTATTTTGCGCAACTTTATAATATATATGCTACAAAAATTAAACAATGATACGGACTGCATAAATCTGGCATTCTGTTAATGGTTATACATTGGGAACTATGCAAGCAAATAATGTTTTAAGGTGTACCAACAATATCTCCAATTTAGGAATTATGCGACCGAATATAAAAAAAAGTTTTTTTCTTTGGGAAAGAGGATTTAATCTTTTTATTGTAAAAAAGAAGAGATGACCGCTGATATTTATATTGTAGTGAAATTGAAAGACATTAAACAGTTGGGAATATAAGCGAATATTGATAGGCAATGAAAATATTATGGTGTATACATAACTCATGAATGCTAAGAACGGTCTTGGAAACAATTCCCAAGCACAGAAAAATGGATAATTCTAGAACGAATTACAATTATTCAAAAAAGACCATTGTCTGATTTGACAAAGATGGTGAAGAAGTAAATACAATACTGACTATATTGGCTGTCACTCAAACTCCAGCAATATACACCAGACATTAATTATGTGAAAAATATGTAGTAGTAGTAGTAGTACTACTACTACTAATAATAATAATAATAATAATAATACAAAGACAGACCCCTCAAAATTCCCCGATAATCTTATTTAAAATTTTCTGATAAATATTAATAATTGAACAAGTTAGACGACAGCAAAATATCCGTAGAAAATCTTCTATCTCATCTATAAGTATTTGGGATTAACGTCTTTCAATTTGCGAAAACAATCACATTTATATACTACCAATTATGACCAGCTGTACTCTTTAATAAACAGCTTTAGGATATCCTCCGAGGACCTCACGTTGTCAGCTGGAATTGTTAAACGTACTATGCAAGAAAAGAGAAGTGGGAGAAAGGATATCCAAGGGAGAGAGATACCTGATGGAGAATCTATGAAGGAATTAGATAGGAGTCGTTATAAATACATGGGAGTTCTACAGATGGACACTGATAGAATGAAATCAGAGATGAGAGACGATTACGTATTGTTCGTTTTATCCGAGCACCGTCGGCTATACATTTAGCCATTTTCAAGGTTGAAATACATTAACTGTTAACAAGATTGCTCGGGTCAAATAAAGAACAATTGGAGAGATTTTTATATAATCTATCATCGGTAAAGAAAAAAAATCACATGAGAAATTGTATAAAAAAAATCAATAAAAGCATCTTGTCTGTCGTAATCAATGATATGTGCATATATATATATATATATATATATATATATATATATATATATATATATATATATATATATATATATGGTTGTGGTTGAATATCTAGGAGCATCAGTTAGTTTAAGATATTTGTAACAATCTTGTCCCAAACTAATCATATCATTATCTTCATCATATCCACTGCCCTGCAGGTTTTGTTAGCTGCATGATAAGAACTTCCCCAAAGTGCCATCCAATTTTGAATTCAGCGATGTCTTCTCCGAGACTTTTTTGCCAACCAAAGATGAAGACACCACTCTGCTTTTCAATTTTAACATAGCCAAACAAGTAAATAAAAAGACGTTAAAGATGAAGCTGATTCGTATATAAAGGAGTGAACACTCGATCTCACGCAAGACGAAACAAAAAGATAACATTCAGTAACATAACATAAATTCCTTTATATATATATACAGAGACTTAGTGCACTACGTGCCACAGGTTCCCCAAACGACCCTTCGCAGGTTTTGAATTCAGAGCTGTCCTTCTCGTAGACTAGGTACCACCCAAGGCTATAGAACACACACTGTCCTGGAGGGAGAAGAAGAGGATTCACACTTTCCCAAGAATATTAACAGGTAAGTGAATGCAACGGATTCGACTGGAATTGACTATCCATTACTCCACCGTGTCTTATATATATATATATATATATATATATATATATATATATATACGCTCGCGTGGTAGTGTATGACATCATGAGCTGCGGTGCGATTTTCTTTTTCAGTGTCTTATATGGACGAGTTTGTCGTTGTTTGGAAATCTTCCATGTAAGCGAAAGCAGGCTATAATTGTTGTTTTGTCCGTGTATTGTTTAATATATGAAATGTAATTGCCATCTTTGATAATGTCATATGTAAGCCGAAAGCTTAGATAGGATTAAAAAATATATATCAATATTGTGATTTTCTTTCTTTTTTAATAATAATGCTATTAAGCTTATCAGACGATATGAAATGAATTTACATAAAATAAATAGACAAAACTTGCCTATATTATTTTATAAAACATGCATCAATATATATATATATATATATATATATATATATATATATATATATATATATTTTTGTTGAGAGTTTTATGATAATGTACTTAGCTCTTTTTTATATACGTCTACAGCTATTTTAAGGTCCTATTTTCTTAACAGCTAGTATCATATTTGTGAACACTGCAATTTCTACAAGAAATAAACAAAAAAATCAAGAGTCAAAATGGGAAGGAAATGGTTCAAAATAACTCAAAATATCTATAATTCTAGCTTTGTCATATTGGCTGGCAAATTTCCGCCTAGTATCTTTGTGTACCTCCATCAAATACCATCTTGCGGATTCCAAACATTTTTCAAAGTACTGTCGCCGTGTAAAAAAAAAAAAAAAAAAATTACCATGTCTGCAAAATATTTTTTTTCAAACAATAATCGAACATTTGGCGACCGTCGCGAAAAAAGTTACTAATTTTTCCCCAACGTAAACCGCGGTTTGTTTCTTTGCCGGAAGATGTTTGTTTTTGAAGCTGAGCTTATCTAATAAATGATGCATTTCAAAACTATCGTGTTTAAAGGAAAGGCATTTATAAGAATGGAAAATACTTAACAAAAATAGCTATGTCTGGCACAAGGTAAAATCACTGAGGTAACAACCGGGTTATTTTTCATTTTGACCGAGTATTTCATTCATCTTCATCCCATTGCTCTCTATTCCAGTTTCCAGGTCGTCATTCTATGATCGCAGAGTACGTAAATAATCTAAATCAAGCATACGTATACATTTCTATATAATTGCACTACATACATTGACGTGCCAAAAGCCACTGAATAGCAGTAGGTAAAGACAATAGTAGGTGGCACCACCGAGTCTTGAGGCTATTGAAAAGGGAAGACTTTTATTAGTTGTGGTTTAGTAGTTGATGACTCAGTGTAAAACTTGATCAGCTGCTCATGACAAGGCGATGTGAATAATGAGAATTCGATGGGGTCATCATAGTAACGTAATGGGATAGCGAAAAATGCATTCCAAAAGCTAAGCAAAGTATTAAGAAACGGGAAAATTTCATTAGAAACACTGGAACTAGAAGAGTAATGAACTGTTACGTGATATCGGTCCTTCTATATGGCATTGAATGCTGGACAATCTCATTACAGGTGAGGAAAAAAAAAACACTTCAGACAACAGAAATTACGTTATACAGAAGGCTACTGAGATTACTATGAGCTGAACGTATGAACAATGATGAGGTTTAGCGAAAACGGAAACAAAAAAGAATCTTGAAGTTAATACCAGAAATAGTTGAAATTTTTACGGCACATAATGCGGAAAACGGGCTTAGAAACTTTGACACTCACAAGGCTTTTTAACGTTAGTTTGGAAGAAGAAAACAGCGTATAGCCTATCTAACGGACTCTTGTAAATGTGTCGTAGAATAAATATTGAGACGGAATACAAAAAGACGAAATTTGCTAAGTCTTACAAAGGATGGGAAATCGGAGAGAGCTAAGATTCTGAAGGAACAGGTCACATAGAAGAAAATATTTATGATGTGTTTGTTTAACAGCATGTCAACAAGTTATGGGTTATTTGATGGAAAAGTTCAATTTTGAAATAATAAAAATGTTTGTCTTTCTGCTTTCACAATTGAATACATGGTAGATAATACCCAGCTTTTTTGCATATACCTGTTTGTTTCGACATAATTACGAGAGACGGTGTGTTTTATGCTGTAGTTTTGTTGAAGTCATATTTTGGAATACAGTTTGATTTCGTTATGATATTGTAGGATATTATATTACTGCCATAAAAGTCTTCTTTTATGTTGATTGATTTTGTTTAGCCGCATATCAACATCTCTGTGGGTTACTTAATGTCTAAATTGAAATATTTTGGACAACATTTTATGACTTCATGTTTTGAATATAATTTTGAATGCCTGCAACAACTGATAAAATTTACCGTTGATCATTTTACGATAAAAATGTGTGTTTTACCTTTTCATTTATATTATGGAATACAATTTGATTCCTTCTACAAATTATAGAATATTATTATTTTTTTTTTAAGCATTTCACCCAAAAAGGCGTGAAGCCACTAGGACACAAGGGTTACAGAAAAGAGGAAGATCAGATAGGGAGTGATAGAAGATAGGATGAGGGTAGTAGATAGATTAGGGCAACTGGAGATGTCGATTGACATTACACTAATAGCTGGAGATTATAGCTCACAGGGAAACAGGAGAAGGAAGGGAGTTCCACAGGCGAGAGGTGCGAGACATGAAGCTATTAGAGTAAAGAGACGGCTTTTAGGGATTTCGACAGTTTGAGAGCGGGATGCCAAAACTCATGAAGTCTTTGGAACCAGCGAATGCAGCTCCTCGGAGCAATTTCCATGAAAGTATTTGTAGAACAGACAGAGGGAGGCGACGGTGCGTCTGTGAGAAAGTGACTGTAGACGAGACGCCAGGGCAGGGCCAACCATTTGCATATCCGCTCTGGAGCCTATCAAGAACCCCGAGGCAAACAGAAGGGGCGCCAGACCATATATGGCACACTCCATGCAAGGGCGAATTGGATTTACAATCTGGAGGATCGACTCAGGGGAGAAAACTTCCTAGCGCCGCTCAGGGAGCCAACTTTCCTCATGAATTAATGTTATTTTATGTTGATTGGTTGGTTGATTTTCTTTAGTGGTATATATGGGTTATTTAATTGAAATCAAACTATTTTGAACGCATCTGTATGTTTTCAACATCAGATAAAATATATAGTTAGCATTTTCTTTTAAAAATCTGTTGTTGGTCTTTTTTTACATACAGTGTAACCCGGATATAAGAGACCTGGATATAAGATAAACTCGGATATAAGAGAGATTTTCTTTGGTCCCAAATCAGACCCCATACTTACCTAAACAAAATAGACCAAACCATAAGAGACTTCTTCTCCGGTCCCGACAACTCTCTTATATCCGGGTTACACTGTACAAATATATTGTTAGAATTTCTACTATAAATGTATTTTTATACTTCCATAGTGGTTATTGTGGGAATTCCCTATTTACCTAAACCTACTAGCATAACTAATGCTACCACCCCGTGTCAGAGTCGACCTGGCGATAACAGCAATTAAGAATTGGTTCCATGCTCCTCAAAACTTCCAACATTCATTGCTGCCGGATGTAGTTTATCGTCATACCCAGACTGTCACACGGGTAGCTGGAATATCTAATGAAAGAGTACCACTTTCGGCGTGGTGTAATAGTTAAAATCAGGTACAACTGAAAAGTGAGTTCGATCCTCACTAGATGCCCCATAAAAGCTATGCTTGGAAAATAAGGGACACCTCGGCGTGGTGTAATGGTTTAGCAAGCTAGTCTCCTTCTAGAACATACTACGACTGAGTTGAGTTCGATCCTCACTGGGTGCTCCATACTTCCGGCCTTGTGCCATAAGCCACGCTTAAAATAAATTGCAATGAATCTACTCAACCTTAATGATCTAGACATGTGATCTGGCTGGAATTTTCTACGATAACAGTGACGGAGTTTCAGGATTATATCCCATTTCAATGCAGGGGTTACCAGATGCATATCAAGCAGGTCAGTCCATAGTATTTATTAATAGTCAAAGCACCAGGTCCAGTCCCTTTAACATTCTGAAGTCATCAAGTTCTCCTGCAATGCGTCTAATTGAGACGTCCTTGATGGTCGTGATCGCCATCGAGCGCAATCAGGAATCGCGTAATTTTGAAAATAAAGTGACGTTTCTTGGGCAAGATAGCTTGACAGAGCTCAACACTTTCAGGCCGGTTTTAAATTCAAAGTTACTTTCACCTAGACTGGTTTGCCACCCAAGGCTATGGAGGCAAGTGTTGCTATTTACCCATAGCTCGCCGAGAGAAGAAGAGGATTCATACCGTTCACAGGTATTAGCACGTAAGTGAATGTAATATCACTGGAATTCGAACTCGGCTCTCCGATTCCTCAATCAGAGCCGCTATCCATTACTCCATTTTCTCTCAGTAGGTTGTCATTTCTTTCTGCGGTAGACCAGACAATAGATGGTCTGCATAGAAATAGTGTAAATAAATTTTAACCTCTCATCTGAGAAATTCGGACGGAAGTTGTTTTTTTTGTTTTTTTCTAAATAATGCAGGGAATATTTTGGCTAATTTGGAACAATTTTGGCGCGCTTACTCCAAACATGACACCCATTTTTTTTCATCATTAACTTTTCCTGCTCCAGAATAACATATCCTTCAAGAAAAATGTTCCTGATTGCGTTAGGTGATTCTAAACAAGAGTAAAAATAAATGCTCATTTGAAGCCTAAACGCAATCCTTGTGCGAAATAAAGGAAGACGATAAACTACATCCGCGTCCTGGATAAAACGATAAACTTCATCCCCTGTCCTGGGTAAGACGATAAGCGACATCCCCGTCCTGGGTAAGACGATAAACTACATCCGCGTCCTGGGTAAGTCGATAAACTACATCCGCGTCCTGGGTAAGACGATAAACGACATCCGCGTCCTAGGTAAGACGATAAACTAAATCCGCGTCCTGGGTAATACAATAAGCAAGGTCAGGAGGTTTTGAGGAGCGTGGATCCACCTCTTAATTGCTGGTGTTCCAAGGTTCACTCTGTTCCGGGGTGGTATCACCTGTTAGGAACCCAGATATGGGCAAATAGTTAACGCCCAAACTGGGGTCAAAGCCTGATAGTGTAAAAATAGGTTTTTATACCAGAAATAATTTTTTGCAAAAAATTACCAGCAATATTTTTTTAAAGGGAAAACAATTATTGCCAGCAATACATTTTTGAAAGCAAATATTACCAGCAATACATTTTGAAGAAAGAAAAGTATTGTCAGCAATGCATTTTGGGAAAAAAATATTACCAGCAATAAAAATTTTGTCGGCATTAAATAACCTATTGAGGTTGATAAACCGTAAAACAAAATAAAGCAACCAACCCAACCGAAATATGAAAGAGATATCACACAGTGAGTGATTAAAATTCGCATAGTCTTTTTCTCTTTCTACAGCTAGAGATAACTAACAAAGATGGACTTGATTTTTAAACTCAGCGTCCCATAATTAGCAAAGAAAACGTGTAAGCTAACTTGCACCAGAAGATGAGGCAGACAGTGTAATTGATTCATGTAAGAAATTTCAGAGCAAGTCGTAAAAGAACTGAATTTATATAGCCTATGTTTTAAATTAGACTAATGTTATGGAAATTCGGAGGTTAAACCCAAATTGCGAGTTTCGATTTCTCGTTAAAGCATTTTTATGTTCAACATTTTCTTTTTCTTCTTCAAAAATCTCATTATGGTTTAAATAAATAAGGAACATACAACTAATTAACTTTGGTTCCAGAAACAAAAGATTTTCTTGTCACCATCCCAAATATCTATATATTTGTTCCAGCAAATCTGTTTTCCAAGGTCTTTGATTTTTTTTATTTTAGTTGTCGTGTTTATTTCAAGTCCTCGATTGCGTTCTGCTGAAAGAGGATCGATAAACCGCTTAAACTGTAATTCATTTGTTAATTTTGCGTATGTATTCGAGCTACTCTGCGGAATAATGGTGGATTTCTGAGCGCAGCTTAAATATGGCACAAGGGCGAAAGTATGTGGCACTCTAGGAGGATCGAATTCATTGTTCCGTTGTTATATAACTAGCGAACCAGGCTTGTTAACCATAACACCACGAAATGAGAAATCGGAAACAGAGTTCGAATTTCGGTCGGGTACTTTGCATTCACTGATGTGGTATTTGGATCTTGCTGATGAGTTTTGTCATTTGGCTTTATCAAGGGAGGTAATGATAAAGTCAAAGGACAAAACGTGTTGGCAAGGATTAAGTTATATTTTTTGATTGTCTATTTTATTCAAGTTGTCTTCTCTGCAGATATATTCCCAGAGATTTAACACATTCACTGATGTGAAAATACCCTTTGGAAAATCATGAATCCATCTTTTCTACCTCCAGCTGTAGGTGAAATAGCAAAACAGACTGGATCCTATAGCCTTGGTTTACAGTCAGTCTACTACACAAAGAAACGGTAACCTATTGTGGGAAAATCTTCTAAATAATCAGTCATGTATCGAAAGAGACATGATCGCCCAAACGTGTATCAGGTAACAGTTGTGGATTCCGGGTTGAAATTCGGTCTCAAAATGAATGACAAACGCAGGAATAAAATATAGCAAATAAATATATTGACGTAATAATACAATTGGTAATACGGTTAGTAGATCCAGAAATGCGGTTAGTAGCAATAATAATATATATACAGTCTGGGAAATTCAGTATCGAAGTAGGACTTCCTTCTGAGTCTACGTGCTCGCAACTGTGACTCCTACAAAGCGGTTACCTCACACTCTCACTCTCACACTATCTCACCTCTCATTGTATCACTTCCGGTTATTCACCGGCTGCAGTACAAGTACACACTAGGCGAGTCCACTTGTATAAAAAAGGTTGGACCCCCTTAACAATGTATATCAATTAATGTACTAATTTCGATATTACCATTTTACGGTAATGTCAAACATTCTAGTTACCGATACATTTTGTTAATATTACCTCCTGTTGCTTAATCATGTCCGTTAAAAGGCTATTATTAAATATTTATTCTATTATCCTCTTATCACCGGAGTTAAGCAATGTCAAGCCCGGTTAGTTCCTAGATGAGTGACAGCTTAGACAATACCAGGTGGTATAAGTGTGAAGTTAAACAACGTTGGGCCTGGTCAGTACCTAGATGAGTGACTGCTCAGGAATACCTAGGCGCTGTAAACGTGGATGCGTTCGTCGGTTAATAGATAATGACTCAGGATTGTTAATCAATGGCTCGGGATTGTTAATCGGAGAGCCGAGCTACAATTCCAGTTGGGTTGGTTATATCCACTTAAGCAGCCTGTGGAAATATATTAATCCAACTCTTTTCCCCAGCTATGGATTAATTATTATCACTAACTCTTTATTATCTCAAAAAAATTTCTTCCAATCTGAAAATATTTTCGGGCTTTAAATAACCAGCAAAGGGTAGATAAGCTGTAAAAAAATTTTCAACTTTACCTACGCATAATGTATAAAGATTCGTATTCAAATTCCCGAGCATGCACACACGCTTAGTAAGGTTTCACGTGAGACAAAATATAATGTCGGTCGACGTTCCTCCATTGAAACATACCACTGAAGGACGAATTATTCGTTCGCGCACGCGTACTAATGTCAGTATTCCCAATAAAACGCGCGTGCGCATCGATGCAATGCCTTCTTCAATAAAATGATCGTCTAAGTAAAGACTCAACATCTATTAACAGTTAAATCGACAGCGTGAAGTCACCATTAGAAAATTGAAGTGAGCAACTTTTCGACATATTTCTTTTTTTTAATCATTCGCAATTCGATTCTAAGTTGTCAATCTTTCTTCGTACGAGTCTCTTTCTTTCTTGTTTTTTTTTTTTTTTTTGGTATCTTTCTCTGAACTGTGATTAACATACCCATGGTTTCTGCATCTTTTTTTCTTTAATACGATGTAGTACCTTTCATTTACTTCTTCAGACAGCAGCCATTTTTTTCTTTACTTTCTATATATATCTATAAGCCCTGACAGGTTTTCAATTTTACTTATATTTGCTGCTTATCTTTCTGACTTTTTTCTTCCCTCTTAAAAAAATCAACCTTTGTCTCCTTTTTAAATTCATCTTTTCCATTTCCTCTCTTTCTGCTTGCTTTATCTTTTCTTTCAACCTCGTTTTTTTTTTTTTTTATTCTTTTCTTAACGTTCTATTGCGTTTGGTACCACTTCCTTCTTTTTACCTTCCATACTTGTTTTTAACTTCCATTTTTATTAATTTTTTTAATTTTTTTTTCCTTTTCATATGCCTCTCTTTATCTTTCTTTCTTATTTCTTTCCTTTTTTTATCTTTTGTCCCATTCTCCCAAGATATTTTATTCCTTCTTCTATTCTTCAGTTGATTTACCTTTCTTTTTACTTCCGTTATTTTCCTTTCAGTTTTAATTTTCTTGTTTGCCTTCATATAACTTTTCGTCAGTTCTTCATATATTTTCTATTTTTCTCCTTTCTCTTTCTTCTTTCTTGCTTACTTTCATTTTTTTCTGGCTCGACTGTATTTCTTCCGACACAATTTTTTTTTTCTTCTCTTCCTTCTACTTTTGTTCACTTCTTGTGCTTTCATTATCTCCTTATTTTTCTTGTTCCCGTTTGCCGGAATCTTCGCTGCTTTTAATTCAAAACTTCGTTCTCCATTACCCTTCTGTATAATCCTTCTTTCCCGCCATTCTTCCTGTCTCTATTTCAGCCATTTCTTTTCCTCCATTTTTCACTTAAGTTATTCTTTTTCTTCATTAATTATTCCTTTTTTTTTTTCTACGGCTGTATTTCTTAATCATCATTTTCTTGTACTTAGATTCCATGTTCCTTTTCTTGCTTTCCTTCCTCCTTTAACTTCTTTTCTATCGTCAAGCTACTCGCTTTATTTCTTCTCATTGTACCACGTTTATTTTGTTCTTCATACAATTCTTGTTTCCGCCTTTTACATGAATTTCTTTAAATAATGTCCAACTTTTCGTCATCTCTTTTTCTTTGCTTCACATTTTACCTTCTTTATTTTTAGGATTTCTTTCCTTCTCTCTTATTTATTTTAATCTTTTCTTTCCAATATCTTTCATAATCTCTTCTCCCTTAAATCCCGTCTGTTTTTCTTTCTCTTATTTTACCAGAATACAATGAAGCAAACTTTCAACATTATCATCTTTCTCCTCCGCCGCTTACAGACAAACCCATTTACCCACTTGACCTACCATTTAGACTAAACCTCGAGTAATCAAATTCGTTTTGCATTTACTTCCATTGCTTTTTAAATTATTGGTAAAATCGCTGTGCCAAACTTTCTCTTCTGGAGAATTCTTAATGGATTATTCCTGTCATTGAAAAAAGTGCTGCAAGAAATCGAATAAGAGAAAAAATAGCAAAATGTTTTAAAGAAAAATGCATTGTTTTCGAAAAAATTTAAAATACTTTAGATTATCTTTGAAATGCTGGATAATTCTTTTCATCGAAAAGTGTGATAGCTTTAGGATAAAGAAAAGAAATGTATACTGTATATGTATATTCATACGCGGGGTCTTTCGGGATTTCTTTCTTTCGTTCTGTCTGTGAATTTAATTTTCTCAGAGATTCTTTTGCTTTCATTCTATAATTTCTTTCCACGTTTTTACCCGCATATATTTCTCTGATACCATTTCTTTTTATCTCTCTTTCTACTCATCTCATTCTCTAATAGTCTATCCGACATTCTTTCTTTATCAAATCTATTTGCTTTTACATGTATTCTTACCGTTATCATTCTTTCTTCCATATATATATATATATATACCGTAATTCCCCATATATAATACGCCATCATCCCTAATACGCACACCTAAAATTGTGCTGAAAGTTTGGAAAAATGCTTCTTTTCGTGCATAATACGCACCCCTTGTTTGGGAATCGAAACCGTATAAACTGTACTTTTGCAATTTCATTACGGCCAGCGTTTCCTACTCTTATTAAAAAAATGGTTTTAAACGTAGAATAATGTTGTTCTAATATAAATTTGATAATACTTATTTTACAGCAATTTCTTAAAGATTTTTTGTACCTGAGCATAATACGCACTCATTTTATAACTTTGTTGCTATATACATAATTGACAAAATTTGAAATTTATGTTTATTATTTTCATGGTAGAATATAGTTGTATTGTCGATTAATATCTGTCTAAATCATGAATGTGGACAGGAATACTCCATATTACTTTAAATGTTATGAGATTGACCAATATATATATATATATATATATATATATATATATATATATATATATATATATATATATATATATATATATATAGTTTAAAGTGTGCTCAATATCAAAAGGGCGTATGTAAATATAAATATAAAAGTGAACATTGAAGTCAAAGCGACAGGCTGTTTCATGCTAGACGCAATCTCTCTCTCTCTCTCTCTCTCTCTATATATATATATATATATATATATATATATATATATATATATATATATATATATATAAAATAACATTTTCTTTAAAGAAGATATGCTGCTTATATATATAAAGAAGTGCTGAAAATATATATTTTTATTTACATTTTGCATTTCAGGTTCTCGCGAGTTATATTATTGCTGAGGTGGTATATTATTGGATTTAAAATATTTAAATGAATTGTTGTTTAATTGTGAATTTGAAGTTAAGCTCAGATTAACATTTAAAATGGAAAATAAAACTGGAAATAAGAAATATCAATTCTAAATTTGGTTTTGAAAACATAAGTAAACACAAAAAGGCCCGTTGGAAAATCAAGGGGAGCAACTCTATTTATTTCCAAAAATCAAGAGAGTAAATGAAGATAATCTTACTAAACTGAAACTAATGATATCAAGAATATAGTATGACATAATAAAACAAAATAAATTAAAGAACTACTACTACTACTAATGCATATCGATGGAAAGAAAAGGATTTAAAATAAAATTAAAAAATATAGAATAAAATTAAAGCTTTATATAAGAACATATAAATGGTTAAAAAATACATTAAAATCAGTATCTGTCTATATTTCTGAGATGAGGTATTATGTACACTATTTACATTATTCGGAATATTGTCCTCATCGTTGTCGCCATATTTATTACAACGTTTCGGCCGTTGTACACTCCGGCCTTCTTCAGGTGATTTGAATGTCGAACGTCTTTATCCACTGTGACATGTGTCCATGTAACAGGACGCAAATATTGTGAGTTCAATACCCGGTTAAGGCAGTGGAGAACTTGCAGAGGGGAATTAACAGGAGATAACTGACAACTGACATCCATTAAAAGATGGTACCTGGAACTAGAACACTCTACCCCAGTGATCAAAATAAAAGGTTCAATTTCACATTAAAAGCACCTGACGAAGGACGGAGCGTACAACGGCCGAAACGTTGTAATAAATATGGCGACAAAGATGTGGACAACAGTCCGAATAATGTAAATAATGCGAACGGTCTGGTTGATGTGCGTACATAAATTGGCTAGAATTTTTGTTCCACTCTCCTAGCCTCTCCCCAGTTAAGGGAAAATCAAGCCTGTTTTAAGAAGTAGATTATTTGACGATAATACTGATTCTCTTGATAAAATTCCTACTCTTTAACCCACAGCGGGCGGAGATTGAGCTGGATTTATATATTTCCCAAATGTATTTCTCCATAAAGATAACTAACTCAACTGAAATCACGAGCCTTTATCCATTACGCCATCCTTTATCCATGTTTAAAGATATATCGCTAAATATACCGACCGACGACACTCAAATATTTCTGTCTGTCTCATTTCACTCGATCAAACCGTAGACTGTACTGTTTCACTATATCCCAGCTCGCCAATGCGACTAGACATCCGAATGCCTCAAGCCAGGATCGAAACAAAACCGTAAGTAAGAGTTTCTACCACTAAGCCATCATCATTCGGCAGAGAGAAACAGCTAATTCTAGCGTATTGTTTTTATGAATGTAGACAAACGCCAATCAGCTAGAGTGCTCCAATTCATTTTAATGAGGAGCGCAGGTGGCTGTTGTCTATCTCTCAACAGTGCTCAATTGAAATATATTTTCAAAACCTTAATTATGTCATTCTGAGACAGTACTGCTACTCTGTATCACTGCTCCTCAGTGCAACTAGACATCCGATATATATATATATATATATATATATATATATATATATATATATATATATATATATAAAAAGAATAACAAACCACTTTAAAGGTACCATTATGATAATTTATTTCGCCAGAGCCCTTTTAAAGGACGCCGGATCATCAGATAGCACTTTCCAAAATGAAATGAAACGAAAAATGAAATTAAAATTGATGGGTAGTGTAAGTTTTTGTAATTTAAGTCTTTAAAAGGGGTAGTTAGAGAGACATAGTAGAGTATAGGGAGGGATTAATTTCATATCTCTCTCAATCATACTTAGTATTTGCAGGTCGGGAACACTAGCATCAAGCAGACGCGGAAGTTTAATTGTCCGGGAAGCATCCTGACAGAAGATGGTAAGTGCGACAATGAGATCCGTAGACGTAACGTGCTAGCCAAGGACACATTTTACAAGCTAGACAGAGTATTGCGAGACAGGAGGATTTCTTGGTAACAAAGAAAAGAAGACTGAGCTGTTACCTGACATCTGTACTTCTTTAAGGCAGCGAATGTTGGACGATTTCCTCAAAGATGAAGAATAGACTCGAGGTGAAGAGATGTGGTTCCACGGAATAATGCTCAGGATATCATGGACCGAGCGTGTGAACAACAATGCGGTCTTAGATAGGTTGAAAACAAAGAGGAGGCTTATACTTAACATCAGGAAGAGGTCTCTGAAGTTTCTGGGACACAAGATGTCGAAAGAGGACCTGGAGAATATGATACTCACGGGGCGAATAGAGGGAAAGAGCGACAAGGGAAAACAACGCGTGACATACCCAGTAGAATTATTGAAGTGGATGACAGAACAATCTCTGGGGGGGGGATCAGAGGGAAGGAGTTTGTTGAGAGCTGCAAGGGATATCGGGAGGTGGGGAACCATGATCCCTTACGTCATGAAAGGACATGGTACATAAAAAGAAAGATCCCGGGACAGTCAGTCTAGGGCTGAAAAAGACTAGCATAATGTTGTCCCGGTTTAAAATAGACTACACTCACATGATGTAATTTTGAATTTTATATATATATATATATATATATATATATATATATATATATACAGAAAAATCCAAAATTACCTCATGTGAGTGTAGTCTATTATCTAAATTGCTAAAGCTATACCGCCCCTCCTCTTCGTGTAAAACTCTACGTACATCTCTTATCGCTTTACTTCCCCTCTTTTTTCTTTTTCCCATTTTTCTCCTTTTCCTTTCCACATATCATTTCCGTTGAGTTGACCGATTAAATAGGTCAATGTATGATCCTTAGCTTCTCCTTCCTTAATATTAATATTATAATAAAAAGAAATATAAAAATAGATTTTAAAACTCTCCCTTTTCCTCTCTAAATTCGACCATGTCTCTCCCACCATTCCTCACTACCTTCTATGTTATATAATCTTAATACCGCGCGTCAAAATTGTAAATTTTAATTTCATTTTTCGTTTCACCTTTTGAAAGTGATGTCTGAGGATCCAGGGAAAATTAAGTCTCTGGTGAAATAAACTATTACAATGGAGCCTTAAAGTGGCCTGTTTTTCTTTAAATTAAATTATTCGCTGTGAATTACCATTGAGCTCTAAGGATTTCATCCTTTTTGGAATTATCCATACGGATTACCAAGATTTTCTGTCTTATATATATATATATATATATATATATATATATATATATATTTATATATATATATATATGTGTGTGTGTGTTAGAACGTTTGTTTTTCTATCATGAAGAACGTCTATAGATTTTCATTTTAACTCCAGATTTCAACTGTAACTCACATATAAAATCCATTTTTGAAGAAACTGGAAAAATACTGTTTACAACTTCACTCGACACCCGTTCTAAGAGAGTTTATGGTAAATGCGATTATTTCTTTATGAGTCAGATTAGTCTAATATTCGTGGATGATTGCAGCCATATTATGACCAGATTTGCCCAACCATAATTTCCTAAACTTGATATATTTCGAAATCGTTCACGCGATATTTTGATGGATAATGTATTCCAAAGATGAAACTTTACAATAATGTCCTTTCTCTATTTCTATTTCCATGGAAAATATTAAGAGAATCATTCTCTAGTTTGACAAAATAAAACTTTTACATCTGCCATGATCGTTGTTTCTTCCACGAAGTCGAATCACTCTCTTTTCCCCCGTATTCCAAATTCAATAAGGAAGATCCGCTCAAACCAATTTTTACTTTACAAAGACTACTACATTGTGGAAGATTCCCGCTTGGGTGGTTGAATGAACAGTTTAATCTTGACCTCTTCCAATTTCAGATTGTTTTCTGTTGTTTTTTTTAATCATTTTACCCCAACCAAGGCAATAATACCACTAAGATGCAGTGTTAGAGAATATGAGTAAAAATGCTACTAAGGAACGAAAAAAATAAAGTAGAAGAATTAAGAAGACAGAAGATAACGATTGAGGTTGCATTTAAATTTTTGTAAATTATATTTGACTGGTGAGCAAGAAGCCGACAGAGTTTCACAAGCAAGGCGTACTGCCGATGAAACTGTTAGTATGTAAGTTACGGTCACCTGTAAAATGAGGAGAACTGGCCACCAATCTAGTACTGCGTTTAAATTCATGAAATCTAATTACCATATAGGAAAGTTCATCAGAACAATACCCAATAAAGTATTTATATAAAAAGGAAGCTACATTACTGCGGGAGAACAGCGACTGAAAGAGAGGTGTCCGGTCAAGACCAATAATATTGCAGATTTTTCTTTGAATTTAACCAATAATCTCTAAATGTATAGCAGGATCAATATTCAAACATAGACAAATAGTAGCCTTATAAATATGTAAAATAGATTCTAGCAAGAAGATTTGTCTAGCACGACACAGTGAACCAACTTTCCTAGTACTAGACCTAGCAGCTGACTCAGTACAATCTCTCCCCTTCATATCAGCAGAAAATGTTAGCATGAGAAGACGCAACGATTTATTTTTTTTGGAGGTTAACATCAGCCATTTCATAATATATGTTGTCAATTGTTTACGTTAAAATACGCTTCGAACCGATATGATCGTTCGAGAAATATCGTGGGGAATTTGTTGTTTAAAAGCACTAATTTGGATTTTGCTAACAAGACGCTTCCTCTGTAGATGAGTGGTATAGAATCCCAGATCAAATGATGGTTCCGGGTAGGACACAGGTTCGATACCTGTCGAAGGACACATATTTTCTCCGAAATTTCACCTACATTCAGGCAGGTAAATATAATTAATACTGTTTATTATAAACAGAGCATTTACTTAAATAATTGCATCTATTCAACAGAAAATATTCAAATTTGGTGTTAGCCTTGGCTGTGAATCCGCGCAAAAAATATTATTAAGGGAGATAACTGTAGCAGGCATGTAGCAGAGGAAAGCGAGAAGAAAGAGGTAACTATCAATTATAAAAAAAAACAAAAAAAGAAACAGAATCTTTGGTAGTCCGCAAGAGAAACGGTAGCAATATGAGTCAAGTTAAAGTCATGTTAAATTTAAAACAACTTGATACGGAAGATATACTTTCGAAAAACTGTTGTCTATAAGACTGTCCATCCCGAGAAAAAGTAAACAAAATAAATGAAGCTGGCCTCGGAGACAGTTGCTACCTTTGAAAAAAAGTCTGGTTTACTGTTAGAAATTGTTTTGTTGTTTACTCGTGGGTAACGATTGGGCCAAAGGATAATTTTTAAGCCACTATCATTTAACTACAAGAAATTGCACTCTGTCAACGCACATAGTGATGGTCTGAGCTGCAACGCAATAGGAGTTACAAATTAGAAATGTCAAATGTACATGTACAGAAATTTAATAATTAGGAAGTTATCTCCCTTAGAACAGCTTTTTTTTTTTGTTGAATAAATTCACACTAAGCACTGACACAGACAATAATATTCAGTTTTAAATCATCCACGTTTTTTCTTATCTTCTTCAAGTTTTGCGTATCTAAATCCAGTACGTCTGCAACTTATTTTATTGGGCCATAATTCTTCAAGAGGTGAGAAATCATGACCCTACTTAATAGCAGAAATAGGACTCCAAATGTTGAAGAATAATAATAAAAAATACCTTTCAAAATTTATGTTTTATGTATAAGTCCTATGTATTACGAAAGAGAAAAGAGTGCTGAATTGCTTTGTAATATTTGTATAGCAAAGAATGCTGGATAATTTCAAGACTAGGTCTGAGACGGTCTACAGAAGGATTATATGAATTGTATCGGAAGAACATATGTTTAACGAGGATGATTTAAGGGAAATATAAACAAAAAGGACAATAAACATTAGAATCGGTGAGAGACACAAATACTGGAAACCGTAATGTAGAATGTTAGGAGTATCTGACATTCGCGCGACATATTGAAGACAAGAAGAAAGAGAATCAACTACCTAACAATCTTGTCTAAAACGATTTCAGAACATCAAGTGAAAAGGATAATAAAAGCAAACATTTCTAAGAGCTAAAATGACAGGAAGTCAAGGAGGGTCATGATTTCACACCTCTTGATGGTATATAGCCCAATGAAATAAGTTTCAGAGGTACTGAAATTGAATACATATAACCTTTAACGAGATAAAAACAAAACTGGGCGATTTTAAAACTGAATATTATTTCCGGTGTTAACCTCTGCTGTGGATCCGCGCAAAAAATATTATTAAGGGAGATAACTTTTAAACAGCAGCTACAAATTTTTTAGGCAAGGAGGAACGGTTGGGTAATGGATAGCGGCTAAGATTGTGGAATCGGAGAGCCGAGTTCGAATTCCAGTCAAATCCATTATATTTACTTACGTACTATTTCCCTTAGAAAAGGTATGAATCCTTTTCTTCTCCGCAAGCCATGGGTCAATAGCAGAACAGACCCTGTTCTATAGCGTTGGATGTAAACTGGTCTACCACAGAAAAAATGGCAACCTACTGCGGGAAAAATCTGCCTCGACAGTTATGTATCAAAAGATACATGTTCGCCTAAACGTGTATCACGCATGGCACATAACTGACTGACATTTAGTTATTTCTAAAAAAAAAAAAAAAGATGAATCTTTGTTTGCAGAGGTCACATAAAGTAACGCGATTAGCAAGGGGTTGAATTTAATGACAATTTTTCAATATTTTAATCTTGAAAGCTGCCTTAACAGACCTCAGTTTGTTCACGAACCTTTTAGTACTACTCTGCTACATTAGTGTCAGGAATTTCCGGAAGGGTTGAACTGTTGATATAAAAGCAAATACACGGCTTCGGTCTTCTAAATGAACAATGAAATCAAAGTAAGCGTTGCCCTGTGGAGGTCAGACATCATCCGGTATGGCTACAAGTGGTCGGTAGAATCATTTGAAAAGTGATATTTATTATTTGGCAGAAAAAAAGAATGAAAATGCTGATACGGAGAGACGAGATGCGAAATTGAATAAATGTCGCTGACGAAAACGATTAACCATTGAAGAATTCAAGAGAAGGTCTGAGGCAGACAGGCAGGTGCGAAGAAGGCGTACAAGACTGGATTATCACCGAGGTAGGCGTCTCACAAGCTGGCAACTAACGGATGCATCACTTGATCAAGAATGACGGACGACGTCATCAGAAAAAAACACGAAGACTTCTAAAAGCGGTAAGTGTAGACATCGGGGAATGGCTTTTGGATCGCATTTTGAGCTAGATATTTTTGTGGTTGAAAAATCAACTGTTCAGAGTGTATGTCATGAGAGGAAGCAAAGATGAAATGCGGAAAGAAAGAAAAAAGTAGCTTAAAGAAATAGGTATTACTCCAGGCAAAGCACTAAAGAAACTAAGACACAAGGGGTTACAGGGTGTGGAAGAATCGGGAATAGAAACATTAATAATGAGCAAGAACAACATAGGGATAATCAGGAGGATAGTAGATAGAGATTGATATTGCATTTAAATTTTTGCAGGTTAAAGTTGTCTGGAAAACATGAAGCCTAAAAGGAGTTCCACAAGCAAGAAATACAGTAAAGGAACTGTTAGCATAGAACTTACGGTTGCATCTCGCCGAATCAACCGTAAATTGGTGAGATTTCGTTGTTAATATTGGAATACGCTTAAATTAAAAACGATTTCACCCCTCGCAAGGCAGTAAAGCCGCTACGACCCAAGAAGGGACTGGTTGTAGAAGAATAAGATATGAGAAAATTTATTATGGGGCAAGAACAAAAGAAATCAGGATGACAGCAGAGCGACTGACATTCCATTTAAATTTTTGAAGATTAAAGTTGGCTGGAATGCATGGAACTCCAAGAGAGTTCCACAAGTGAGAAGTGTAAGAAAAGAAATTGTTAGTATAGAACTGATGGTTACATCTAGCCTACTCAACCGGAAATTCGTGAGATATTTCCGCTAATATTGTACTGCGCTTAAATTCAAAAACAATTTCAACCCTAGCAAGGTAGTAAGACATAATGAGCGACTGGATTTGGAAGAATAAGAAATGAGAATTTTTACCAAGGAGCAACAACAAAAAAAGATTAACCAGAAGAACATTAGATAGCGATTAACATTGCATGTATTTTTTGGTTCTTCATATTTATGCTACACGGGTTTCCGGTCTCGTGGACTTCTTCTGGCAAATAAAAGGAATACATTTTTAAAAGAATATTTTTCCTTATATTCTTTTAATGTTTCCTTGTTCGTTTTCTGTATTTCTTTTGAGCCTTGATCTCATTTCTGGACTGTTAGTAAAAGTGAATACTAGTGGTAACCAGTTTCGAAAATGCTCAACGCCGAATTTTAAAACCAGCCTGAAGAGGAATTCACACCGTCTGACTAAATACACCCAGCTCTGCTACGGCTACGGTAGATGTGGTCCACAGACGACGCTAAAGAGTTACGGGACTTATACATGTGTGTTCTCAGTCTAAGAATAAATGGCGGATACCGCTTGCAGGAATCTGGGATTCTTAGATCAAGAATTATGGATACTCAGAAATATTCTACTAAACATATTACGCACTTGAGGAAAGGCATAAAACGCACCGGCCTAAACATTGTTATCAACGCAACAAAGAGAATTAGTCAGAAGTTACGGAAAAGTGTGTTCCATAAGGAAATACGATTATTTACGCGATTAACAGGCCGGGATGGATGAAATGTCGTCTAAATTAAGCAAAAATTAAAATAACACTGACTTTACTTTAACAGATATATTTATAAAAAATACACAAAAATATCTTGAAATAGTAAACACTAAATTTTATCTTAGAAAATCGCAGTTGGCTTCAACCACGGCCGACAGACAACTTCGGAATCTCCTGCAACTCTTTCGCGCGGTCTCTTTTTTATATTGGTGAATGCTGCCATAATCCTTGCTTTCAGTCCAACTTTAGTGTTATAAATACATTTTCTGGTTTCTCGACCAACTACTCCTTACACATAATAATCAAGGGGTTCTCAGCCTGAGGAGTTACTTGTCCAGATATAAGGGGAGATGTGGTCGCACACATAACTGGCACCTGTAACTGGGTTCTCCTGCTTGTGTGGAATAGTGTAGAATCCTCTTGCCAGATATAGAGTCTCCCAATAACCACGCTCTTGACTTGATGTAGGCCTCCGTGTTGAATTTGAGGCGCTCACCTAATACTTTCAGAGTTCTTTACTTATCTGAACGATCAGAGTGATTTTTTCCGGGCTGCTGTACCTTCGTAATCACCATTAGACTCATCCAACTCTTTTCGAATCCTCTACACAGTCTTGAGATCGACACTTAAACACTTTGAAATGTTTGTATTTCGAACTATCCGGTTCGAATGCAAAGCAGTAGTGCATACCTTTTCAAAGATTTGTGGCGGAGGAAATTTCGTCATGGTGCTCATTTTCTTGCTGACGGTGCCCAATGGACGCTACTCTACTGTACAGTCGACAAAATAAAAAACAAACAACGCATATGCGCGAAATAAAAAAAAAAGAGAACGGTGACAATTTACGCATCACACCTTGAAATTTGGACAATAGTTTTCATCTTTGTTGTTCTTATCACAACTTTTCGGCTGTTGTGCCCTTCGGCCTTCTTCATGTGTATATCGATCCGGGTAACCTACTAGGAATTCTGAACTGAGCCCTTTATTTAATCTCCACTGCTCATGTCTTGGTCTATCCTCTAGTTCTTATTTTTATGGATGACTTCTAATAAAGAAAGAAAAACAATGTACGGCATGTCTTCAGCAGCAACCAAAAGAAAGGCTGCTTATTAGGTTGCTGTCAGCCAGGCGCAAGCGCAGCAACCTAAAAGCAGCCAAGGTTTGGTTTAAAGCTCTATTTACTGCAGCAAGCATGTTAGTAGTTAAAAGCTGTGGGAATTGAGAATGCTTACGGAATTCAACCTTGGTGGCCGCAATCTTCACATATGCACAGTATTGATAGTATACACGGAAAAAAAATTACACAAACCTCCTACAGAAGGTAGAAAAGGAGAACGAGAAGAAGAGACTAAGCATAAACTGCAATAAGACAGAATGCAAAGTCATCAGTAAAAGGATGAGCCCGAAATGCGATTTGCAGGTCGGGGACACTAAAATCAAGCAGGTGCGGAGGTTTAAATATCTGAGAAGTGTTTTGACAGAGGACGGTAAGTGCGACACTGAGATCCGTAAAAGTATTGGGGTCATTAAGGACGCATTCCAAAAGCTAGACAGGAGGATTTCTTTGCTAACAAAGAAAGAAATAATGAGCTGTTACGTGATAGCTGTCCTCCTTTAAGGCAGCGAATGTTGGCCGTCTCCTCAAAGATGAAGAAGAGACTCGAGGCAACGGAGTTATGGTTCTACAGAAGGATGCTGAGGATATCATGGAGCAGCGATGAGGTTTTGGAGAGCATGTAAACAAGGAGGAAACTTAAACTTAACATCTTGAAATGACAGCTGAAGTTTCTGGGACACGTAATGAGAAAGGTGGGCCTAGAGAATTTGATACTCAAACGACGAATACAGGGAACGAGAAACTAGAGAAAGCAACGCATGACATTCCTGGCGGGCTTAAGCAAGTGGATGACAGAACGTGGTCTGGTGGAGGTGGCAAAAGGAAGAAACATTAAGAACTACAAGGGATAGGAGGAAGTGGAGAGCCATGATCGCCGGCGTCCTGAAAGAACATAACACAGAAAAAAGAAAAGAAGTGGTTGTAAGTTCAATTCTTGGGTCGAGCAGTGTCTACTTGCACTTAGTGGAAACAGTTGCGTTTATTTTCGCACTGATGTCCTTACGAAAAACGTGCAGCTTTTCGTCCCCCTCTATGAGTTTGATGAATTTGTTAGAGTATGCTCTATAGATTTGGATGATAACCAAATGTAAAAGAAAAAAAAACTCTCAATGCGCAAACGTGGAAAAGCAATAGAGAACAATTTCATAATCCATAAAAATAAGAACAATAGAATTCATAGCTAATAAAAGAAACGGTATCTTCGGAGGGTTTTGCTCATCTACGCCCTGAAAACAAGCATTTAAAGAATCGGTAAATTGCTGATGTAATTTTAAGAATATTCTTGAACACACTTCGCAATTTGAAAATGGTGATTATACACAATCAAATTGTACCTTACGCAACATTATTTTAAACTGTGAAAGATACCTCAAAATGTGTACAGTCATGTTGGGCTACGTCATGAAAATGCTATTTTAAAATAAATTCGTTGTTGCTGAGGTAAAATACAGAATTTTAGGCTTTTAACACACCTCATAGTCGCCATATTGCGATTATGTTCAGTAAAATTGTTAGCTTAAATAGGATAATTTTAAACTGGGAAAAATATCTGTCTGGAATGAACTGAGATGAGGTATTGTAACTATTTACATTATTCAGACTTTTGTCCGCATCTTTATTATCATATTCCTGACGTTTCAGTCGTTGTACGTTCCGGCCTTCTTCAGATGATTTATTTTGGATTTTCGAATTTTTTATCAGAGAATATTATAATTCTTAGACGAAGAATTTTTTTAAACACAATTTTTAGTAGGCACATTGCAACTATAGATAATAAAAATTAATCGAGAACGCCATGGTTTTAAAATTTTTAAATATGTGCAATCTTTTCTAGATATTTCGTTGCCATACCATTAACAATGTTAGGTTAATTCAGTACATGGTGATTATATTCAAGAAAATTGCATCCTACATGACAGGATTTTAAATTTACGAAAATGCATACAAATTGGTGGGGACATTTGGTAGCATATGTTTTCAAATCGGCATTAAAACTTTACTTTGTTTTTAACATATTAGACTAAAAAGTTGTTGAACTCTCATTGTAGTTAGCATTTAGTGACGATAGTCTATGAAATTACAAGCCATGATTAAGATAATAATGTAAAACCTGTCAGAGAAGTAAGAGTTTCCTAGGAAAACTAAACTGAGAAAAATAAAGTGGGAAAAATACTTCCAAATGTGGAAAGATACTTGGTCGCCTCCCTCCTGACAAAAAACATTTTGATAGAATTCGTTTTCTAAAGCAAGTGGGTTAGTAGTTAAAAGGGTTGATTTGTGAATTTTATGATATTGTAGTTCAATTCCTTTGTCAGGCAGTGTGTACTTGCCCTGAGTGGAAACGGAGGACAATTACCTAAAGAGTAGTAAATAAATTGCTGAAGCTTTATAACAACAACGAAAACAATAGCCCGAATATAATTTTCTTCAATCAAAATATTCTCTTCTCAGTCACTATGGACTTATTCAATCCTACAGAGAAAGACTGAATTTCAATTATTCCTTTTTCCATTAAAAAAAAGCGATATATTCAGCGAATGACTCTTTACGCGGCCCTAAATACTTGACCGAGGACAAGAAGATTTTTTTTTCTTTACTAACAGTAATTATCAGTTGGGGAGATGAAACTTGAAATAGTAAAAAAAAAGGAAAAAAACAAAAAAAAACGAAAACATATACTTCCAAGTATCCGACGAGTATCCAAAAAAAAAAAAAAGAAAAAGTAAAAAACATCAACCCCTAAACAACTTAAATAGAGCTCACACCATTGCGATTGGCTGTTGGTCAACTTCCAATCAAATGCGTGACAGACGGATACGGTTTACGTCAAGTCAGTGTCTGCAGGCTGTCAATTTAGATGTGGGGGGTGCGCATCAGAGGGGTGATGGTGAGGGGAGTATGATGTTTGAAAGACCCGAAACTGCCCAATGATTCAATTCAGAACATCACTGACGACGCCCTCTAGCGCTAAACAGCGTATATTCAAAGAGCGTTCAATAAAGTATGCGGTAAAATGCAGTGCGGGCTGTATTCCTTGGTGGTAAGGAGACCAGGAGAAATACAAAGGTCAAAGTTGATTGGAAAGCAAAAAGCTTTCCAGCCAGATTTGATCTTCAAAAATTTAAATGCAGTTGTCAGTGTTATCTTCTGTTTCGTAATTCTAATTAACTTCCTAATGTGTTCACACCCAATAACCACCTTGCGTCTTAGAGTCTTTATCCTCTTGCTTGGGGTGAAGTGCTTTAAAAGTAACAAGTCTCCAGCCTTACTGACACGCATTATATATTCACGCAGGTAAATAAAGCTTCAGAAAAATTTCAGCTGATGTTTTGACTTCTCCTTCGCATCCAGCTTTTAAGCAGGTCGTCTCCGGTCATTATACGAATTTAGTCATTAATATTTTTTTAACCGCATTTAAATCCAAAGTATTGCGTCATATTGTCGTTTCCTTCCAGATAATAGCTTTTAAAATATTTGAAATGCTTCCATTTGATATCCTGAAGGCAGCTCTTACTTCTCTGACAGGTTTTCTTTTATTATCTTTCGCCACAGCCTTCAAATGTTTAGCAATGATTGATAGTTTCAGCTAACCTCTCTTCTAATTTTCTACACTGTAATATTCAGCTGTGAATATTCAAATCGAAATCTTACACTTCATTTCTTGACAGTATTGTCTCAAAATGAGATGTTTATATTCTTCGCACTTGCAGCTTTATTATCGTCTAACTTGGAGTCATAAATCTATAAAACACTAAGATCATGTGTAGAATAAATTTCTCTGAGTATTTAAAGAATAGAGTTAAAATAAAGAGCATGAAATAAAATTAAAAAATGGTGAAAATGCATATAAAATAGGAATTTCCATGTTGCAAAAACTCTTATGAAATCACTATATTTACATCTAGTTATGTATGGATGCGCAGTTATGTAATGGATAATGGCTCAGAATGAGAAATCTGAGAGCCGGGTTCGAATTCCAATCAATTTTTGATACATTCACTTAAGTTCAGATATTCTTGGGAAAGGTATCACTTCTCCCTGTAGCTATGTGTAAATAGCATGATGAACAGGAGCCTATATCTTTGGTTGGTAACTCCAACGGGAGAAAGAAACTCTGAATTCAAAAGAACCAAAAGAAACTAGTCTTCATCTTTCGGCTTCAGTATCTGCTCAAGACGAGGTCAATATTTATTTGTCCTCATCTATGTTGCCATATTTATTACATCGTTTCGGCCTTTCAGTATCTGTCTATATTTCTGAGATGAGGTCTTATGTACACTATTTATATTATTCGGACTATTGTCCTCATCTTTGTTGCCATATTTATTACAGCGTTTTGGCCTTTTTATATATATATATATATATATATATAAATATATATTTTATATATATATATAAATATATCGTTCGGTTGGCAAGGTCGAATTTGCTGCGAACGATTGTGGCCGAATGGTTAGGCACGTCAGCGTAAATGACGGTTCCGTATAGGATGCAGGTTCGAATCCTGTCAAAGGACATATATTTTCTATGAAAATTTCTCGGACATTCAGGCCGGTAAATGTTATTTAATACTGTTTATTATAAACAGAGCTTTTACTTAAATACTTGTATCTCTAAAAAGAACGTTAAACATAAAAAATGTCTTTAATAAATTATCGGACTTTGTGTCCATCTCTTAATGTGTATGCGTGTCTCTCTCTCTCTCTCTCTATATATATATATATATATATATAGTAATGATGCAATATGGAATTTACAGGAGTATATCTAAAATTTACAGGGAGAGCTCTATGTCAAAAGACAGTAAAATAATTATTAGTTAAAGATTATCAAACACTTAAAGATCAATAGGTAATCATTTCTTATTTCATGAGAGCTCTAAAAAGCCAGCTCTCAAACTTCAAGAAATGCAAACTATTTGTTTGTAGGTCTTGAAGAGAGCTGCTTTTTTTCTCCCTGGAAATCTTGGATGGCCCAGTGGATAAAAGCGTTAATTTGATCCAGTAACGTAACCCAGAGTTGTGAGCTCAATACCTGGCATTGTTGAACAAATGCATGGAGAGTTATGTTAGAGGGAGATAACTGAGGCATCCGGAAGAATATGTCACCTGGAACTAGAGCAATCTACCCCAACAGTCTGAACAATGTAAATAATTACAGTACCTCATCTCAGAAATGTAGACAGATAGCAAATATATAGTTTATTATATATAAAACATGTTCGTTCTAAAGTCATTTCTTTTAAACATGTATATGATCGACTGCTTGCTGATTTTTCTTAGGCTGTTTACGACTAAGTTGCGTAAAAAGGTTTGGTTTGGTTTGGTTTGTTTTGTTTTATGGCATATCAACAACATTGGGTTTTTTAATGCCGACAACATTTTTTTTCTCCTGGTAATATTGTGTTTTGTCAAAAATCTATTTCTGGTCATATTTTTTCCTCAAAAGTGTATAGCTGGTAATATTTTTTTTAAATGTATTGCATGTATTATATATATATATATATATATATATATATATATATATATATATATATATATATATATATATATATATATATAAAAAAAATTCTCCCGTCGGGTTCGACGTATGAGGGTCAAGCAGATCAGTTTCCAGGAAACTGACAGTCCGACACCGGCACATGAGATTTGATTATAGTGGTGAAGTCCTCGTGCAGGGCCATCCACACTTTTTGAAGGGCTGAATAAAGAGACCTGGTGCACTTTTTTTCAAAAATGTATTTCTGGTAATAGTTTTTTCTTCAAAAAATTATTTCTGGTAACAATTCTTTTAGAAAAATATCTCTGGTATTAAAACCTATTTTTACGCTTTTATAATGCTTTTTTACCTCAGTTTTAGGGTTAACTATTTGCCCATAGCTGTGACCCTAACAGGTGCTATCACCCTCGGTGAGGTTGGATCTGGGAACAACAGCATTTAAGAGGTGGTTACATACTTCTCAAAACCTCCTGATCAGAGGCCTTGCTGTTGGACGTACTTTATTGTCTTATCCAAAACGTGGATGTAGTTTATCGTTATACCCAGGACGCGGATGTAGTATCAATTTCGGGGTTAACTATTTGCCCATAGCTGGGACCCTAACAGGTGCTACCACTCCGGGTCAGGGTGGACCTGGGAACACCAGCAATGAAGAGGTAGTTCTACGCTCCTCAAAACCTCCTGATAAGTGGCCTTGCTGTTGGAAGTAGTTTATCGTCTTATTCATGACACGAATGTAGTTTATCGTCTTACCCAGGACGCGGATGTTGCTTATCGTCATGTACAGGACGAGCGTAAAGAAGGAGAGTAGGGAATTGTTTATAGCTTCTCACGGACATTCTGCTTTGGCATTTAATCTTTGTCCAGCAATTTTCACACCATAGCCTGAAAACGCTAAGCCCTACATTTTAGTGCCTCAAATATCGACAACAACTTCATTTTAAAAGCGTATCCTTCCTATGTACATCTTTCTCCATGTTTTTAACATCTTCTTGAATTAGTTAACCATGGCTACGTTAATGATATTAAATCAACTTGGTTTCAGTAAATAAAATTTATTATTAACCTGACTTTTCTTGCTTTTTCTTTGTACTCTATGTGTAGCGGTGTTATTGTCAATTTGCACGTGGTTTCTCTACTGCGCATCTAAAAGGGACATATAGCCAAGTTGTACGCAGTGAAACGAAGAGGCCGGCCATAAAGATTGTTAGTCGTGATAGAGAGCGACATCACACGCGCTAAAAATACAATAAGTGACAGGCAAAAGAGAAACACGGACAAGAGTCCATAGAGATAAATAGGAAACTGTAGAAAGATCCCATATTTACACATGCGGGGCGGGGCGGGGCAGTATTGCGCTTGAAGTAATGGTTCGGAAAAAAAAAGAAAGAGAGAGAGAGATACAGGGAGAGAGAGGGGATGAAGAAAGCTTAAAAAATGCAATGGCGGTAAAAAAAAAAAAAAAAAAACACATACAGACAAAGAAAGGGGACAAATGATGAAAAAAAATATATAAAGACGTGAACAGAAGTTGAGGCAAAAGCTTAAACGAACCCCACAGCGCAATGAAAAGGGAAAAAGAAATGTGCGAGTTTGGAAGAAAAAGCTGAAAGAAATGATATATTGGAAAACAGACGACATCAGCATCATCATCATCATTGTAATAATAATAATAAACGGGGTGAGAAACATTTTAAAAAAGAATGAACATCTTTTGATGAATGAAAGCAGAAAGATTAAAATAATTCCCTGAACGAACGAGAAATTTTAATTTAATCATATACACAGACAAAAAAAAAATAGATGATAAAATGAGGTTCGAATAAAGAAAAATGAAAAAAAGAAAATAAAACAAAATGAATGAATTAATGAATGAATGAAAAGTAAGCAACAAATACAAATGAAGAAAATGGCCGGAAGAAATAAACTGAAGAATTCAGCAGAAAGAAGCGGGAAGAAAAGACAAGAATGAACAAAATAACTACGTTTGGTAAGAAAAAACAATTAAACGAAGAAGCAATGATATAAACAGTGGCATGAATGAGTCAGGCACTGATTCGTTTTTACGGCTTATCAACCCTTTGCAGGTTATTTAAAGCTAGGAAATATTTATTGTTTTCGAGGGTTATAATAATGATTTAGTGATATATGTCTTACGAATTGAATAGCTGGGGCGGAGAACCGGTGAAGCCATTCCTTTCCCAAGTGAATATAAAGAACTTGACTAAATTGAAACTCGCCTTTTTGATAAGTAAAATAATTTCCTGAAGTATCGAGAAATTTGAATTTAATCCTGTGCTCACAAAAAAAAAAAAAATTAGAAAAAGAAAAGAATAAATAATATAGATAAGAAAAGGAAGAAAGAATAAAGAAAAAAATTCAAATTAAAAAAAAAATGCAGAAAAAAAATGATAAAATTAAGATAGTCAGAGAAGGCATGGAGAGCGACTCAGGTTGAGGAATCGGAGAGCCGAGTTCGAATTCCAGTCGAATCTATTACATTCACTTACGTGCTTGGGAAAAGTACGAATCCTCTTCTTCTCCCTCCAAATAGATAATGGGTAAATAGCAGGTTCTATAGCCTTTGATGGCAATTGATCTACCGCAGTAAGTAATGGCAACCTACTGTGGGGGGGGGGGAAATCTCACCTCGTTAGTCATGTATCGAAAGACATAACTGAAGTAAGAAATACAAAAATGATAAAGTTGCAGAAATTTATTAATTGATTGACTGATTCATTTTTTACGGTTTATCAACCCGTTATTTAAAGCCAGTAAATATTTTAAGATTGTAAGAATGGTTTAGTGATATATGTCTTACTAACTGGGGAAGCAGATTCATACCTAATGATAATTTGATAAACAAAGAAATTAGGATGTGGATATAAAGTGGAGGATCAAATCTATATTATAATCAATATATAATCTGATCCCACACTTTGTGGTCACGGTAGTTACTCTACATTTATATTCTAGAGAATGTAAATAAATCTAAAACATGCCTGTGTAGCTAATCAGTATATGATTGATTGATTGATCCGTTTTTGTTTTTTTGTTTTGTACGACTTATCAACTTTTTGCAGGTTATTTAAAGACAGAAATTATTTTTAGATTGTCAGGTTTTTTTTTGGGTGGTGGAGGAAATAAAAAAAAGATTTAGTGATACAAGTCTTACCAATTAACTCAAAGCTGGCATCCATGCCTTCCCCAAGGGGATTTGCACGCAAACAAAAATATAACAAACCCGACTGGAATTGGAACTCGGATCTCCGATTAAAAATTCCGTTCTTTTATCCATTACACCATCCATACATCCAAGCTTACAGTACATAGTATTCTCAAGTAGTCATCTATCTAATTATTGACCAGGCTCGATGTTGCTTAACTTTAGTGATCTTACGGAGATAACTGTTTTAATTTTACGTAGCCGTAAGGTTGTGAGTTCAATACCCGGTTAAGTAGGTGGAGAAAATATGGCACGTGGAATTAAAACATTCTACCCCAGTGAGCGAAACAAAGGGTTCAGTTCGACATTCCAACCACCTGAAGAAGGCCGGATCGTACAACGGCCGAAACGTTGTAATAGATATGGCGACAAAGATGAGGTCTTCAGAATATCATGCCAATGTCACGGCTGTTTCAACTCTCTCTGGGATTTTAAATATAATGATCACAATAACAGTCCCAATAATAGGATCGACTCATATGCCCCGTGTCCTTTCAGAACATGGGCAATAGCTCTACAGAACTTCATATCACTTGGAGCTCTTAATAATGATTGTTGTTTAACATCACTCAAACTTCTATGACAGTGATCCATTCCCAAATTTGCGTCAGGTAAGTGGCCCGCGGACTCACAATGTTTCCTTTTACCTTCTTAATCTCCAGTGATTGTTGAATGTTATAAACATTTTTTCCTCATTAAGTGTTCAGTAAATTTTACCTGTCAGTTTCTGATTATAAGACATTTTTTTATTCATTTTCTTTAAAACCTTCTTGCATACTCTCACCTCCATGATATTCCCAATGTCTTCCTAAACTTTTTTTTTATGTCTCTTATACATACCGCACAACTTTGGCTGTCTTTCCGACTTTTCTCGTGTCAGTTCAGCCTTCAAATCTATAAATCAATCATTTGCTTTTGAATGAATATTGCCGTCATATATGGTCTGTTGGCCCCGTTGTACGTCTCGAGGTCCTCGACAAAATCCAGAGACAAATATGCAAGATGATACGTCCTGGTCTGGCATCAAGTCTACAATTGCTACCCCCAAAACGTGCCATGACCTCCTTCTGTCTACTCTTTTCTGTCTGTTCTAGAATTATTTTAACGGCATCTATTCCGACGGGCTACTTTCGCTGGTTCCCGGACTGCATGAATTTAAGCGAGCTACCAGACTGGCATCTTGGTCAAACCCTTTCACTATCAAAACAGTTAAATCTAACCGTCTCTTCTACTCAAACAGCTTCTTCTCTCGCTCTTCCCGTCTGGGGGAACTCCCTTCCTCTTGCTTGCTTCCACGATGACTGTAATCTTCAAATATTCAAGTTTAATATCAATCGACATCTGACATCCTGACCTTGTTCCCCATCCTTCCTTGTATCCTTTCAACAAACATGCCTCTTGTTCTCAATCCTCTAACCCTTGCGTGCTAGTGACACTCCCGCCTTGCTTGGGGTGAATTGGTTTAAAAGAATGTCCATAACATTAGCCCCAGATAATTCAATTGTCGCTTTTTAATTGCAAACGTCCGTTTTGTTGCCATTTTCCTTAAAACTTTTTCGTTACTCACATGTTCCATCTATTGCATTCTCAACATCCTTCTGTAGCCTCGGGTCTTCCATTTTTCTTAAGACCTATTCCCTACTCATTTCTGTAGAATCCCATTTGATTTGCCTTCCATCTTCTATCTCCGAGAACATTTTCCAGCATTCACTGCTGTATAAGAGGATCGATGTCAAATACCATTCTTTTCATTGTTTCTAACGAAACATTCCTGATACTTATTACTCTGCTTAATTTCTGAAAGCTTCAAATTTGTATCACATTTCCCATCCTCTGTTAAAACATTCTTCGATACTTCACGCACAATTTGGCGTGGATTTCTTTCCAGTAATGTTTTTATCATCAAATTCTGACGAACACTTTTGCCTGGATTCATCTTTCAACTATGGTTCTCCAGAACGTAACTTTGCAAACCAATTACATTCAGCTAGTTAGATTTCTTTGATCATAACTAGTAGATAATTCTGCAGATGTGTCCATCTTTGCTTGAATTCTGATAATAGCAGGTGACGTATATGCACTTCTAATTGTTTCTATATGTTTTAAGACATTTATTATTTAACATCTGTCTATATCTCTGTGACATCATTTACCAGGGCAAAAAGAAAAGAAAGGAAAAAGAGAAAGGAAAGAAAGGAAAAGAGAGACGAGACCCAATCGTGGATGATAGAAAAAACACCCACGACCAGAGACAATTGATAATGTTATTTTGATAAATAGCAAATGGCGAAAAAGGGTCATTAAAGTGGCAGAAAAATTCTAGGTGGATGGGGGAATCGACTGTGTCAACGAACTTGTGTTATCGGCGGATAGATAAGAGCAGCTCAATGAGGAAAACATCTAATTAGCAAACCACAGACCGACTAGCCAAGAAAAACTCCAATTGAAAATGTTATTTTGATAATTGACGAAGAACAGGTGAAATACAGGGCTTTGGATAGATATGAAAAATTAACTGTGTCGTCTGCTGAGCCGGACACGAAGTAACGGCTGACCGTTTTTTTGACAAAGACATCTTTGGCTGTGATAACAAAACTATGTTATCAGAAAGGTGCACCAAAGAATGACTAGAACCCTGGAACTGTTTTTTTTTTTTTTTTTTTTTTTTGAGGGTACGGACGACGGTATTGTGTTGAGTAGACCACCCATTCTGATAATTAGCGATAATCTGACTGACGAAGTCCAGATGAGAACAAGGGTTATGACCACCACCGGTCGCATTGTTCTATTGGCGGCCAGAGAAAATGCGAACTGGCATTAAAAGAAAGAAAAGGAAAGGAAAGAGATAATTTTTTTTTTAAGCAAGATATTTTTTCCCTGAAACAAAGCCCGTGGGATCGCACACGACCGGCTGGACATCATTGGCCGAGTAGTGATCACGTGACGCAAGGAGGAAGCTGTCGCCGCCCACCTAGAGGATGGGTATGAGAGGTTGCTACGAAGAAGTGGGAGGGCAGTTGACGCCCCTCTGAAGTATGGTGAGAAGGTGGGGGAGTAAGAAAAAGGCTCCCAAAATGGAAAGAAGTGGAAAATTCCTAACCAAAAATAAAAGAAGTGGATATGTATTTAGAATTATCGAGGAGCCTCCGACGCCGACAAACCCATCCTGGTTTTGGGCGGCGTCCATATAAGCAAAGTCGCAGCGAGCAGAAATCAGTTCCAGAGTTAAGTTCTGACTCCGGTTTCCCAGAGTCAGTCTCCAGTGCTCAGTTGAAGCGCAATTTCCGGACTCATCTTCAATCCAAGAACAACTTGTTTTGAAGAGCGACTTAGATCCATACCACCAAAATAAGTTTTTCGATTTTCGCCTGAAGACACACCAAGAACCAATTTCTTGAAGAACAGACAACTTAAAGTGTTAAAACTCGCCTTACAAAAAAACAACGTGTCACAATCCATAGAACGGGTCGGGAGATAGACGCAGTCCTATGTATCCAACAATTAGACATAAAGTTTGTTATCCTTTTTTTTTTGATACCTTGAGCTTTTGAGTTATCATTTTATTTCTTCTATACATATTTGTGCGATACCACCCCCGCATGGACCCAACTTGCATTACGGCCCTGACGACTGATTGATTTCGTCTGCCTAAGATCAATTCACAACGTGGGTAGGCAGACTGGAGATCAACGCAGTTACTTTGGTAACCAGACGTTGGAAGCGAGTTGGGAACGACAGGGCTGATATCGAATCTAACCAGATCCCCATCCGAATCACCAAAAGGTTAGAACGTCACATTTGGGTGCCGCGACCGATACCAAGCCAGTTGGTCGTCACAGGACAGGACAACACGACTGACGCAAACAGGCGGACGTCACGTTTGGAGAGGCGACACTCGAACGAAGCAGCGAGGAGCGAGCGAAGGCTGTGTTTAGGGACGTCACATCTCTCTGATAACATATTTTAACTATTTATACTATTTACATTGTTCTGATTGTTGTCCTCATCTTTGTTGCCTTATTCACGTTTCAGCCGTTGTACATTCCGGCCTTCTTCAGGATCTGTCTATATTTCTGAGATAAGGTATTGTAACTATTTATAATATTTACATTATTCGGACTGTTGTCTTCATCTTCGTTGCCTTATTCACGACGTTTCAGCTGTTGTACACTCCGGTCTTCTTCAGGATCTGTCTATATTCCTGAGATGAGGTATTGTAACAATTTACACTAATTACATTGTTCGAACTGTTCTGCTCATATTGATACCATATTCACGATGTTTCACCCATTGTACACACGAGCCTTCTTCAGGATCTGTCTATATTTCTGAAATATTTACATTGTTCGGACTATTGTTCCCATCCTTATTGTAACATTCCCATGACCCGGCGCATAAAGAGTTGTGAGTTCAATACTGACCACAGCCGAGGTGAATAAAAACTTCGAGAATTGAGTTACGAAAGGGAAATACCTGAATCTGAGTCATCCAGAAAAGGTATTACAATCTACCCCGATATTCAAAATAAAGAGTTTGGTTGGAAATTCCAAAATATCACCTAAAAAGGGCTGGATTGGAGAAGGGTCGAAACGTCGTGAATATGTCAATAAAGATGAGGACAACACTCTAAACAATGTAAATATTTTTTTCTTCGTTGTGTACTTTGATCCTTCACCACAAAAACTTTCACTGTGGCTTTCCACACTGTGCTTGTCAAACTCTCTGCTTCCGTGCTGAGAGCAACCCAGACTAGGCTGCGCCGAAGGGCAGAGCCTCGTCTGGGGTGGTAGACAGCTACCCGACCCCGTTTTTACGGGGACTACGTGGAATAAACACGGCCTTCTGTCACTGCCGACCGCGTGAGGCGGTAGGTGAATATCGTCACCACAAAAACTAAATTATGACAGTTTAGTTTATATTTACTCTTAAGAGCCACGTATTATTAGTAATTAGTAATTGGTAATTAGGATGATCCATTGGTGCTTAGAATTTGTTACTAAATCTGCTTTAGTTGCTATTGAAGTTTTCAAGTTGAAACAGAATGAGAACCAATTTATGATTTTATGCATAATGTCTGCTTGTGGATAAAGGTTCATCTACAGCAGTTAAACATCGGAGGGGCCCCTGGGGATCTGCGGTCAGTCCGGCTGTTGGAAGTTATCTAAACTGTATGAAACGTATAAAACATAAAATATTTGTCGAAAAACAAGATCAAAATATACAATGGTATTAGATTCCTGTCAATCCTATTAGCAAAACGGCTACCAACAATCAGCGAATTGATTCTGTATCCCAGTCTAGTCTGTTGCGCTTAATTTTGCACTGATGTCAGTAGGAAATACGTGCAGCTTTTCCTCCCCCCCCATCTATGAGTTGGATGAGTGGTAGAGTACGCTCTATAGATTTTGGATGATAACCAATGTAAAAGACGGAAAACTATCAATGCGCAAACTTGGAAAAGCAACACGGGATAATTTCATAATTCATAATAAGAAGAACAATGGAATTCATAGCTAATAAAAGAAACGGTATCTTCGGAGGGTTTTGCTCATCTACGTCCTGAAAACAGCATTTAAAGAATCGGTAAATTGTTGATGTAATTTTTAAGAATCTTCTTGAACACATTCCGCAATTTGAAAATGGTGATTATACACAATCAAATTGCATCTTACGCAAAGTGATTTTAAACTACAAAAAACACCCTGAGATTTGTAGAGGGTCATGTTGGACAACGTTATGAAAACGCCATTTTAAAATAATTCACTTTACAGACATAAAATTCAGAATGTTAGGCTTTTTAAGACACATCGTAGTCGCCATATTGCGCTTATGTTCAATAAAATTGTTAGCTTACATGGCATAATTTTAAACTAGGAAAAATACCTGTCTGGAATGAACTGAGATGAGGTATTGTAACTATTTACACTATTTAAATTATTCAGACTTTTGCCCTCATCTTTATCATATTCACTACGCTTCAGCCATTGTACGTTACGGCCTTCATTAGGTGATATACTTTGAATTCCGAACCTAAAATTCATTATTTAATCAGTGACTATTAAGAAATCTTCGACGAAGGACATTTTAAAACACAATTTGTAGTAGGTACATGGCCACCATATTCAATGAAAATTAATCGTAAATACCATAGTTTTAAAAGATTTAAAATATGTCCAATATTTTTTAGATAGTTCGTTGACATAACATTAATAAAGTTTGACTAATCGGTACATTGTGATTATATTCAATAAAATTGTATTCTGCATGACAATTTTAAAATGCATACAAATAGTTGGGGACATTTGGTAACCTATGTCCACAAAACAACATTAAAAGATTATTTTAAGAATGTTAGACTAAAAAGTTGACCTCTCGTCGTAGATGGCAAATAGCGACTATATTCTATGAAATTACACGCTATGGTTTTAAACTGAGAAAAATAGTATTTAATGTAAAAAGACAATTGTTTACCTCTGATAGAATTCTTTTTTTCTGACATAATATTAAGAATGCTAGATTTAAACCTTTCAGAACATTCCTTGCATTTGGCATATGGTAGGATTGCACCTTACACGTTATAATTTTAAACTGGAGAAAAATGCTCCAAATTTAAGGAAGCCAACTAAAATCGAAATCGAAACGTCTAAATCAATTTTTTTCTGCATCAATGAACTTAATTGCGGAAACCGAGTCATTGATTTTTCTCAAAAATCTTGGTTGCAGACTAAATATTTGATTAAAATGCATTTTGACAAGTGTACACTTTTCACAAACCTCTGCGCAAGTTATTTGTCTAACGTAAAAAAAGGATGAATAAAATAACCGATAAATAATTCATATACTTATAATCTAATGAGGATTATTGGATTATATAAACAACAAACGCTTACACCATGTAGCAATGGAAAACAAGAAGAAAATCCCGGGTATATCAATTTTACACGAGAAAAAGAAGACAAACACAAAATTCATGTTCATTAACAACAAGGTGAGCCGAGTATCTGTCTATATTTGTGAGATGATGTATTATGCCCACTATTTACATTATTAGGGCCATTGTCCTCATATTTCTCGCCATATTTATTACAACGTTTCGGCCGCTGTACGCTCCAGCCTTCTTCAGGTAGTTGGAATGTCGAACTGAATCCTTTATTTCGCTCGCTGGGGTAGACTGTTTTAGTTCTACGTGCCATGTCTAATGGATATCAATTATCAGTTATCTCCTGTTAATTCACCTCTCCAAGTTCTCCACTGCCTTAACCAGGTATTGAACTCACACCACTTTGGGTCCTGTCACTGGATCTAATCTACGCCATTATCCACTGTGGATATCCTCAAGGACACATGTCACAGTGGATAAAGTCTACTTTATGAACTTTTTCAAGATAACTGTAATCATAGGGAAGTCTGTTAAAAATAATTCACTCTTTTTCATATCCGGACTCCTACAAATAAACATCGAACGTGTCGAGGGTAAGTGGTTTCGGGTCATTCTATTATCGCTCGATCTTCTTCTGTAAGTCGATGTGATTCATCATTTGAAATGTGTGCACGTCCTTATTTATTTTGATGCACTCACCGATACCCTCTGAGTCATTAATTATGCACTTAATGGCTTTTGTTGCAGTCCGAGTTTCTACTGACTTTAGTTCTTTCAAAAGCAACGCTACTTCATAAACTGTATCACCCATGGGTAATTTCTTTTCCATGTTCGCTTTATTATACCAGATGTGGTAGCATCGATTCTTGCAGGTAATCGTTAGGGTAACATATGACGAGTCTTTGGATTCGAATTTCACCACGTGTGGGTTAGCCTCTCTAAGGAATACAGGTCAACACGAATCTACAAAATTATTGGTAGGTACCTCCTTTTTGTGCCATTTTTGTCTTACGCTCCAAACTTAGAGATAGGGAATCCATGACAGTTAGTATTTCACGTCTTCTGAACAGTAGCTTGCCATTCTGGCCCAGCCTCTGTATTTTGTAAAAATTTCAAGTGCCCGTCTAGCTCGGACTACTAGGCGACTAGCCAGTTTGCCTCTCTGAAGTAACAGTAAATAAAGACGTATTCGGTGTCTGTCTGGATGAATCCAGTATATATTAGCGTCAGCAGAGCTGAACTCATCTTTGGTTAAGGTTCCTGGTGAATAAAGTTTCCGATTCAGACCTCTAGTTTTCTGGCGTGTATCACATACTACACAATCTGCTTATCTCTGTTGCCGCGCTTCTGGCATTTTGCCACACAAAGCTATGGTTCGTAAATATCTAAAGCCGCCTGCAATGAGATACACTCACGTGATGGAGATCGATCGATTCTGTGTTAGCGTGTTATCTGAAAATTAGCATCGACTGTAGGAGGAAAAGTAAAAATGCAGGTAAGTTACCTAAGAGATTTCCTTGTTTCTCTTTCATGGAATATTTGACTATATATATATATATATATATATATATATATATATATATATGTGTGTGTGTGTGTGTGTGTGTATGTGTGTGTTTTTATTTATATTATTTCTGCTAAGTTTTTTTCCCCCCTTACAAGTAATGGGCGTCATTGTCTACTGACACTAATGACCCACCAGCAGTTTACTATTACCTTCCTGACGGCAAATAACCCCGTATATAATTCCTTGCTTAAGGTCGGTAATTTGCTACACATTTCTTTGGAACCAGTGACTATGTGTAAAGCGATGAACGTTTATTTCTTTGCAAAGTAATTTTACTTTTTAGTCCATTCTTTTTTTTTTTTTTTTGTTTCACTTCGTGATTTATTGGCGTCAGTTTTAAAAGAAGTCAAAACTTTGCTTTTTGGAATAAATTCATTAACTTTTGTTATGCCTCTTGATAATTGGATTTTGTTTAGTTACTGGAAAAACGTATCCATTTTCTACTTCCAAGGATTATTTTTCAGTTAGTACTTTAAACAGCCTTACATATCTATCTATTCTTAATAATAATAATAATAATAATAATAATTGTTGTGGATTCCGAGATGAAATTCGGTCTCCAATGAATGACAAACGCAAGAATTAAATATAAGAAATTAAATGTATTTACACAATAATACAATGAGCAATACTGTTAGTAAATCCAGGAACGCGGTTAGTAGCAATAATATATATATATATATATATATATATATATATATATATATAGTCTCGAAGTAGGACTTCCTTAGAGTCTACGTGCTGTAACTGTGACTTCTACAAGCGGTTACCTCACACTATTCCTCTACCTCCAACTCAATCACAATCTCTGCTCACTCTCCCAATCTCTCTCTCACTCTCTATATTCTGACTGACTCTGGGTATTTAACGGCAGCAGTCCAAGTAACACTCTGGTCGAGTACACTTATATGAAAAAGGGGAGAACCCCATAACAACAACAACAACAACAACGATAAAAACAACAACAACAACAGAATGTGCTTTCTTATTGACATTGCAATGCCTGTAGATTGCAATGTATCTCTGAATATATTTGTTTTTAATCCATCAAAATACAAGGAACTGAAGAGGAAATCTAGACAAAATTGGCACATGAGGGCATCAATAATTCTAGTTATGTTTGTAGTCTTCGGATTGGTTGGAAAAGATTCCTATAGACTCATTGAAATGTCTCATTGAAGTAATTTCCAGTAGCCCATGCCTTACAAAAATTGTACTCAGAACATTAAGAAGATATTTATCTATGTAAAATGTGTATGATCTTAAGTCAGAGAAAGATGTCATGAAGCTATTTCTAACCTTAGATCTTTTGTTGGGGCCTGGAAGGAAATTTTTATACAACAGAAACCCAAGGAAATAATAATAATAATAATAATAATAATAATAATAATAATAATAATATATGTAAAATGTGAGTGATCTAAGTTATTTCACAATAATGGTCAGTGTAAGAAATCATGAAGCAATTTCTGCTCATAGGTCACTGGCTGGGACCCGGAAAGACATGGATATGCAACACAAACCCAAGAAATAATAATCATAATAATAATGATAATAACTATGAAAATACAAAGCTCTTGAAGACGAAATCTCAAAAAGGTGGTACATGAAGACATCAATAATTAGAATTTTACATGGAGCGGTCGGAAACTTGAACATTTCTCGAATGACATTTTTCTTTTCTTTAATTACATTTTAAGTCTCTTTGACTTTCTTTAACATTAATTCTTTAATATCATTTTTTTATCTTTTTCCTTTCCCCTCTCATTTTGTAAAAACCCTTAATATTAAAGTATGCCCATCTCTGGTATTTGATCTGGTATTGTCACTGCGACATATACTAAGTTAAAACTGGGTACCTCGGCGTGGTGTAATGGTTAGCAAGCTTGTCTTGCTAGATCAGTTACTACTGAAAAGTGAGTTCGATCCTCACTGGGTGCCCCATATTTTCGGCCTTGTGCCACATCTAAGCCGGGCTTAGAAAATCACTATACTAAGTTAAAACTTCGTATAGTCAGTAACATCTCTATATGCATATGCTACACCTGAATACAATAGTCAATAAATAATTCTTTAACCATGGATATATGAATATAATCCCCACCCCCACTACTCTCATAGGCAGGACGACCTCTCTGGTCTAGTTCGATTGTCGTCATAGAGCTGGTCACTTGAACAAAATTACCCCTTGGCGGTCAAAGAAAAAATACAAAATTTTACGAATCTTAATGATTACGAACAAATTTTCGTGCCGGATCAGCCGTCACTCGGGTCAACAAGGGCCCCGTACCTCAGAAAGGAAAGAGTCTGGGGTCGAACAAACTCTTCCAAAAACGAAGCGACACTTGGTCAATAAATCCGGACTATTTCCAAACTTGGACCAAATCAACTAATAAAAATAAAGCGAACGAAATGGTCACGCGAAGAGTATAATCAAGTCATGACATCATCTTTCACCAAACTCAAATATCTACCAAAGAACACTACGAATATATGGAGAATTATGGTAGGAAGTGAAATAAGACCTCATCTCAACCCAAATATGCTTGCATGTCCGCAGGAACATCGTGCGAAACAAAAGACTCTCAAAAGCAGGAACAAATACGAAGGTACGACTAGATATAAGACTGAATAAAATAATCCTTCAACCAAACAATAAAGAGATGAGAGTAGAAATAAATAAGATGTCAGAAGATGAGTTAAAAACTAAAATAAATGAGATACGAAATAATCTCTGAGGAAGTAAAGATGAAGAATCTACCTGTGACATAACCTGCAGTTATCCAAACGATCTCACTGAAGATGAGTCCAACTACATCATACATATTATAAAACCCAGGTTGTGTGTGTGTGTGTATGTGTGTGTGTGTGTGTGTGAGTGTGTGTGAGTGTGTGTTCGTTTATATATTGGATCGGATTTCCTTCATTTTTCAACCGATTTCAACAAAACTTCACAGGACTACGTAAAATTACCTTGCGGTGGTTCTGACAGCGCCAAAAATTGGAAAAACACAATTGTTTTTGCACGAAATCAATTTGAAAACACGATTAAGAGGCATCGCGAGAATGAAAGGGGGACAACTCATATCGAGTTATACTTATTATAAAACCCAGGTTGTTTGTGTGTGTGTTCGTTTATATATGGGATCGGATTTCCTACATTTTTCAAACGATTACAACAAAACGTCACTTTTTTTGGCAGGTAGTGTTTCTTATTGTCTTGCACACTTCTTTCTTTATTTTTACATTCAGAATGCTTTAAAATTCCATTTACAAGGCAATTGTTTATAATAAAATTCTATTCAATCGGTAGACTCATAACGATTAAAAACAATGTTTTTGTTTGAGTTTGGGTTTGACCAATTCGTAAAAAAAAAAAATCATGCGTGTCCGTCAACCTTACACAATACTCTTTGTCAATTTTATTTTTCAGTCTTTGTGATGGTCGGTACTTGATCTATCTCTTACTGTTACATTCCCGGGCAACGCCGGGCTCTACTGCTAGTTAAGGTATAATTACTTGAGAGCCAACGACGTGAAAGCACAGAAGCGAAAAACAATGATATCCGAGTACTCAGTAGAGTAACTCTCACACAAATGCCAGACAGAGACTAACTCTCAAAAATTCATACGACAAAGTCCAGTCAGCACATTGTCTAAATATACTACGCTGGACTGGAAATACTGTTAACAGACACACCACTCGGAAGGTTGGGATCAAGACAATGAAAAAATTAAACGGACAAAAAGAAATAGCCTGGAAGGCAAAACTGATGCGAAAAATAAAAGAATTCACATGTGAGATTTCTATATTAGATGGAATCACTGGAAACCAAAATATCTCAACACGCAAAGGCAAGAAGATCAAGCGGAAATATAAAAATAAATCACTAAATGAAATTCCATCAATCAAGTTAATACTGAAACAGAAGATGCAGTTAAATGCACAGAGAACAAGACGATACAATAAACGTTGTAGTTTTTATCACAAAAATAAAATATTCCAAACGGACCTTAAGATATTTTACAGGAAAAAGGAAAAGAAGCTATACATGTCAAAAAGCCACCATCTATTGACAAGGTGCAAAAATTTTGGGAGAATATTTGGAGCAGCCCAAAGGAATATCACTCCAATTCAGAATTGATCCAACGTGAAGAAAAACGAATTCTGGATAAACCTATGCAAGAGTTGGAAAATATATACACAAATAATGTTAGGCAAGCTCTAACGAAATCCCACCAAAACGTGACAATGTGCCGAATTTCTGGCTCTATTATCTGTCATTAATCCATAAAACGCTTGCAGACTCTATCAATGCTCATAAAAATTATCCTAATGAAATTCTATAATGGATCACTGAAGATATTACATATCTCATGCCAAAAACGAATGAAACAAAGTATCCGAAAACTTATAAGGTCAATAACATGTCTGTCCACCTCGTAAATTGATCAGGTCTGACCGGATGAAACATACTTACTCTTTTCTCGAAGCAAACAACATTTTCCCACTGGAACAGAAGTGATGCAGGAGAAGTTCATATGGTTGCAAAGATCAAATGTTGAGATTGTCCAACATTCCAGGGCATCGAGGAGAAAACTGAGAAGAGGATTGATATCACTTAGCAATTCAGCAGGTTTTTCTTTGTTTCGAATGAAATTTCGCTGTTTCCTCGTTGTTGTGGTACGATTCACCTAATTTACATAGTGGGGTACCGACCGTATAAATATGGTTGGTACCGGGAAGACGAGGGGGAGGAAGAAGAGATCCAATCCAGAGACTCTGCCCGACTGCGACTAATTCAACCCATTCTACAGGAACGGTCTTCCCAAGAATATACCAAACTATCTGTAAATATCGTGCACACGTTCTTGTGTCAATACATTTTGTTTAAGTACATTTTGTGTTGTATTATTATTATTCCATGCTTTATTCAAGTTTCAACACTCGTACTTACCTTTTCAAAGGCATCTTTCTTCAATCCGACAAATGTTCCGAGTTAGTTGTTCTTGTTTGATGTTGACATCAATTCTCAGTTTTCATATTTGTTTATTCTCTTGCCAACAACCATGCTGTCTTCATAAAATTGATAGTCCTTTCTTCTAGCTATCCTTCTCGATGTCCTGCAGTTTTTTTTTATGTCTACCATCAACAGAGTGTCATTTGTGTAACTTATAATTTTAAGATTCCTCCACACGATTGTAAGGCCTGCTAGGGTCTCCAATTCCCTTAAGATAGTTTGAACAGGTCTGCAGAGAAGTTATATCCTTGCCATACTTTCAAGTTTTGTGTAGCTTCTATGTTTTCTCCCAGTGTATGTTCGGGCTTATTTTGACATCTTTTCCGAATAGAGTTACTTTGACAGTTCGAATAAGTTCTTTTTCCGTAACTTGTCACATCCTTTTGCATAATTTATAAAACGCGAGTGCACACCCGTCTAAATTTATATTTCTTTCAACATAAAATAAATGTTATTTTTTTAGACGATTAAAATACCTCTGAGCGATTTGGCGTCGAATTACTACAATAATATAAATTTGTCTAGCACTCCATCAATTATAGAGAAACATTTATCATATTTATTTCAATTTTTATACAAATTCTTTTCTATAAGGTGAAGATTATTAAATACACACAATCTTATCTAGTACACATAATCAATATATTTTATCACGTAATAACTTCGTTAAGACAGAAAATTTAAAAATAATGTTAACGTGAAAAAAAATATTTATTATTTTTATTATTTACGTACACTATTGTTCAAAGGTTTGAAGGTAGCCATGGTAATTTTTATATTGGCCACAAAAGTAGTTGTTTTGTAATTGAAATAAGATAAATGGATTATATATGTTAATAACGTGAGACTTGATATTTTGTTAGAAATTACTATTTTACGGCAAAAAGTGAGACGTAGTATTTTATTAGAAATTATTATTTTACGGCAAAAAGTGAGTCATGATATTTTATTAGAAATGATTATTTTACGGCAAAAAATGTGAGACATGATATTTTATTAGAAATTATTATTTTACGGCAAAAAATGTGAGACATGATATTTTATTAGAAATTATTATTTTACGACAAAAAAAGTGAGACATGATATTTTATTAGAAATTATTATTTTACGACAAAAAATGTGAGACGTGATTTTTATTAGAAATTATTATTTTACGACAAAAAAGTGAGACATGATATTTTATTAAAAATTATTATTTTATGACAAAAAGTGAGACATGATATTTTATTAGAAATTATTATTTTACGGCAAAAAATGTGAGACGTGATATTTTAATAGAAATTATTATTTTATGACAAAAACATAAAAAATTCTGATTAAATTTTGCTCTCGTTAAAATATCCTCCTTTAACCTGGATATATATATGCATTGTTTTCGTTGTTCGTAATGTATCCTCTTTTTTTGTTGACATATCTACGATGTTTCGGTCGTTGTGCGCTCCGGCTTTCTTCAGTTGAAAGGAATTTCGAATCGAACCCTTTATTTCGTCCACCGGGATAGAATGTTCTAGGCCCACATGCCACGCCTCTTTCGGATGCCTCAGTTATTTTCCCTTTCGAAATCCCAATCACCTGAAGAAGGCCTGAGCGTACAACGCCCGAAACGTTGTGAATATGGCAATGAAGATTAGGATAACAGTCCGAATAATATAAATAATGCAGATATGTTTGTGTTTTTTGAAAGCAAAAGATAATATTTCAGGAACTATAATATATGTTTCTTATTTTCATCAGGTTCTTCTAAGTACCAAAAAATTCAAATATCAATTCCTCTCTCTCTATAATACATTTTGCTAAAGTATTAATATTTTGTATTAGAAACATTATATTTTTCACCATTAATCCCTCAGCTGACTCCTTGAGATAACCAACGCAGGTTAAAAATGTTCATTCAGCACTGAATAAATTTCTAAAGAATACATATGTAACTGTCTCTGTTTAAAGAAAAAGAATATTGTACTATTACGACAGTATATTCATAATTTTATTTGTTTATTTTAATTTTGGGGTAATTTGCTCAAAATGGCAAAATCAAAGCAGCTAAGGTGAGGGCTCAAATTGAAATTTAATACAAAGAAAGCTACTCTCAAAGACAAATTGCCAAGGGGTTCAAGCTTTCTAGATATGGGCTGCAATATACATTTGAAGGGCAGTTAGAAATTGGTGCAAATGTTGACAGCAAAATAGCTGGAGCACCAAATGTGACAACTGCTGCTGAAGATAACCACTAGTTTAAAATTGGAATCGTTTGAGCGAATATATTTTGCCACTTGAATTTCATTTTGAATATCTTGTGCTCATGCTATTTTTGACCATAACAGTTTTTTTCTGCTTATTCACATTCCCTAGCAGGTGATTCTTGATCGTTATGCACCTCCAGAGCCAGCTGATCGAAGTTGATTTTTCACCATGGAGAGCGACACAAGTTGCTGTCAACTCTTGAGCAGTGTTCCTTCTATTTCTTTTAATCTCAATTTTAAACTATGGTAGTAAAAGGAGAGTGTAGACAGAAGATAGAATGATGAATGTGTGATTCCAATATTTAAGCATGGTGATAGCTCTCTATATATTTTGTGAGTGATTTGACGTAGAGAGCACTAGAGATTTTATCCAGATCAAGTGAATCATGAAAAACTGAATCGTTCGATGTTTCAAAGCCATGCGAGATAATCTAGTTTACGTATAATTGGAAAAAAAAACATTTCCCTTAAACAAGACAACCATCCAAAACGCTCTCCTAAGTTATATCAACATTGTAGAAATTATCTCTTGGTCACCTCAATCTCCTGATATCTCTTCCAATGAATTAGTATGTGATGAATTGGAGAGTTCAAAAAGAATCCCCCAAAAGTGAGACAGGGCTTTTACAGGGCTCAAAGAATGCTTGGGAAAGTCTGCTATCCAATTTTTTCAAAGAATTTCAATAGTGTGTAAAGTATTAATTAAGGCAGTTGGTGGTTTTATTGAAGAAAACAAAATATGATGCTGTTGTATGATGTTTTTTTTTTACAGTTAAGTGCTTATGTTTTGTCATTATGAATTACAAAAGAGTTACCTTTTACTTTAAAAAATACAAGAATATCTCATTTAAAGTTTTTTACAAACAAATTTCGGATTCCCACAAACATTGCGTCTGCAGTGTATATATATATATATATATATATATATATATATATATATATATATATAGTGTAAGGGAACAAGTCCGAGTAGACCTTAGTAATATAAAATATTAAAAATGACCCGCAAAAGAGCTTAAGGTATTTATTATTACAGAGCAAATAATTAATAAAAAATAAAATCTAAAGTCAGGTCTGATGGGGAATACCCTATTTCGGTCATTTGTCTTATCAACCCCGGTGTGGACTGAGTTCTTGTCAGAAATATAAATTTAACTGTAAAATCTTCCTTGACTCCTGCCTCGTACCTTTCGTCTGACGGAAACATTGAAATGGATAAATTCTGTATTTATTTTGAATTGTTTTTTTCACTTCTACAATTACTTTTCTATTTCTCACAGGAACTCAGCACACACCGGCGTTGATAAGACAGACGACTGCTGTTTTCATCTGACGAAATAGGCAATTCCCAATATGAGGCGATATTGTACTTTATTGTTTAATTATATATTGACTGTTTCGCCATTTTACACCTCATCAGTGTCGATAGACTTCCGATTGGCTCAAGCTGTGATCGGAATCTGACCGATTTTGGTATTTTGGTATCCGGCGGAGACTCTACCCGTAAGCCATTGCCGAAAGGCAGCGATGTGGTTGAATTTAATCGTATATATATATATATATATATATATATATATATATATATATATATATATATAGAGAGATATAGAGAGAGAGAGAGAGAGAGAGAGATAGATAGATAGATAGATAGACAGATGCATGCATACATAAATTTAACTGTGAAAGCTTTCCTGACCCCTGACTCGTACATTTCGTCTGACTGAAACACTGAAATGGATAAATTCTGTATTAGATTTTTACCTTCCTCAGTTAAATTTCTATTTCTCACACGAACTGAGTCCACGTCGGCGTTGATAAAACAGACAACCGATGTGTACGTCTGACGTAATATCCATCATATGAAGTGATTTGGGATTTTATTGTTTATTATATATATATATATATATATATATATATATATATGGAGAGAGAGAAAGAGAGATGTTTAAGAATAAGGGATTTTCAAGCAGAGGGTATTTATACTCAAAAACTTTGATTTAAAGGAACACCCAAGGCCTGACTATTTAATTTTTGTTGTATTGTTTTCTATAAGGTGTTGAATATTGGAATCGAAATTATAGAAAAAATTTTCCAAGTTCATATTGTGTTATTGCTCGTTCACGTGCTTTCGATCGTTTTATTTTTAAGATCCCACATGGTATCTGATTCCAAGGCAGATTACCAACTTTCAACAAAAACCAAGATATAGACAATGGAAACGAAAAGACTCCCTGGTCTTCATTCGCCATCTTACAACCTGTTTTTGATTTCATTGTGTCTTTATTTAAACATCCGTCATTTTAATAGCAATAGTTTTGTTATGAATGGTTACAAGATTTATGAAGTTGAACATCAATTTACCGAATATTTTGAAATAAGGGCAATGCCGTCTTAAATAAATTACTTACTTTCATTAAAATCTTCATTCTTTAATTCGAAATTGTGGTCAGACATATTACGGTGAATGTTTAATGTTTTAAGTGGGTTGTTCCGTAAACGACGACCTTTTTTATTCATATATTTAAATTCTTAAACGTTCTAGTTCTGTCTCTCTTGTGACCACATTATTCTCTATAGTGTAAATCCTTCATTCGGCTTTAGGTTGATTTTATTTTGTTTCGTAATGATTAAATATCTGATTGTCTTTTAAATAGATGTCTGAAATATATTAAAAACTACAAAAATAAATGTAATATCGATATGACTAGACAGAATATTCTACCTACCAGCACAGTGACAGAAATTGAAAATAATTTTGATTCAATTACCAGACTATTTATATATATATATATGTGTGTGTGAGTGTGTGCGTTTGCTTCACTTTTGAATAGGAAATAAATGTCAAGACTGGAAGGTATGTTTTCACGCTTGAATGTACAATTTCAAGTAACAATATTATAAATGCAATCAGTCTTAGATAAGAAAAATAAAAGGCAATAAAAGTTAGTTAGAGTTTACATCGAAACATTAATGATACAAAGAGGCTGAATATTTAATTTTCAATTTTGACGTTCAATTTATACAAATGTTTAGAACATTTCATTTTTTTTTATTCTTTTAGATTTCTTGATACTCTAATTTTATTTATTATTTAAGCATATATATATATATATATATATATATTATTCTTTTAATATATATATATATATATATGTATTATTCTTTTAATATATATATACATATTTAAAAGAATAATTCATATATATATATACATATATATATATATTATTTTTGATATATATATATGTATTATTCTTTTAATATATATATGTATATATGTATTATTCTTTTAATATATATATATAAAAGAATAATTCATATATGTATATATATATATATATACATATATATTATTCTTTTAATATATATATATATATATTATTTTTTAATATATATATATATATTAAAGAATAATACACATATATATATATCTACATATATATATATATATAATTCTTTTAATATAAATATATATATGTATTATTCTTTAATATATATATATATATTAAAATAATAATATATATATATATATCTATATATATATATATATATAATTCTTTTAATATAAATATATATATGTATTATTCTTTTAATATATATATATATATATATATTAAAAAATAATACATATATATATATATATATATATATATATATATATATATGTATATATTGTTTTATCGATACTGTGTTTAATTATTCTCTAGGATATATAATTTATTATTGATAATATATTTTTATTTATTCTGTTCGTGTATATATATATATATATATATATATATATATATATATATATATATATAGATAGATAATAGATAATATTTTCGATGCTGTCATTTTAATTATTCTTTTTGTATATATATATATATATATATATATATATACGCGTGTGTGTGTGTATAGATGTTATTTATTATTGATAATGTAATTTTATTTTTTCTTTACTATATTTCTTTCTTTCTGCAATGAAACCGTAATTTTTCAGAAGACAATTTTGCCGAATACATTATTTAATCAAGCCATGATACAGACATACAGAAAAACACACACATAGATACACAAACAACCAGAAAGCACTTCCTTTGATTTCTCTTGTATACACATTTTGTTATAAATCGTTTTCGTAGCACTTATAATATGAATAATGCTTCGAGAAGTTGCCTTTGACGCCTGTATTGCACAACCTGAAGACTGACTCCAAACGATTTCTTCTTTTTACCTCTGACCTGGAGCTCTTTATTTATAGTTATGGACTAGTTCATATACTCACCGGAGATATGCTATTTAGTCCACAAAACCTTTTCTTCGGGGTGCCTATTAGAGACCTATGGTCAGAAAGTGCTTCATTATATTTCCCACTGATCATTTGTTGTAAAAAAAACATTTTTTACATAGATAAAGCCCTTCGTAATGTCTGAGCTGTACATGTGAGTACAATCTTTTGTATGTCTTTAAGGCATGGGCTACCATTAATGCCTTCAACGGGTCTATCGGAACATTTTCAAAACAAGGTTCCAGCTACAACTGGGATTATTGTTATCCTATTATTATTATTATTCGTCGTCGAGGTCGTCGTCGACATCCGTCCGTCTAGAGGTGGGATATATGGAGAACTGAGGCTGCCCGGACGTCTACTTCCCCCTCTCGGCCCAGCTAGCAGAGTCCAAAGGAGAGGATAAACCAATACAGTTTGGTACCAGCGCGGCTGCAGGAGTTGCCGGAAGATAGCACAAATTGCCGTCCATCCGCCTTAGGGGCTCCACTCCGGGTTTGAATTCAGAGTTGTCTTTCTCCTAGACCAGTTGCCATGGGTTATTATTATTATTATTATTAGTAGTAGTAGTAGTAGTAGTATTATATTTCGATTTCTGCTATGGTCACACTACCTACCAAGTCTGTGAGAAGACCTAAAACAGGTAGTTGTGTATTGTTATGGTTACATTTCATGATTTGTTTTTCTAAATACCAGATTATCACTAGCGTTACATGGACAAAGTTCTTAGTTTGTGGGCTGTACTCATCAAGACATTTTTTGTATTTCCCTTAAGCTTGGATTTTCAGGGGTTCTTTTCAATGTCTTGTTTTGTTCCGTTTTTATCATTCCAAGCACACCTTCTATGACTGGTTCTATGTTCAAATTACTTAGTTGCTATGTTACGGTCCGCTGGGCAAACCATATCAATTAGGCAAGTTTTTGCTTCATTCTTTCTGTCTGTAAAGATGGCGTAATCCCATAGAATTGTGATGTTTTTTTTTGTATATCTGTATTCGATGCTAGGCGATATTCATACCAGTGTTTCTTAACATCTTTTCCAAAGAGCTTTCACATTGTCCAGTTTAAGTATTGCCCAACTCTATCGTGATGATTTACATTCATTTGGCGCAAGTATAGAACATTCTGAGATGATCTATGGTTTCCTGATATTTACCACAGAAACTGCATTTTGGAGACGCTCTCTTATATATGATATTTGCTTGAATGTTCCGAGTGAAAAGACTCTGGTCTTGCGCTGCAAGAATAAAGCCTGCCGTTTTTGCCTTTAATTCAGATGCTGGTAAGCATCGATGAGTGTTAACTTGATGAGCATCAGCTTTATTAGCACTTTCTTGATATTGGCCACGGAAAGGTTTGTCTTGCCAACGTGGTTTCATCTCTTCAAGAGTTTTATTATTATTATTGTTTTATTTCCTTTAATTTCTTGTGTGTAATTATATCTTTCCAGGTCCCGCCCAGAGACTTAGGGTTAGAAATAACACCATGACATTTTCTACTGGCCAATTAAAAAAAACACATATATTACATAGATAATGTACTCGTCAGAACTGTTTTTGTATTTCTTTAAGGCATGGGATTCCAGGAATCCTTTCAATGAGTCTACAGGAATCTTTTCCAACCAATCCGAGGGCTCCAACTACAACAGAGATTGTTGATGTTCCCATGGGCTACATTTTTGATATTTCGATTTCAAGGTCCTTGTATTTTAATAGTTTTTTGAAGACCTTCAAAGATGCATTGCAGATCCTATCCCCGAAATAGCTTATTATTATTATTATTATTATTATTATTATTAATAATAATAATAATAATAATAATAATCGTAGTTAGCTTATATAATAAGTGTTTTAAAATATAATTATATGGTTATAAGCAAAAGAATAAGCCTAAAATGCAAATTAAAAATTGGAGATACCATAATCAAATTAGTGCAGCCATTTAAATATCTGGAAAGTCCTTTTGTTGTTCTGTCTGTGTGTATAGTGTAGTCCCATAAAGTAGTAACAGATCCTATCCCCGAAACAGGTTATTATTATTATTATTATTATTATTATTAATAATAATAGTAATCGTAGTTAGCTTATATAATAAGTGTTTTAAAATATAAATATATGGTTGTTAGCAAAAGAATGAGCCTAAAATGAAAATTATAAAATGGAGATACGATAATCAAATTAGTGCAACCATTTAAATATCTGGAAAGTCCTTTTAACAGAAGGCAGAAAATGTGGCACTGAAATCCGAAGGCGCATAGCGATAGCCGAAGATGGAAACCAAAAGCAAAAGAACGTTAGAAACAAAGATAAGTGTACCTGTTATGTGATATCAGTCCTAATATATGCCAGTGAATGCTGAACAATCTCCTCAAAGATGAAGAAGAAACTTGAAGAACTGCAATTGTTAGTTTGTATTTGTCCAGATCCGAAGGACGGAGAGGATTACTTCAATCAGAACTGTCTAGCAAAGCCACAACAATCGGTCTTGAAATATACCTGGAAAATACAGGACTGGATGTCGATCCGTTTTCGAGAACGTTCAGGGAATATAACGTTTATTCAATAAGAAAGCTAACCAACAAATTTAAAATGAAATATGAAGTGGATGAACAAATGCAAGAAAAGCATAATAAACTTAGTGCAGCGACAGGGAACCTAAAACAGAAGCCAAAAGCAAATGGAATGTACCAAATGCAAAAACGATGGCTTCTTCATGGTCAATACTCTGCCAGTAACAAACAAGCAGATGTAAACAAGCCTGTACCAATCAATCGTTACGTAATGTTGGGTTAAAAGCTGAAACGGGATGTTTTAGTCTTGCTGCAAAGGACCAATGCTTGCTAAGTAGATATTACAAAGCTGAAAAAAGTTCTGTTAATCCGAAATGCAATTTCTGGGATAAATATCTTGACAATGGTATCAGATTGAACGGTAAAAGGACCCACTGAATACAAAACTAAACCTAATAGAGTTGAATATTGGAAAGACATTCTCTGATTTAAAAAGAAAAGCTATAATTTTGTACTAGTATGAACACAAAATGAATAATAATAATAATAATAATAATCTGTAAGGTGTGACTCATAATGAAAGCAATGATGGTAACTACCTTGAATCCATGATAGATATTCAGGATATGGAATTCGTAAACACTAAGCACTTTAAATACATATATGGATCAGTGAAAACAAATTTCGGATAGTGTTGTGGAGTTATTTCGCAGTGGAGGCTTGTATTTGTACAAAATCGGTCCTAAAATAGGTTCGACGTACAAAACGTTAGGAACTTGATATAATAAGTATTACGCAGAGTAATCTTGTTGTAGTCGCTGACTACTTTCATATTGTCCGACATTGACTAGTATTTAGTCACCCCCCCACCACGAAGGTATCATGTGGTACAAGGCCGGTTTAACGTGGGATCTCCAAGCCCGTGAGCTCGGCCAAAAATATACCCTTTGAACCCGTATAAACGGGTTCAGGGTCGGTTTACCTCCCCGAACGAGACTCCGCCCTTCAGCGTAGCCTCGTTCGGGTTCCTCCCCGCCGAAAGCTTAGATTGGATTTAAACATTTATCAATATGGTGTTTTCCTTTTGTCTTTCAACAATAATGTGATTAAGCTTATCAGACAATATGAAAAGAACTTACTTAAAATAAATAGACGCAACTTGTCTATATTATTTAATGAAACATGCATTATTGAAAAATTGCTGCATACATACATATATATATATATATATATATATATATATATATATATATATATATATATATATATATATTTAAAATATCCAAATGTCTTTTCATCTACCATATCCTGATGGAGAGAAAGAAGATTAGAAAAACGGAACAAGAAAATCCGAGATAATTTCTTTTTAAACCGTAATGGATTAGGCTCGTAGGTGCACCAAATTTACTGCCGCAGCAGTAGCAATGGTTTTTCCTGATCAAAATGGAACCCGACTTTGAACAGGTCGCTTTTGAATGCAATGTTTTTCTTTCTCTTGGTACGGTTGCCACCCAAGGCTATAGTATCCAATCTATCCTACTTTCCCAAGGATATTAGCACGTAAGTGAATGTAATAAACTTGACTGAAATTCGAACTCGGCTCTACGATTCTTCAGTCCATGCCGCTATCAATTAACTCATTACTTTAAAACCCATAATTATAAAGTACGGCTTAAATCTACCTATGTACATTTTATTTTCACTTTACTAGGTTAAATTCCTTCCCTATTTCCTAATTAGTATACACCGCTTTGGGTCATGTGATCCTGTCTGATCATTCAGTGAAGCCCATTCTTTACAGAGTGGAATTTTGGGTGTATACACCGGTTAAAGAAGATGGATGCGAAAAAAGAGCTTTTTTAAAATATGTGCGAGATTTGTGTGTAACGACGTGTTTTGTAAGGTTTGCTAGCTTTCCTTTTCATGGTCGGAGAAAAGGTATATAACACCTTTCTACATTTTCTTCGCATGTTTCTTTTCTAGAAAAGAAAAACTTAATTAACATTCTTCCTAATTCTCCATCCGACTTTATTTTTTTCTCATCAATAAATGTCTGTACCTACCGCCGTTACAATGAAGTTTTGCCGTTCAGTTAAAGCAGTTTAAGTTTTAAATTAACCCACCCGAAAATCAATATTAGTAAAAACAATTGGATGCAACTGAGGCACATCCCCAAAAGGAGTTGGGGTAACAATTTGAATGGGGGATGGCTCTGAAAAGGGCCGTTTTTGCGTTCTCCATCTTGCAAGGAAGGAACCTCTTCCATAGACCATCTTAATAATAATATAAGATAATTTTTATTTATAATTTATTTTTTTATAATTCTAAAAATCTTTTACGTTAGATTTGAACTCTCTAAATTGATTGTACTTATTTTTGGAGGAAATGACTATATTTTTAATTGGTGGGAAGCAAGCAATTTATACAATTCAGTTTGGAAGGAGGAAGGGGGAAAAGGGAAAAAAGACACCCCCTTTTAGTAAACAGTTAAATGTATCGTTAAAATACTTTAATTGGGACAGAGCAAGCAATTTTTGACGCTTCTGTTTGTTTTTTTTTTTTTCTTAAGAGCTGAAAGTATAAATTCTGTCATGAGCACTAGCACAATTCTTTACACGGTGGCGACCTGTAGAATAAGATAACAGGTCGGGGGGTGGCTGTCGGAGCTGATATGATGAATAAGAACCCCGAAATCAGCGATGAAGACGGCTTTCATCACTGATGACCACCTTCAAGCATTTGAATTTATTTTGCGATACGCTGTTTTTTACAGATATTAAATTTTGCCTTTGATTTTTGCGCAAAGTGTAAAAAAGATCAGGGTTTTTTTTTCGATTTTTCACCTTCAATGTTGTAATTTTTCCAGCCAATTTGGACTTAAAACCGGCACTGAAGAATTATCTATAAAAAACAACACTTTGATTGAAATCGGATGAAAACTGTGGAAACAATTCAACATCGATCACGCAAACGCACATACATACCCAAACATATTTTGAGAATTATATATATATATACATAGATAGTAAACCCCGACTACTAGAAATACAAATGGTCGATGACTTTAGATAAATTTTCAAGCAAACAAATATATCTCAAAAAATTTTCAAACAAACAAATATATCTCAAAAAGTTTGCTCAAACTACAGGAATACAAAAATCCTCTAAAAACGCATGTATTTATATGATTGATATGTAGTTTTGTTCATCGATATCCGGTATCTATATTAATCGTCACAAAACCTTCAAATGTAAACAGCTGCAATCCGTGGAGAGGAGGAAAAATGAAAAGAAATATTGGGAATGGACTGTTTGAAGACTGCTGT
>CAHIKZ030004817.1:400000-512500 GCA_903632075.3 Acanthosepion pharaonis | reverse complement strand
AATCAGATGAAAGTGGGAGAAGAGTCTATGAAAATGACCATTAGGTAAGTAAAACATTTATTCATACTTAATTAGTCAATTTACAAGACTAATTTTAAAATTTAATTCGGATACCGTCACAATAATATAACCAAGTACGGGTAAATTTTCCAGTAAAAATATTTTTATTTTAGATGTAGCGAGCTATCAAGGAAGAGGTTAAAAAATTCCATTCATCAATTTTGAAGCGACACACTGGTCAAATTTGATTAACCTCCTGTAAAACAGAATTTGTGAACCTACTCTTGAAGAAGGCTTTTCAAGTAATGAACTGCAAGCTGTTCTCATGAATGAAACGAGGTCGATTTTATCTGCACATTTGCAAGGTGTGGAAAGAGCAGTTAAAGTAACTACTGAAGCTTCAAAAACTTTATATCGACAAGAAGCAAGGACATGCACATTATGACTAAATCATAGAGCCAAGAAATAACAGCTTCGTTTACTTCAAACGGAAATGATAGTGAACAATTTAGTCAAATTATAATGTAAGATTCAGTACTTTAGTGCAAATTTAAAACGTTTTATCTTATAACTTTTGCCCAGTAATATTATGGTGTTGTATGTGGCATCCCTCAGTCTAAGGAGACAATGGATTGATGCCCCATCTGCTGATGGTGGTGTGCCTTAATAAATAGCGGCTCGAATTGAGGAATCGGAGAATCGAGTTTGAATTCCATTTGACACCATGACTTTCACTTACGTGCTAATACCCTTGGAAAAGGTATGAATCCTCTTCTTCGCCCTCCAGCTATGAGTAAATGGCAAGACAAACCGGGTTCTAATGCCTTGGATGGTAACTTGCGGGAAAAAATCTGCCTCGTCAGTCATGCACAACGCAATCTTCAGGTGCATGAAACTCCGATTCGTCATATCGGTGTGGGATAATATATATATATATATATATATATATATATATATATATATATATATTTGGACCTTGAATAAGTTCTCGGTGATTTTTCATGAAATGTGACGTTTTACTTATAAAGATTAGTAAGAAACATCTTACTAAAAGCATTGTCCATTGCTAGTCACTACTTTTTGACCATTTTCTGAATTTCTGAATTCCAGGTCAGAAAAAACGACATGTCTTTTGAGGCTAACCACTAGTCGGACCATATTTTTGGCATCTTATTAAGAATAAATAAAGAATTAAGAATTGTACGTCCAATATGGTGAAATCCCAGCACACCTCTCTGCACTATCAATCCACTGCACCTTTGAAAGCATCCAATTCCAAAAACTGCGTCTTAAAAAAATGCGATCTTCGTTTAAATCACTTACTTGCTCGTGCATGCAAATCACCAAAAGTTTTTTTTAAGTCTTTGTCTCTCACATGCGCCATGGCGGAATTACAAATGGCGACCATGACTGCCGGTTCATCTCACTTCACGCTACATTCACATCATCTTCCATGAAAAAATAATAGAAACTATCGATGACAGTTACAGAAACCAAATTCCTATCTACACTGATGGAAGAAAAATAGTATCAATGTAGAATGCGCAGCCATATACAACAAAACAAAAATATTGAAGCGACTTCTGAACAGTAGATTTATAGTCAGCGCATAATTTGTGGCCAGTTTTTTGGCCCTTGACATCATTAATACAAGCAAACAAAAAATATCAGATATTCAGACTCTGTGTCAGTACCCACAATACAAAAAGAAAAAACGATAAACTAATTATAAAATTTATCTAGAATAGAATATTAGTCAACGTATAATGATATCATCTCCAGCCTCCAAAGATCGTTCGGCCGTCAAGCCAAGAGGCTCGGCTTGATTCGGTATCTAGCCACCCCCGCCCCACGAGGGTCGCATGTGGCACAAGGCCGAGTTTAACGTGAGTTTCCCAAGCCCATAGGCTCGGCCAAAAAATGCCCGTAGAACCCGTATAAACGGAATCGGGTTGGTGAACCTCCCCGAACGAGACTCTGCCCTTCGTCGGAGCCTCGTCCAGGTTCCTCTCTGCTCAGAGGCAGAGAGTTCGACCGTCAAGCCGAGAAGCTCGGCTTGATTCGTCCCTCTCTCTTGAGAGGCGTAGTATACATGGTTTTAGGAAGATTTCATTCCCTAGTTATAGGTAAGGACCCATGACACTTTCTCATTTGCATAGGAAGGGGAGGACTCATCAAGTGTCTGTAGCATGTCCTCATAGATCTCCTTGCCTGTCATACATATTGCAGATACTTCATGTCTACTCGAACCTATGTCTTGTCCATTTTTAGATTTGTCGCACACCTCTCATATTTATATAGCTTTTACGTGCACATGAATTAAGACAAATGTCTGAATTAGTTTTTTCTAGTTTTATAAGAAGTCACAGTGTGTTGCCACAGCAAAAATGTTCAGCTATAGGTCTTATTTCTGGCTGAGGTTTAGAACATTTTGTACGCACCATTTACACGATGCTTGTTCCTAAAATATAGAGAACTATTTTATTTTATTGATCCTTCATGTTACTGGATGATACAGTTAGTCTAACAATAGAGGCGTCAATGGAATTTTGGATCCTTTTCCAAAATTGAAAATTTCCCTTAGTGGATTACATTACTGACATGTATTCCCAACAGTGAATTCCAACGATGTTTATAGTAAAGGCGCAATCCTTTTAGCAAGACCCTTCTTCTCAAAGGGATCACTTTGAATGTGTTATCAACCAACAGTGATAAGGTAAGCAAACTTTGCCATCACAGGGATTTTCAGCGATTAAATGGCTACATTACGTATATCGATAAATGTGTATTTTACTTAAATTTTTATCCTTGTGAATGCAATGCATTAACTATTAATCACAAAAACCTTTCCTTATCGAGTAGAAATTTCAGATCAAATTCACTCACACACTCTATATCAGGCTACAAACTGCTGGATCTTGTTGCAAAGAAATATTTTTAAAACAGAAAAGGATGAAGAAAATAGAAAAACAAGTGAAAATAATAGAAATTAAAGAAAATGTTGTTGCTGGAAATATATGATTTAGAAAATAAAAAGATCGGTTACCGTAAAAAAAAAAAAGATGGAGGTTATTTGAAAGAAAGAAATGAGAGAAATTATATTAGGACAGAAAGAAAGTAAAGAAAGGTGCTATAAAGGATGGAAGAAGAAAAGAAAGAATAGAAAAGAAAAGAAAAGTAAAAGAAACAGAAAACAGATAACGTCAACTACAAAAAATAAAAAAAATACATGAGTTAATGGAAAACGGAAAAAGAATAATTGCAAATTGAAAAATGAAAATGCATTCCATTATTCTAAATAAAAGTATATTTTTTTTAATAATCAAATCAAAGATCGAAATGATGATATTTCATTAACTTTGATAAAATGGCATCTAATTTGAGCTGAGACAGTTAAACGAATTTAATAGTAATATCCACTGACATTCGTTTCTCAACGATTACGCTTCAGTAAACATTCTAAGAAGACTTGGGAGAATGATTTGCATATCAGACTAACTATGTGTAATTGAATAACAAAATGGAATCCAATTCTACATGGCTCGTTTCATCATTCCATTAAATATTTTTGATGAAATCATATATATGCAGGAGCAACAATCGAAATAACAAATACCGCTTATAATTACAAACTGCGCAAAAAAAAACTTAAAAAAAGTTATAGGGTCGCTTAACTTTAAATTTTAAATTCATGGCGTCTGTTGAGTCTAAATATCGAACCAAGTCGACATCATTCAACTGACACGCGCTTTTGATTTTGCTTGCTGCTTTTGTTTTTTAAATATCGCGTATCGAAATAGCGGTAGTTTTGTCACGAAAGGCGATATGCCGCATAATACTGGAATTACCGTGAAAGCTTCGGAAATTAGTGCACTTTCTGTACAGTTTCGCTTTAATATACTACTTTAAAAAGCAAGATTAAAACAACATTCTTGGATCCGAAATTATAGGAAAAACAGGAATAAATAAGAAATAAATAAATCAACATATCTATCATCACCAACTCTCATACCAAACCTAATGTTTTTATTAAAACTTAGGCGGAAATTCACTTTTGCCAACAGTTCAGAAAGGGACATAAGGAAAATTTATTCCTTTTATTTGCCTGAAGAAGGTTACGAGACCGGAGACCCGTGTAGCAGAAATATGACGAATAAAATATAATATATATACTAAAACAAATCCACATATATATATATATATATATATATATATATATATATATATATATATATATATATATATAAAAAAAGAACAGTAAGATATAAAATCCGGTGTTCTTATAGATATTTTTATTTTTACAAAATAGTGCTCAATGTAAATTTACAGAGTATTAATAAAAAATTCGCTTGAAGATAAAATGGAACTAATGCTTTTAATTTAATTGAAAAATTAAATTCGGGGTTTTTAGCTTCTATTTTTGAAACATGGTTGGAACTGTGTAGCGAAAATAAACATATTTTAAATCAATTAATTTATAATATATATATATATATATATATATATATATAATGTCAATTACTTAGTGGAAAGCATGCTGCTGAATATATATGTATGTGTATATGAGGAAAATAATTGCTTTATATTTTGATCCACACGGTATGTACCAAATTACTATAGTGTAATTTTTTTTATCTAAAACGTTTATATAACTTATCACTTGTATGAATGAGAGGGACGCTGAAATTCAAGCCACCAAAGACGACAGCTCATCACAACAGTCACCATGAAAATATTTTTTGACATGTGAGGCTACTTACCAGCGGTGGGAAAGTCACTGAAAATGCGATGCCATGTCATGACCAACAATATTGCAGATTTATATCAGGAATCTCTAAATAGATAGCAAAATCAATCTGTTCACTTTTTGTTCATTTTACTTATTTATTTACTACTTTAATTCATTCAATTTTTTTCTTTATTTTCGTTTACTATTACAAACCTTCTAAGTTTAAAATAATGTTCTTTGATGCCAATGCTAATCTTAGACCCTCATTCATTTCAATCCGTATTTGGCGTTCTTTCTTTGAATATGAATTCCTCGAAGTAACCATGCTCGCATCGGACAGTTAACTCAACCTGGTACATCGGCCATGTTGTGGCATAGTCGTCCTTCCCTCCCGCCGAAATGCATGTTGGCACTTAATCTAAGTTAAAACTTTATATATCCCCTTTTCTTTTCTCTGTGCGTGTGTTCAATAGAAGTAGATAGAGATGCCTATCGCCCGGTCAACACTCCTTTTCTTTCTGTTGAACAAATATAGAGACTCATTCCTTGTTTCCTGTTTAAGAAGGGGTTCCCGAATCTTTTCCTTTTCTCTGGCCTCTGTATTAGTGCTGTCGTGAATCCCATGCCATATGTGCAGTCTGTGAGAACGTACCTTCATACTGAGGGTACCCGGTTGACAGTTCTATGGTTGCTGTTCCCGACTGGTAGTTAGGAGCTCAAACTCTTGCGTAGTGACTTGAGAGTCTGCTCGCGTCAACAGTTGCATAATATCGGGGTACGTCTAGTGTCATGTCGCGCATGGAAGGTTGTTCCTGTAGGCATGTCCGATGGGCAACCCCAAGGCCACACTATGTTGCAGGCTGCGCCATCTCCTCTCTGCCCATGTTACATACAGTGACTGATCAGCTATTAATAATTTAGGCCCTGTCACTTTCATTACCAATATTACCCATCATGACTACAAACAATCAAAGACTCTTGCTCTCAATCCTCTGTAACCCCTTGCGTGCTAGTGGCACTCCCGCCTTGCTTGGGGTGAATTGCCTAAAAATACAAGCACCAGACCAAAATTTTCTAGTACGACACAGTAAACCAATTTTTATATCAGACCAAAATTTTCTAGTACGACACAGTAAACCAATTTTCTAATACGACACAGTAAACCAATTTTTTTATCAGTTGACCTAGTAATCGTTTATCAGTTGACCTAGTAATCGTTTCAGCATAATATTTCTATTTTATGACGGTGGGAAATGTTAGCCCGGGAAATCGCAAGGGTTTGCTCTACTGGAGTTTGATATCAGCCATGCAAGGAAGGCAAAAACTTTCTCGACGCCGATTAAAAGTATGTTGTTTTGTACTGGAGGCGTTCCGATTGTACGTCAGTTTAGATCTCAGCTGCTAGTTTGACCTCATCGAACCGATCAGACATACCATTAAGACAGAAGTAAATATTAATAGCGGTGTCATCTGCAGAGGTACCAAGTTGAGAAATGATGACATCAGGAATGGCGTTGATGAGAGTTCAGAACATTATGAAAAGCGGTATGACCTCGCCACCATTATTATAATTATCAAAAACTATCTAACGTTAACTATAAAAAAGAATTTATAAATGTTCTCCAGTCTACTGAATATATATATATATATATATATATATATATATATATATATATATATATATATATATATATATCATGAGCTTCCATCCTGAGCTATGATTAAATAATGATGAACATGTCCTTTTGTTTATGATAGATTTCATCACGATTCTTCTTCGTTAATCTTGGAGAATAATTAGACATTCTTTTGCTCAAAGCAGAATCCAATATGTTATAAAAACCTCAGAGAATTCCAGTAATATATATTTACTCATTTCTAAGATAGAACGGTTAAAAGACAATTGTTGTTACACCCGGTATATATGGAAAAAAGATGGATGACGAACTGGAAATAGTTTTTGTGTGAGACATCCCTTAAGACTTCATTGGACCAGGTTTGAAATCCTATGAGACCAAACTCGTCACACCATAACTTTTTCTACTTTGTCATCCATTTTTCCTCTAAAATTTATATATCGTAATTTTTTTTTTATATATATATATATATATATATATATATATATATATATATATATATAGTGCAAAACCGTAATATTGCAAGGAAAAATAATATGGATTGTTTCTCAAAGGCATTATGAAAATAACATAAGAAATAAGAGATGATAACTCTCACAAACAAACAGACCAACCGGTTTCGTTCCCAAACTCATCAGGGTCAACTGGGAACTATTTTTTTCAAAATTGCAGAATAAATAAGTCACACAAACAACCTACATACAATTAAAATTTAAAAAATGAAAGATTAATGGTATGGAGGGGGAAAAAAAAAATAAAATAATAATTTTTCCTTTCTTCCTCTTTCTTTAACTTATACACATATATATATATATATATATTCCTTCCTGTTTTCTTTTAAGCTGTGCAAATATACACAATAAACGAGAGAAGGGAAAAAAAAAATCTATATATGTATATATAACGGAGTGTGAGGGGAAAATTTGAAACACACTAGTGAATAATGACGTGAAGGCCAAGGAGACAATCTCTTTGCTTACACAAAGATGGCTCCCTGGACCGAATATATAGAGACTCAAGTGCCTTCCAATGGAAAAGAGAGTGCGAACTGGATAGAACAGTGAACCAATTCGGACTGAAGTTCTTCGCACAATCCCTGCATTTTATTAGGTGCTCCGTAATCGCTGAACCGGAAGTGTTAACCAACTGACTCCTAGGAGCTTCCGGATTGGGGACTCGTAATGGAACATGCTGCCTGATCCTACAATCTAGACGCTGGGATGTCCTTCCTATGTAGTTGGAACCGCAACCACATTTAAATAAATAAATCACAGAAGAAACATGATGGGGGAAGAGGATCCTTGCGCATAGAGGGAAAGGCAGAACGGGTCGCAAAATGAATAATTAATTGAGCTGAGAAAAAACAGTCATGGACGGCTGACAAAATACGCTAAGCCAAAAGCTCACCTCGAGAACCAATAAATGGAAGCCGTAGATAAACAGGGCATTTCTGAATACTGTATTGTTTTTCCTTTCGAAAGTTATTAATTTTATCACGCATAACCACATGAAGAATATCATTAGGATATCCATTACGTAATAAAATGTGGCGGATAAAATTAAATTCCTCATCCAAAAATTCGTCGCTGCAAATCATCAAGGCCCTATGAGTTAGGGTCTTGATCAGATTGATTTTGCGTTTCATGGGACAAAATGAGTCCCAACGCGTATAAAGACCTGAAAACGTTGGCTTCCGAAACACTGATGTAACAAATTGAGAAGGGGTCCGATGCACAAGTACATCAAGAAAAAGAGAGACACGAGTTAGACTCCTTTCAATGGTGAATTTTAGGGACGATGAATTTGATTCATAACTGTAAGAAAAGAATCAGCTTCCACTTCACTATTAAAAAGACAAAATGTATCGTCCACATATCGCTGATACATAGACGGTGCATTGTCGTGAGTTCATAAAGCCGACACCTAATAAATTGCAGGGGATTGAGAACTTCAGACGAACTGGTTCACTGTTCTATCTAGTTCGCAATTTGAAGGCACTTGAGTCTCTATATATTCGGTCCAGGAGCCATCTTTTGAAGCAAAGAGACTGTCTCCTTGGCCTTCACGTCATTATTTTCTAGTGTTTTCAAATTTTCCCTCACAGTCCGTTATATATACATTATAAACTTTTGTTTTTTTGTTTTTTTTTTCCCTAAATATTGTATATTTGCACAGCTTAAAAGAAAACAGGAAGGGAATATATATATGTGTATATACCATTAATCATTTTTAAATTTTAATGTATAGATTGTTTGTGTAACTTATTTATTCTGGTATTTGAAAATAGTTCCCATAGAAATGTTTGTGAAATCATCTTCCATATTTTCACGTATAGAAACAATATATATTTTTCTTGCAATATATATATATATATATATGGGTGTATATGTATGTACGTATATATATATTGTTGGTTAAAAGGGAGCGATGGATAAATTGTCGTTAAAATTGCAAACATTTTTTATAGATATATTTATTTTACAAAAATATCCTGAAACAGTAAAGAGTAAATGTATACAATAAAATCTCCATTGTCTTCATCTGCGGCCTGGCCGAATTCTGAATCTCCTAAACTCTTCTGGATTGACCCTTGTTTAAGTTGGTGAATGCTGCCATAATCCTTGCATTCATCTTTGGTGTTTCAAGAAGTTTTTGTTGGTCTCTTGATTTTGCGCTCCACACAAAATAATCAAGGGAGTTGAAGTTTGGGTAGTTAGGTGGCCATATATGTAACATGTGGCTGCAGAAATTGTCTGACAGCCATGACTGAGTTCTTCTGATTGTCCGGCATGGTGCAGTGTCCGGATACCAGCGACAGATTGTTATATATCTGCCAACATGAGATATCAGTGTTATTTTCATTTTTGCGTAATTTAGATGACAATTTATTCCTCTCAATTTTTATATGTATTGATTACTAAACCAAAATAAGTAATACAAAACAAGTTCCAAAGGCTGTTGTCATATCCTTCTCTTTGACCCTCTATCATTCTCTCTCTATATATATATATATATATATATATATATATATATTAAAAGACATTTTATGTTTAACATTCTTTTATAGATACAAGTATTTAAAAAATGCTCTGTTTATAATAAACAGTATTAAATAACATTTACAAGCCTGAATGTCCGAGAAATTTTCATAGAAAATATTCGTCCTTTGACAGGATACGAACCTGCACCTATACAGAACCGTCTATGAAAATTTCTCGGACATTCAGGCCGGTAAATGTTATTTAATACTGTTTATTATAAACAGAGCATTGTATACTATAAAAAAGAATGTTAAACATAAAATGTCTTTATTAAATTGTCGGACTTTGTCCAATTCTTAATATATATATATATATATATATATATATTCCAATCGAATCATTACATTCACTTACGTGCTGATACCTTGGGAAAGGTGTGAATCCTCTTCTTCCCTCCATCTATCGGTAAATAGCAGAACAGACTGGATGGCAACTGGTCTAGGAGAAGGACAACTCTGAATTCAAAACCTGCGAAGGTCCGTTTGGGGACCTTGTGGCATTAGTGTACCAGATCTCTGTATTCGGCCCTTCAAAAAGTGTGGATGGTCCTGCACAAAAACCTTCACCGCTATAATCAAATCTCATGTACTGTTGTCGGACTGTCGGTTTCTTGAAAGATCTCTGCTTGACCCTCATAAGTCGATATTTCGACGAGAGAGTCGATTATATAAAATTTATATATATATATATATATATATATATATATATATATATATATATATATATATTACGATAAACATGCAATCAATTTACAAATTCATGAATTATTCACACAAAAACTAATGCAAAGGTTAATGATTTAATTGGCGAAATCCATCGTCAAACAATTCAAATATAAAAAACCTCGAATGAATGAAATGATCCTTGTTTCTATAAATTTCACCGTATTAGTTCTCATTTTTTACTACAAGCTTTCGTCTGTTCCTACGACATCTTCAGGTATAGAATAGATGTCGTTCTTGTTTTTCTCTTAGTAATAAGAGGACAACGAAAATATATGTATTGTTGTATCCGAAAATGCTATTGGAAATGAGTTATTGTTTTTTGGAGCGCATTGAGTTTGATTTTAAATTTTAAAAGTTGTGCGTTCATATACAAATATGGTGATGAACGAATTTTTTACTGGTAAATTTTCTGTCAAAGTGTCAATTTATAAAACAAGGATCATTCATTCATAACGGATTCGGAGGTTTTGTATATTATTTGAAATGTTTGCGACGATGGATTTCTCGCCAATTAAATCATTAACCTTTGCATTAGTTTTTGTGTGAATAATTCATGAATATATATATATATATATATATATATATATATATATATATATATATATATATATATATTGTGTATATTTAAGCGGCAATTTTTCATTGATGCATGTTTCATTAAATAATATAGACAAGTTTTGTCTATCTATTTTAAGTAAGTTCCTTTCATATTATCTTATAGGCTTATCATTGAAGGACGGAAGGAAATCACCATATTTGAAACATGTTTAAATCCAATCTAAGCATTCGGCTTAGATAAGCCATCATCAAAGATGTCAATTACTTTTCAATATATCAAGCAATACACGGAAAAATAATGATAGTCTGTTCTTATTGCATGAAAAATTTCAAAGCAACGGCAAACTCGTGTATACGAGACACGGAAGCTAAAATCGCGTCGCAGCTCGTGACGTCACACATGCAACAAAAGTTTAGATTGGATTTAAACATATATCAATATGGTGATTTCCTTTCGTCCATCAATGATAATGATCCTGCAATAATATATATATATATATATATATATATATATATATATATATATATATATATATATATCAATCCTGAGCTATGATTAAATAATGATGAACATGTCCTTTTGTTTTTATGATAGATTTCATCACGATTCTTCTTCGTTAATCTTGGAGAATAATTAGATATTCTTTTGCTCAAAGCAGAATCCAATATGTTATAAAAACCTCAGAGAATTCCAGTAATATATATTTAATCATTTCTAAGATAGAACGGTTAAAACACAATTGTTGTTACACCCGGTATATATGGAAAAAAGATGGATGACGAACTGGAAATAGTTTTTGTGTGAGACATCCTTAAGACTTCATTGGACCAGGTTTGAAATCCTATGAACCAAACTCGTCACACCATAACTTTTTTTCTACTTTGTCATCCATTTTTCCTCTAAAAATTTATATATCGTAATGTTATATATATATATATATATATATATATATATATATATATATATATATATATATATATAGTGTGTATGTATGTACGTATATGTATATTGTTTATACTTTATTTTCATAGTCACAAATATTGAAATAAATTCTCTGTTTTCAAATAAACCCTTTTTTTCTATTTAAATACTATAGCACGTCAAGTTATATGACGTTTCTATGTAGGATACAGGTTCGATTTCTGTCTGAAGACGCATATTTTCTACGGAATTTCTCTGACATTTAGGTCGCTAAATGTTGTTGTTAATGCTGTTTGTTGTAAACAGGTCATTTTCTTAAATATTTGTATAGATGCAAAATAACGTATAAACAATAAATATATTAAAATTATTGTTGGACTTATTCTATTTCATACACACGCATATATATATATATATATATATATATATATATATATATATATATATATAAATATAATTATATATATATATATATATATATATATATATATATATACATTCTTTCATATCAATTAATATAACACCTTTAAACACCATAGATTATCGATAACTCATTAATTTTTTTCAGTCGTAATTTTAAAAAAATGATTTTTATCCTTTCAAGAATTGGCACTATTTTTGAAAGACATCTAAAAAATATCTCTTATCAAATCAACGGCATTTATTTGGGGAAAAAATGACGGTAATCAGCTAATGATATTTGTCGTTTTCAACATGGGTTCATTCGCGGTGCAAAGATTATTAGTTCATCGAAAGACGTCAAAAATTGATATTTGTGATTATGTTTGGTTGACGTGCAAATTAAAAGAAAGAAATAAAAAAAAATAAATTGAGTGTAATGTTAAACGATACACTAAGAAATCCCACTACGACTTTCCTGAATTTGTATTACTGTGTCTTCATACACTTGATGACATTTGGCGAATTTAGCTATATATATATATATATATATATATATATATATATATATTTATATATATATAAAAGGGAACATAGAGGTCAACACTTAGAGGCGACAGTCTGTTTCATGCTATATGCAATCGTCAGGCCACATATGATGTTATTTTTCTCAGCTGTTTATATACACAAATGCATACATGGAAGATAAGGAAAAAGTCATCAGCCTAAAAACAACCAATCAAAAACTTGCAAACTTTGCTTGGAGGAAAAAATAGCTATCATTACTTTCCCCAACCAAAATAAATTATTAAATAAAAGATCCGAGCTCATCTCAAAATGCAGGCATGAAAATAAATTTTTACTACGTAACCTAAAAAATGAAAAACGGAAAAAATAAAATAAAAACAAATAAATACACTAATAAAAAAATAGAAAAAAATAAAATAAAATAAAATAAATAAATAAATACTATGTTGCTTAAAAACCGAAAACCGAAAAGAGAAAATATACAAATAAATTGACCTAAATTCATCCAAGTAAATAAATAGGCAAACCAATCCCAAATTAAAAACTGTTCCCGCCAAAATAATAGTTAGAATGAACTACAACAACCAACCCAAAAATTGAACAAATAGCTTCAATTAAATTCTCAAACCAAAACAAAACTGTTAAATACGTGATATAAACAAATTTTTACTACGTTAATAAATAAATAAATAAAATAAGAAATAAAAAAATAAAAACGAGCAATAAAATTTAACCCAAATAAATAAACAAACGACTTCCGGCAAAATAACCGCCATAATAGAATACCCACAATGCACCACTAACCCGTATATATATAAATAGCCGAGAAAAATAACAGCATATGTGGCCTGACGATTGCATATAGCATGAAACAGACTGTCGCCTCTAAGTGTTGACCTCTATGTTCACTTTTATATTCACACGCTCTATCTCTGATATTGAGCACTTTATTCCATAATTATAGCACACCTTAAGACTATATTTCTTTATATATATATATATATATATATATATATATATATATATGTGTGTGTGTGTGTGTGTGTGTGTGTGTGTGTGTGTGTGTGTGTGTGTTTGAAACAGTACAGAAACGTATTATGGCATAAAAAGCAAGAAATTTTATATTATAGGCCATGATAGATTTAAAATAAAAACAAAAACACTCACCAGTCGACCGGTTTCGTCCCCTCTCATCAGAACTGTTAATGGGGAACACAAATTATGAAGAGAGAAAAAAAAGAAAAAGTAAGTCTGTCATGGATGACGTGAATAAATGGACAGGGGGGAAAATACGATTATAAAAATTATACCAACAAAGATGCTAGAAGCGCAGCAAAGCAAGTCCAAGCAAACAGTCTCTTTGTTTACAAAGAGCAGGTTGCCTGGACCTGATGTACAGCGTCTCCAACACCTTAAGATGCAATAATGAGTGTGCTCTGGCCAGAACAGAAAACCAGCTCACTCTAAAATCCAGGGTACGAAACCGGTCGACTGGTGTGTGTTTTTGTTAATTCCGGCTTAGATTGTTGGATTCATTTTCAAATTATTAGTCTTCGGTAAGCCTTCGGTAAGCCTTCGGTAAGCCTTGAATGCGTCAAATCTCGCTATGTGTTAAACAGTAAACTAATCTTGTGAGTCAACCGGGTTAAAAATACTGAAAAGCCAACCGTGGAACAACTGGAGAACTCACTCCTTTAAATTCTGGAAAAAAAACCTGGCTAATTCCACATAAAAAAGAAACTCATAGAAAATCAGGATCATTTACTTCCCGAAAGAAAATGGAATTCCTTAAATTAAACTTGATGAAGAACACAGTTTCAAAACCAAAAGCAGAGCATGATGTATTTGTAATAATTTGTTTTGTTTAATAAGACGCTGTTACGCCTATGTATCTAGCGATTCTTGAAAAAAATCCAAAAAAGAATCTGCAAAATTATTGGTCCTGTCTTGGCATCTTGTCTTCAATGAGTTTCCTTCTACCGCCAGGTAGCTTTCTTGTGTCATTTCTACAAATAGTTTCAATTGTTCTGATGTTCCACGTTAATACCTCGACTTCATGCAGATTACACTATGATGATAGTACACTCTGAAATTATTGTAGAGATGGACTCAGCGTAATTCCTGCTATTCCCTAATACTGTGAGAATGGAATACTTCTACTTATAAATATGGCAAGTAGACACATTAGAGTAGGATTTGAGTAGGATTTGATTTACTCAGAGGTTTCCGTTCTACGTATGAATATTTAATAAACCTCATCTTCTTTGTTTTCTCTCCCTTGCCTCCTCTTCCTTCGATACTCTCTTTAACAACGGCCTTCCCAGTTCTCGGCTCTTTTGAACAAAGACATCATTACAACAATATATATATATATATATATATGTTTAAATGAAAGTAATCAGTAAGTAGTTTTTCTTTTGTCTAAATATTTATAATAGGCTGAGAAATTTATTTACTAATTATTTTCATGGTTTCTTTCGCTCTCCGCGCGTCTTAGTCGCTTTATCGCCTTGCTTGGGATAAATGATGAAATATATATCATATTTTAAAGTTGGAAGAATTGTTTAATGGAGATGTTTCAGGGGTGAAATTCAAATGACAGCATCATAGGGGTCTCATGTCTACTGCAGCCACAGCAGAAGTTGTTGTCTGACAAAGCCTAATGCACTCCAGGCTGTTTTTGACTTCAGAGATTTTCCTTCTCATATAAAGTATAAAAGGAGTTGAATGCATAAAATTACGCACAAAATATCTAGATTTCGGCATTAAATAACGCATAGAGTTTGATATGTTGCTAAAATAAAAAAAATAAAAACTCACCGGGCTGGCCTGTTTTCGAAAACATAGAAAATCGTCATTTACTTGAAATAAATCAATGCCAATAAAAAGACTGACGATGATTTCTCATGGGTGCTGCCATTTTGGTTTTGATCGAGTGCTCTGCTTTGCATTAAATTTTTATATTGGCCAGACATGCACTACAGTCTGTCGTCAGTTGATCTGTCACCTGTCGAAACTCTTATATCGATCAGCACATTACGAACAACCAAAAGACAGCTATCAAAATAATATAAATATTAATAGATAAAACCAAATACTGTACAACATCCAAGACTCAACATCAAATAAGCTACATATACATACAGGGTGCGAGTGCTATTTGAGGACATATTGTTTTAAGTTCACTACACACTCAAATCATTTATAATATTATTTTCTTTTTGTTTCAGATAACCCAGCCAGAGGAAGATATTAACCAAAGAAATGAAAAGACATACAGTCATTGTTGCTTTAGCTACAAAACATATTGATTTAAAAATCAGTTACTTTTTACATGTTTACATGTTGCCAGATAATTTTTTCATAAGTTTCGGTTGAAGCTAGAGGGATATGATGGCAATGTTTCCCCTGTAGCAAAAAGAAAAGAAAAGCATTCACAGCGTTCTGATACCGTGAGAACACCAGAATTTATATGAAATGTTCAAAACATCATCGATGAGAATCCCGGAAGATCAATGAGTTCCCATCGCCAAAGAACTCCAGATATCAGAGTGGACTATCAGAACCTTGGTACATCAGGACATTCGATATAAGTCATATGTAAATGAGGTAGGGCCAATTCATATCGGCGAAGACACAGGAAAACCGTCTCATGCGTTCAAAATGGTTGCTGAACAAAGGGAAAAATCCCCACGAACATGGCATGCTTCAGTTTTTTTCTCTGACGAAAAAAACTTTGACCAAGATCAGAAAACAAATAGATGGAATGACAGGTGGCTATGTGCATCTCGTGAAGCACCCAGGGTGATGCACACCAAATATCCGGCAACTGTGATGGCTTTAGCAGTTGTGAGCAGTAATGGTCATGTCATGCCACCTTACATTTTTCCACAAGGTCTTAGGGTCAATGATGCTCAATACATTAATGTCCTTAAAATGGCTAAGACCTGGATACATAAAGTATGCAATGGAAGGCCATATGTCTTTCAACAAGACTCTGCATCTTCTCACAAAGCAATTGTAACACATGACTGGTTGTCAGAGAATTTTTACGATCATGTGACCCCCAGCATGAGTCACCCTTACTAGTCAGATTTAAATGCTATGGAATACTACGTGTGTAGCGTCGTTGAAAGGGAGACTAGTCGACATTCTCATAGTGCCATAGATGCACTGAATGCCGCCATTGTCTCGATGGTGTCCAAAAGGAATAACGACCACTTAATTGCAGCTGGTAGACGGTTTCGAGTCCGAATAGAAGCAGTCATTGAAACCAAAGGTGGTTTCATAGAATAATTAGATAAAGAAATATCATGAAGGATATTTGTGTCAATTTGAATTAGATATATACATTGTTTGCAGTTTATTTAATATACTAAAAATGTCCTCAAATAGCACTCGCACCCTGTAATACATAGCCAACAGTATTTTGAAGTGCACATTATATATTTAAATTGCATATTTAAAAAAAAGACATAATATTTGTCGTGTTATTTTGTTGCATTCTTGTTCAGTTTTAACAGTGGAATTCCAAATATTCATTTTATTAAATATCAAGATGTAACTAACGGGTTCTTGCTTACCATATGAATAACACTTGGTTCTTGATTATGACAGAGATGGTCGAATGTACTTAGACAAAAGCAACAGAACGAAAATAACATCGGACAATATCGCCACAATTTTGATCCTAATATACAAACATTTATTTTGAACATTAGATAAAAGAAAAAAAATTAAATAAACGGACCATTTAGGTAGTATTTAATAAAATTTGTTTGCTTATATTATGGACACTGCAGTCATTTTCGATAGCGGAGGGGGTCAGCAACTCAATCCTTACAACACACTGGCCTCAGATGATATTATAGTGTTGAATGTTTGGTCAGATCCAGTGGCACTTTGTCGGTTGAAGCGAATACATAGCAAAGATGAAGATCGTATGACAAACGTTCTCCTCCTATTGACTGTACAGTAGTCCCACCCTACACAGAATGCCGGCCAAGGCAAAAGAATCCAGGCTACTCTACTACTTAATACATAACTAGAAGAGACGAAGAGGTTATTTGTACATGAGTATATAACGGACTCAACCAGTGGATTCAAATCAATCTCTTCGATGTCTCATACAAAGGAAATATCCATTAATATCTATCTATCTATCTATCTATCTATCTATCTATCTATCTATCTATATATATATATATATATATATATATATATATATATATAGTTTATGAAAAACAAGGTAATCCCTATGGGTAAAAAATAAGGAAGATAAAATCCAGAGAGTTCAATGTAAATTCAGAGCAAATAATTTAAATAAAAAAAAAACATTTTAAAATTTAAATAAAAATATAGACCATATTTAAATATTATATATATATATATATATATATATATATATATATATATATATATATATATATATATATATATATATATATATATATATATATATATATAGTGTGTATCTATGTGTGTGGTTTGTGTATAAATATATATATACATATATATATATATTTTTGTTGTTGTTGTATATATATATATATATATATATATATATATATATATATATATATATAGGTCTTTGTATCTATGTATATATATTTGTGTATATATATATATATATATATATATAAAAAGAGAGATAGATAAGTCTAGTAAGAGATAAAATCACAAGGCTGTTAATAATGTTGAGTTGGTATCATGCAGCGTAAATTTAAAAAGCACCGTTCAATTTTAAGTTAGTCGACAGAAGTAATGTTATCGCAAAAATTCTGATAATGGCCTGACATAAAACAGTCAATCACATATATCTTGTTAATTTGTTTTTATGACAAAGTACACAGAAGCACACAAAAATAAAAACACATGAACACATATGTCATTATCATATATATATATATATATATATATATATTTAAATGTAATACGGCTTCTCTTAAAATGTCTTACTCGTTTTAGAAAAAAGGAAGTGATGTTCCCCGAGCGAACTGATTACAAACAGAATTGTTCATAACCATTGTTATTCCTCATCAGTCGAGGTGCAACTAAATGCACCGAAACGGAGTTTCGTCCTTGTAATGAGTAAATTGTTTTTTTTTTCTCTATGAAAAAATTATATACATATATATGTGTGTGCGAGTGTGTGTGTTTCTGTGTGTGTGTGAGTGTGTGTATGTTAGTTGCTAACTCGTTTCCGTGTATGGCCACTACTACATAGTTTTGGAGAATATCTACTGATATGCTGAAAGAATGTGGATCTTTAGCCCAGCAAGGGATCTAAATACTCCGGCACAAGCAGAGCACTATTTCCGGAGTTGCTATTTCTGTTTTCTTTTTGAATTTATAGTTCTGATGAATTGGATCGTATTTACGATTCCAATAGAATAAATTATGACAATGCACTATTAGTGTTTAAGCCTTTTTTATTATATATATATATATATATATATATATATATATATATATATACAAGTATAAATTGGTATATACGGAATGAATTCCAATAACCAACAATTACTATTCTTAAAAGAGTGCTCAATACAAAGTAGAGCAGATATAATTATTATTTATAAAAAAAATTATAACATAAGCATCTTATAAAATCACTACAAAAATAGCCATTTTGTTTCAACACACTCGGTGTCTTATCAAGTGATGATGTTGAAGATAAATCACTTGATAAGTCACCGAGTGTGTTGAAACAAAATGGCTATTTTTGTAGTGATTTTATAACATGCTTATGTCATATTTTTTTTTATAAATAATATATATATATATATATATATATATATATATATATTGTTCACCCCCAAAATCTATACACTCTTCAGGTAAAGAAAAATTTGTACAGATATAGTAATAGTAAATTTATTAAGATATTTCAAGACCATTAAAAGTTACTGCTGGACTCAACAATCAGAATATTATGCTCAAAATGGTGACCTTTGCTTCCAGACATTTATTAGTACGGCCAACGACTGCCTGGGGAACGTTGCCCAAAATGTCCAGCAGGATTGCCATACATGCATTTTGTGTCTAAGCGTCGCCAATATAGTCGGTTTTCTGTGATACACAACATCTTCCAATAAACATTGTTGTAGTAATTTGATAAATCTACTGAAGTGTGTAGACATTTTTTCGCGGTGTCTGTGTATTTTCAAAACTCAAATGAAAATCAATGTAAAAAAAAAAAGAATAAAAATATTTTTAACACTTAACCAGTTCCATAAAGTTACACACACGCAGATATATATATATATATATATATATATATATATATATATATATATATATATATATATGCTCCTATGAATATAAATACATAGTTGAAGAATGTTCCAGGGCGAAGCGGTTAAGTCGAAAGACAGCAGTTGATTTTGAGTAATATAGATTGGTTTTATTTAATATTGCTTTTAAAAGGCTTTCTTCTCTCGGTGATGCACATTATCAATATTTATGTCCGTCTGTCGTGGTCCACACGAGAGCGGCGAGAGATTTCAGTTTATAGCTTTTATCTATAGATAAAAAAATTACTTAGATCAATATATTTTTGTTTCTTCTTTCCATTTCTTATCTTTATATATATATATATATATATATATATATATATATATATATATATATATATATATATATATAAATTAGCTCTCTGTCTTTTCTCTGTCTTTTCTCTCTCTATCTCTTCTCTATATATATATATATATATATATATATATATATATATATATATATATATTTCATATATATATTTGATCATTTTAATCTCTCTCTCCCTCCCCCCTTTTTCTATTTGACTATATTTGTTTATTCTTATCTATCAATCTGCATATATATATATATAAATGTATATATATATATATATATATATATATATATATATATATATATATATATATATGTATATATATATACCTGCTTATCTAATTAATAACTATCTATCTATATATACATACAGATCTATATCTATCTATCAATATATATATATATATATATATATATATATATATATATATATATATATATATAAACATATGCCTATATATGTATGTGTATTATATATGAAACTCAATCTCTTTCTCTAACTTTCTCTCCCTCTATGATACTATATTTCTTGTTCTTTTTCCTTACAATCTCCATCTTAATTTCTTTCTGTTTGAGTTTCTTTAGATCCATCTATCCACTTATTTATCTAAGTTTCCTAATATCTATCTATCTATCTATCTATCTATCGATATATATATATATATATATATATATATATATATATATATATATATATATTGTGTATTTAGGCTGCAGTCACTTTTGTATATGTTTCATTATAGAAGACAGAAACGATACTGCGATTAAGGTTTTATTTATATCTATCCCCTACGTAGTGAACATATATATTATGTTTACATTTCTGTTTATAAAGACCTATCACAGCTCTATTAAAATCCATTTGAACATAAACCTAACCTTATCAGGCTCCATCCGAAACATGCTAATAGAAAATACAAACATAAAAACCTCATCCACGTGTAAAAAAAAAAGCTAAAAATAGTGTAAGACATAATAATAAAAAAAAGTAAAAGCCAACGCTAAGTTATGTTAACTACGAACACGGCCACAGTGTGCTGACTGTGTTCGGAAAATGAAACATTCCTATAACTCTAGAACCATACACACAACACATACACCCAGTTACAAAGCAAAAATAAAATAATATTTGATAATGGCTAAAATTATAGCCGAAAGCGCTCGAAACTAGAGAACATTTGGACATATATATATATATATATATATATATATATATATATATATATATATATATACTATACTATACTTCCTCTGTTCTTATCTTACCTGGTTATATATTTATGAGGCAATCGGTTGTCTAGTCGCACTAAGGAGCTGTGATACAGCGAAACAGTAGTCTGCGAATAACACACACACACACACACATACACACACACATATATATATATGTGTGTGTGTGTGTGTGTCTGTGTGGGTCTGCGCGCCAGCCCCGCGCCTGTGTATGTGTGTGTGTGTGTGTGTGCGTTTTGTGTGTGCATCAGTCTGTTGCTATCCATTAATTTCAATTTGTTTCTCTCTCTCGGTATATCTATCTATTTGTATATCTATAGTTATTCCTCCCTCCCAATTTATGTATCTTCCTTCCGTTCTGTCTGTCTGTCTCTCTCTATATCTATCTATCTGTCTCATATTTCTTAAGATCTTATACTGCAGTGTGGAAATAGTCAATTATCTATTTGTGAAAAATTATTGATCTTTCTTACTATGTGCCGTGTCCTTTCAGAACACAGGCAATCGTCGCTCTTCACCTCCCTCTATCCCTTGCAACTCTCAACAAGCTCCTTACCTCTGCTTCCTCCCCCAGACCACGTTCTGTCATCCACTTGCTTAAGTCCGTCAGATATGCCACACGTTTTTTCCTGTGTCTCTCTTTCCCTCTATTCGACCTGTGGGTATCAAATTCTGCAGGCCCTCCTTCCTCATTATGTTTTCCGGAAACTTCAGCTGCCTCTTCCTGATATTAAGTATAAGCCGCCTCTTTGTTTGCAACATCTCTAAGACCTAATCGTTGCTCACACGCTCGGTCCATGATATCCTTAGCATCCTTCTGTAGAACCACATCTCTGTCGCCTCGAGTCGTTTTCTTCATCTTTGAGGAAATCGTCCATCGTTCGCTGACGTTAAGAAGAACAGATACCACGTAACAGCTCAGTATCCTTTTCTTTGTTACAAAGAAATCCTCCTGTCTCGTAATACTCTGTCCATCTTTTGGACTGCGTCCTTGGCCATCCCAATACGTCTACGGATCTCAGTGTTGCACTTACCGTCCTCTGTCAGAACGCTTCCCAGATATTTAAACTTAGACTTCTTGGTTCTAGTGTCCCCGACATACAAATCGTATTTCGTACTCATCCTTTTACTGATGACCATGTATTCTGTTTTCTTGTAGTTTATGTTGTTAGTCACCCGTAATCAAAAGCTAAATATGACACAAATGTTTGAATGGTCTATTCAGAGAGGACATTGTCTAGAAAACATGGCAATTATGATGTATAACATTAAATATTAATGATTAAATATAAAACTTCATAATTAAATATAAACCTGTTAATTAATTATAAACCTTAATTAAATAAAACATGGAATAAAACCTACAACACAAAATGTACGTTAACAAAATGTATTGAAAAAAAGAATAGGTTACACAATATTTACAAACCTTAGTTTGGTATATTCTTGGGAAGACTGTTCTGCAAACATATAATGGGTTATTCTAAATCGCAGTCGAATACGGCAGAGTCTCTGATTCAATTTCTTAATCTCTAAAATATCTTCCCAGTCTTCCGGTACCAACCCATATTTATATGGTCGGTAATCACTCCGCTTATATAAATTATATGTATCATATATATATATAATGGAGACAACATCTGATATTATATCAGGTATCCTATATACCTTCTAAGGTTTTGATTATAAAAACAAAACGATAAACTACATCCGACAGCAAGTCCTTTGACCAGAAGGTTCTGATGAGCGTGAAACCACCTCTTAATTGCTAGTGTTCCCAGCCCACCATAATCTGGGGTGGTAGCACCTTTCAGCATCCCAGCTATGGTCAAATAATTAAACATCCACCCCCACCCAGAACTGTCAAAACACTATGAAGGTATAAAAATAGATTTTAATAATGGCAATAATTTTTGGGAAAAATTATTACCAGCAGTACATTTTTAAAAATTTTAAATATTCCCAGCAATACATTTTAGGTAGAATTATTACCAGCAATACATTTTTTGGTAAATTATTACCAGCAGTACATTTTTGGAAAGAATATTACCAGCAATACATTTTAGGCATAATTATTACCAGCAGTACATTTTTGGAAAAAATATTACCAGCAATAGTTTTTTGGAAAAAAATATATTACCAGCAATAAAAATCTTGTCGGCATTAAATAACCCATTGAGTTTAATATGCCTTAAACCAAACCAAACCAAACCAAAAAACGGTTTAACCATCACTTTTTCTTTTCCCCTCTGTTTCGAAATCTACCAGCGATATCCTCTGGTCCCGCTGTGAAATAAATTATTTCCTAGAGGCAAACGCCTGAAAGAGTTGATTCACAAGTACACATATTTTGTAATACCATAGTCTTGATTTTTTTTTCTTTCTTTCCACTGACATGTTGATTGATTCGATTTTTTACGGATTATCAACCCTTCACCGGTCTACGTACACAATACATTTTCTCTCATTTAGGAATCGTTGTTTTATCTCGAGTTCCCTAATATCTGTATAAGTGAGATACAGGTTGCGATGGGTAAATTATCGTCTAAATGACGCAAAAATGAAAATAACACTGACATCTCATTTTAACAGACATAATTACCAAAATTACCCAAAAATATCTTGAAATACGAAAGAGTAAATTCATTCAATAAATTCAGCGTTGGCTTCCACCACGGCCTCCAGAAGTCTTCGGAATCTTCTGCAACTCTTTTGGTCGGGTTGGTCTTGTTTAAATTGGTTAATGCTGCCATAACCTTTGGCTTCAGTTAAGCTTTGGTGTTACAAGGGGTTTTGTTGGTCTCTCGCTCAACTGAGCCTCACACATAATAATCAAGGAGTTGGAGTCTGGAGAGTTACTGCATTGAAGTAATAAAAAATGTATCCTTTATCCGAAATTCTAAAATCCAAAAACCTCCAAAATTCGAAACCCTCCTAAATCCGAAAGTTTTTCAGGTGGTGACATGACTTGCCAAAACGGAAAATTTCAGACAGCACTGGGAATATCCATAGGTGATGTGCAGTTATTCTACGTGACCTCACTGTTTGTTAGTGATCGTCACAGCAACACCTTCCTTCTTGGATAAATTACCAGTTGTTTTGTGTTCAGTAAAGATTTTATTAAAAATGTCAAAAAATACTGCAGATGCTTATATTGGTAGGGAAAATAAAAAAAGAAAGCTTTTATTTTTATTAACATCGCAGAAACACCAGCTATTGGAAAAAAGAAAAAAAAACAGGCAGGTGTGTAAATGTGACTGAGGAGTTTAGCGTTGGAACAACTACCATATACGACGGGAGGAGAATTGGGAAAGTTTTAGGCTGAAAGTGATGAACAAAAGTTTTATTAGGTTGTCCCAAAAGTTCGTAAACACTTGCAAAAAACTGAAATTTTACTTGACAAGTAATAACAAAAACAACAAAAATTATTCCTCAAAATAAAGACCATCATTTTCCAAGACTTTCTGCCATCGATCTGCAAGCTTTCGGATCTGGTGAAAGTACCATTCAGCCGGCTTCGAATCAAAGAATTCTTGACACGCTTCCTCGACTTCATCAAACGAGTCGAATCGGCAGCCCTTCAGAAAGTGTTGCATTGAGCGGAAAAGGCCGTAATCTGATGGAGCACAGTCAGGACTGTAGGCTGGATGTGGCAGAACCTCAACGCTTTCCAGCTCTTCAAACTTGTCTTTGGTCTTCCTGGCGGTGTGGGGCTTGGCATTGTCCTGCTGCATCAAAGCGCGCTTTCGGTTGATCAGAGCCGGGTACATTTGCTTCAACTTTTCGTAAACTCGCTCCAGTTGCTGACAGTAAAGTTCGGCACTAATGGCACGACCATTCGGAGCCAACTCAAAATGCACGAGTCCTTCAAAGTCCACCAAACGCACAACATGACTTTCTTGCCGAATCGATCTTGTTTTGGAACCGATGGTGTCTCTTGCCCTTTCTGAACCCATTGCTTGTCTCGATTGTGCTGGACCAGATAGACCCATTTCTTGTCCGATGTCACAATGCGCTTCCAAAAATGCTCGTCCAATGGATTGCTGAGCAATTGACGGCAAATTTCAACTCGTCTCTTGGCTTGGGCTTCGGTGAGTTCGTGCGGATCTTGGCGCGGCTTTTTGTGAACAAAATCAAGTTGCTTCAAGTGTCGGTGAATTGTCGATTTGCCAACTCCAAGCTCATCAGCCAATTCTCGAGTGCTCGATGAAGGCGCAATGTCCAACCCGGTTTGCAAATCTCCATCATCCAACTTTAACGGCCGTCTCGAACGAGTCTTATCTTCAAGACTCATGTCGCCAGAATCGAAACGCTTATACCACTTTGAGATCGCTGCATATGCAATTGTTCCTTCACCTTCGTCAGCACAAATCTCTTCTGCAGCTTTTCTGGTTGAAAGACCTCGCTTCCAGCAGTAACGAATCAAAACTCGCAGCTCAATTTTATCAATTGCCATCTGGAATACAAAGATGAAGATCACTATAACAATATAAACACAAAAAACAATTAGATAAAAATTTTAATGAAATAATTTTTTTTTCAAAATTATCAAAATTAACAATAATGTAAAAAAAACAATTAAAAATTGCATAAAAATTCAATTTTTCGCTAGTGTTTGCGAACTTTTGGGACGACCTAATAATTTATTAAAATTTATATTTTTAGAATAAAAAAACTGCTCAAATCAAAGAAGGATGATTTCTATTGTGTATTGATTCATCAGCGTCGGAATGAACATATGCCACCTACTGTTATACTGATCATGAAACAGGTGACAATCTGTCATAACGAAGTGAATATTGAAGGCAACTGCAAATATTCAGCATGCTGGTTAAAGAAATTTAAGAAAAGGCATATTTGTAAGTGTGTGGTGATAAAGATTCTGCCAATGTTAAACTACCTTCAGAGTATATGTATAAGCTGTGTTATGAAATCTAAAGATATATCGTGTTTATGCTTGGGTTCCATTGCTAAGCTGTCCCATTTTATAGATGCTACAAACAAAATAAATAGTCTATATTCGAAAATCCGAAATATCTGAAAGCCGAAGCATTTCCGGTCTTAAAAATTCAAACAAAGAATTCCAAACCTGCTATTGTCCATGGACTGTAGAACAAATACTGACTGTGTACAACTGGAATCCTTACTTGGAGTATCATAGCGTTAACAATATGGCGTCGCCGATAGGATGTTTCTTGCCTGTCGAAGACCCAGACTTTGTTGAAATTTGGATAACGTGCTTCGCATCCCTTGCTAGAACAAACAGACTTCGAGATAGACAAATAAATAAATGGGAGTGAAAACGAAATCCCAGATTTGTTTCTGGCAACAGCTGGGTGTGAAGCTGTTAGGAACATTTCATTGATGGCTTATTTAATAGAAGTGGAAGAATTAACGATTACGCAAATCAAAGAGATTATTCTGAGTAATGATAAAGCATCTACCGATATAAAACTACCTTCAGAGTATATGGATAAGCTGTGTTCTGAAACGTAAAGATATATCGTGCTTATGCTTGGGTTTCATTCCTAACCTGCCCCATTTTATAGATGCTATTTACAAATTAAATAGCCTTTATTCGAAACTTGGAAGCAATTCCGGTCCCAAAAAATTCGGATAAAGGATTCTCAAATTGTATAGTGAATTAAATTGTATAATAAATTCTTACAGTGCATTAAATTGTATAAAATCTGACCTGCATCATTGACTTGCAAATTGCATACATAATGCAATGACTTGTATAAAATCACACAGAGTACATTTACTTGTGTAAAATCTAACTTTGTACAATAAAATCTGACCTAATGATATTATGCAGCTGTCCTTTATGTGAGATTGGGAATTTAATCATTAAGCTATTTTGAACAACTCCTTCGATGTCAAAATGGTGCCACTCCTATTGTGTCATGAAACACTTTGGAGAGTTCATCGTTACAAGAAAAGACAGATATCTCTGTGCACTTCGGCCACTCGGTAAATCATGTCACCAATGATACCGCCCCGAGCCCGTAAAATGTCACTTTGACATTTGTGCTTTAGATGTCAGCAGTAAACATGTCAGATCTGTCAGCTGGGCGGAAGCGAGAAGACGTGTTGAAGTTGCTTCGTTTTATGATTCGTCTATTCTGACTGAGGTTATTTTGAATTTCTGCTTTTGTTGACACTGGCAGACGTTCAAATGCCAAGCTAACATCTCGAGTTACCGGGTTGAAAGGCTAAAAATGTGTCTTGTGTCTAGATGCAAAATTAAATCAGCGATCGGAAAAGAAGAAAAAAAAATTACATGAATGCAAGACGAGAAAAGTATTTTAGAGAGCGTAGTTAACAGATTGTGTTTAAGAAGAGAAATATATTAATGAAAAGACGTTGATAAGATGAAGAGAGTTCCTTTAGAACATGAGCAATCATGGCTCTCCCTATCTTTATACCTCTTTTTTTTATCCTTTTTTATTATCCCTTCCATTGCTTGTTAAACGAACCATTCACAGCCGTGCGTTTGCCTCTGTCCATCTTGACCTCAACATGTCCTTTGAGTGTCGGATTTTCTAATACTTTATTGTTCATGTGTTCAATAATTCCTTCTCTTGCTTATTCTAAATATTTGCCAATTTAATTTCTATTTTCCATAAAATTTCATCCTTTCACAATGATCATTCCATTCTAAGAATCCTTCTGTAGAATGACGTATTTGCTTTCTCAAGTTTCCTTTTTATTTCTATGAGAAAATTACCAGCATTCAATACTATACAAGATGGAAGCTATTATATAGCAGTTCAGCTCTTTTTGTTTTTTGTATTTGTTCCTTTAATGCATTGTTTAGTTTTGGGAAAGCTTTTTCTTTTCCTATTCTAATGTGACTTCGGCTTTCGGTATCTCATTTTCCTTTATCTGTTAAATCACTTCCTAGATATATTGGCTTCTGCAATTGTTTGTGCCTGACGTCTCCAAATTGCAGCACGCTTTTTGTATTATTTCTCTTGTTGGCAACCATTTATTTTGTCTTTTTGCCAATGTTGTTTAGTCATTTCTATTCGCTTTCCTATACTATCTTTTCTAGAGACTTCTGTACTTTTCTTTCTGTGTTTGATTGATTTCTGTGTTTGATTGATTTCTGTGTTTGATTGATTTCTGTGTTTGATCGATTTCTGTGTTTGAGTAATGGATTCGTTTTCTACGGTATATAAAACCATTGCAGGTTATTTAAAGCCAGAAAGCATTTTTAGATTTTTAAGAATTTCTTTTCAGATAATAATGGTTTCAAATCTTTCTAATTAAAGCATAGCTGTGATTAATAAGGGTATTCTACCTTTCCAAGATTATTTGCGCGTAAGCGAATATAACGAACCCAACTTGAATTGGAACTCGGCTCTCCGATTAACAATTTATCCATTTATTGTAATAAATAATAGCTGGCAATTGTTAATGTTTACAGAACCTGGTATTTCCAAATGGTCACCCATATAGTTACTGACCAAGTTCGAGGTTGGTAATCTATGGTGATCGTACAAGAACCGGTGTTTCAACGTGATTGTCGTGGACTATTAGGGTACTTTCATGGCCTAGGTGGACATTGTTTCGGGTATTAGTGAGGGGGTCGCTTGTTGGTGACGAATTGCGCATTTCCTACTCCTGGGCGTCTGCGATTGCATACTTTATCAGTGCTGAGTTTTCTCTTACCTGGCGATTGAACCAGAATGTGCTGCCTCTCCATGACATAAATTTCAAAGCGGCCTTGGTAGATATTTCTGATTGAAATCGGCGTGATGGTGGCTTAGAACATGCATTTGAGCACTCCTCCCCCATTCTCCGCTGGTGCACCGCTTTTGAGATCATGACGGCAAGTTGACGGTTTGTATCGATCTTGAAGATTGTGTGTCCATTCATCTCGCGTGCGTGATCGGCAATGTGTCGTCCCCGTGCTCTGGGGTGAAGCGATTAGTCTTTCTCTTCTTGCTAGCCGTGGCAAGAATGGCGGCGTGGGTGACATGAATAGGAGTGAATTTTACGAGACTGATATGTCCCGGAAAGGAATATATTTGTTCCAAGTAGCAAAGTGGTTTTGGGCTACTTTAACCGGGTAGGACAATCTAGCAGGTAGCCGTAATGGACTGGTCGTGGTAAGCAACAGGCGTAGTCCATGTACCTTCAATTATTTTGTATTTATGGCTGACACCAGCCAATCATATTACTTTGAGGGGGAACCTCAGGTGTATGCATATTCATTACATCAGAGATAAACACTATTCACATCAGGATCTGATTTGATTCTTGGGAATCAGTTCATGTTGATGTTCCGAAAAGATGAGGAGCGTTTGCTCTTGGCAGATTTCAGTAAAAGTTGGAGACATTTTCAAGCCTGATTCACGTGATTTTGGACAAACTTTATTTCTTTTATTAAGTCTTCTAAATTCACAACGGGGCAGATTCCTATCGGCAACCACCCTTAGTTAATCGAGTTTCTTTTTGTTCACCTACTAATGCGAGCGATGTTATTCCCAGTCTTGTATGTGATTCTCATTGTTATGGTCCTAATGAAGATTGCGAACCTCCCCAGGTTTTAGCCTCGCTTTTTATTTTGATTGAATCAGACTTATATATTACCCCATTCCCAAATTGATTTGTTCTATCCTTGTCGCAAGCGAGTAGGCTTATGGACTCTGATTATCGGCTGAATACAGCGGCCGCTCTTCTTTTTGTTGGTTAGACGGGCCATTTTATTTAGTTCACACCTCCGTCTTCATTTAAGGTGTAATTATTTTTTAAATGCTTGAAATAAAGATTTTAAATAGTGGGAAAACATATTTGAGATATAAATGAATTATTAAATCGTGGCTGTTTTATTAAGATCCTTGCGAACATGTGATACTGTGGTACACGTTGAAATAGATAGAGAAGGAGGGCTTCTTGAGAATACATGAAGACATTGGGTCATGAGACGGTTCAGCTAAAACTAGGAGTGACATTTGATGATCTTTTACTCACTGCCACTTCGGCCTTCGGTTACAAATTAATGTATCCACATTAATTAAATAAATACACATCATAATGATTACACAGTCACTAAAGCCTAGAATAAAACTGACTTTATCCTCTATAACGGAGAACGTGTCTACCAAAAGGCGTACAGAGTCAACTATAAACTATCAACATTTACAACGATTGAAGGGCTTTTATATTCAAATATAAATTACCAATATTTAACAATGTAGATGCTTAAGGAGTAATATATAAACGAGCAATATTTACCTGTGACAGAACCAATATTTTCTTCCAGATTAAAATATTATAAAAAGTACTGAGTTAGACAGAAAATAATGTTAACTATGATTTTACGTGGAAATCAACGAACGCAACAAACATCATAGCGTAGACTTCGTTCGAGCTCACTCCGATAATAATGATTTTATTCATCATTGTTTAATAATTAAATGCATCAAATAATAATAATGAATAAATGTGAAGTAATGATTACATTATTTGGGGAAAATTATAACTCTTCATATATATATATATATATATATATATATATATATATATATATATATATATATATATGAAAATGTATGTAAGTTTTCCATTTATATATATATATTTTTATTTATATATATATATATATATATATATATATATATATATATATATATATTTATATATATATATATATATATATATATATATATATATATACATACATATATATATATTTATATATATATATATATATATATATATTTATATATATATATATATATATATATATATATATATATATATATATATATATATATATATATATATATATATATATATATATATATATATATATATATATATATATATATATATATATATATATATATATATATATATATATATATATATATATATATATATATATATATATATATATATATATATATATATATATATATTCTAAAAAGACTCATAAACACAAATATATCCCCACCCACTGATCCACGTAAAAAATAAAATTAATTATATATTATGCTAAATTTAATACAACCAACCTAATTGACTTAAACAACTTTTCTCTGCCAACTAGCATCATGCAAAAGGCCAATATTGTATACTAATGTAAATGTCCTTTGGGGGAATTTATCTCTGATAAAAACGTTAATAGTGTTGGTTTTACTACGACGATACTAACAAAAGAGCTTTCATTTCATTTGGAGGAACATAGTTCAATTTCACAGCATTTAAAGAAACACTCATGCTCACACTCAGCGTTTAGACAGATATTATTTGAAAATACATCTATATTACATAAACATAATAAGCAAAACCTGAAAATCCCTAGAAGCTCTATAAATAAAAGAATTAAAGCCCAAAATAAATAAAGTCAACTATGAGAACAGAAACAAAGTTATTACGTATTTGTAGCAGCAAAAATTTATATATATATATATATATATATATATATATATATATTGAACAATAAGAAAATAAAAAATTAAAAAATTAAAATCATTAGACGCACTGGGTTGTAGATTAATATTCTTTCGTTTTTTTATTATCATTATTCCATTTAGATTCCTCGACTAGTTTCGACCGAAATCAGGAGGAGAAATATTTCTACTTGCTGTTAGCAGTAAACTACAGAAATGAATGTCTTTTGTTGGAGAAAATGAACTTTTGTCTGTAGTTTTCATTTGTTTTTTTTATTTTTTTATCTTTTTCACATGAATCTTTTAACATTCCTTGTGTTGGTCAAACAATCTCTTTTAAGTTGTTATTTGAGATAAGAACTGGATAGATACATTTTATCCTGAATTCTCTGGTCAGTTTGACAGTTTTATTGGACCTGGTGAGGGGATGTGTCTCTGTTTAGTGTTTGTGTGTGTGTTATTTGGTTCTTAGGGAGTGAGTGAGTATGATATGTGTAAGCGTGTGTATTGCTGTAGGTGTGTGTTATCATTTGGCTCATTAGGGAGTGAGTGAGTATCGTGTGTGTACGTGTGTATAATCGTGTGGGTGAGTGTATAAGGGTGAGGCCTCCATTCCTCCGTAAGCATGTCTGTCTTGTGTGGGTGAGAAATGTGGGTAGGTTTTGATTTGTTGAGTTATATATTGTTACTATTATATATTGTTAAATTTATGATTTAGTCCAGCTGGGTATTTTGTTTTTAGACGTTGTATCCACTTATTTTCATGGGACTCTAAAATCTTTCTAATGTTATCTGCTCTGAACTTTTCTATTCTCTCAATTATAGTGAATCTGGCATGGGTTTTGAAATCGTGTTTTTCTAGGCGGAAATGTTGTTCTACAGGTAATAATTGTTCATGGGGAGTCAACTTAATTCGATTGTGATAATTATTAATTCTGTAGTTAAAGGGCCATTCAGATTTTCCTACATATTGTTTCTGGCATAGTGTGCATTCTAGGAGGTAAATTATGTTTTGACTTCTACAGTTAGAATCGTGGTAGATTTTGAAAGTAGATTTAGTGATTGAGCTAGTGAATGAATTCGTGTTTTAATATGGTTGCAACATAAACTTCTTTTGTTTTTACATGGTTGGGGAAAATCCTGTTGTTTTTGTTCTCAGTTCCTTGGATTACCTTGTCCCCTGAAATGTGGTTACTACCTATGATTTCTTTTTAGGTTCTTAGGTCTACGATATGCAAGAAGGCCGGGTTCCTTAAGCAGTTTTTTTAGGTCTGGTTTGAGATGTAGTATTTCCCAGCGACGTTTGATTATTTGGGACAGTGGGATTGAAAGTGGTTACTAGAGGGATGCGGCTAGATTTATTTTTAATCTTGTACATTAGGGTGTCTTCTCTAGGTGTGGAAATTGCTTTATTTATTTGTTCCCTGATTGGGTGTTGTTTATAGCCACGTGTTGTGAATTGATGCTCCAGATTTTCAATGTGTTTATTTAATTCTTCATTGTTGGAACATATCCTTCTGAGTCTAAGTGCTTGTGAATAGGGAAGGTTCTCTTTGAGGTGTTTAGGGTGGGAAGACTTAAAGTGTAGATAGTCGTGGGTGTTGGTGATTTTACTGTGTAGTTAGGTTTGTAGTTTCCTGTTTTCATCTATGTAAAAACGGGTGTCTAAAAATGTTTACTGATGTTGTGGATTTTTCATAGTCAAACTTAATCGAGTCGTGCACTGTGTTTAGGGTCATAAGGAATTGGGTAAGTTTGTCATCACTACCCGTGTATACAAAGAATATATCATCGATATATCTTGCATAGAATACGCAGTCGCTACCAATGATTGGATAGATATGGGTGTCCTCAAATTTTCCCATGAATATTGTAGCATATGATGGAGCTGCAATGGTGCCCATGGCACAACCTCTTATTTGAAGGTAGTGTGCTCCATTGAGTTGAAAGTATTCAATGTAAGGACATGCTCCATGAGTTTTATGATGACGCTTCTGGGGGGGGGTCCTGTTTTCTTCTTTTTAGTAAATGCTTCCTGAAGGGCGGCCAGCCCTTCGATGTTTTTTTAATGTTTGAATATAGTGACCTAACGTCCATAGTCACTAGAATAGCTTTCTCTGGTACTGTTTGTATGTGATTAATTTTGTTCAGTAGATCTGTTGTGTCTCTGATGTAGGATTTTACTTCCTTAGCTAGCGGTTGTATGTAATGGTCTATGTATTTGAAAATTTTTGTCGTGTGGCAGTTGAACGATGAAATAACCGGCCTTCCTGGATTGTTGCTTTTGTGTATTTTTGGAAGGAGATAGAAGCGGGCAGGTGTAATGTTTGCGGGTGTAAGTGTTGTGCATGTTTCCTTGTCGATTAGATTGTTGCGAAGCATTATGTTTAGTGAGCTAGTTAATTCTTTTTGGTATTCTGGAAGGGGATCTGTAGGTATGCTTTTGTAGGTTTCTTTGTCGGCGAGCTGTTTGTTGGCCTCTTTAATGTATTCTTCGATTTCCCAGATCACTGTCACAACCCCTTTGTCAGCCTGTGTTATGATTAGGTCATCTCTATGTGTCAGCGTATCGAGGGCTATACGTTCTCCTTCAGTCATATTGCCACGTGGCATCTTACCTGCTATTGTTTTCTTTATGTCATTTGCTACGGCTAGTTCAAATGTCTGTATAGTAATGTCTGTGTTTTGTGGGGTGTAGGGGTATCCTTCTCTTTTAATGTCTCAATTAGTATTTGGCTTTTAACCGTATTCTTCTGAAGAAGGATATATATATATATATATATATATATATATATATATATATATATATATATATATATATATACGAAACTCATCTCTGGAAAGAACACGTCAATTTTAATTTGAAATCTGGAATGTTGCATAACTCAGTAAAAAGGAGAGTTGAAATGTTTTGAATTTAACCCACGATGTTGGTCTCAGATGGGATTGAAAGTACTTAGAATAAAGAAGTTTTTCTTAGTTACTTTTCCAAGGTTACCAAGAAATCAGTCTGTGAAATTGAAAGGATCACAACAAAATAAGTCGACATGATATCTGTAATATCCTTTAGCCAAACATGCCTATATATATATATATATATATATATATAGAGAGAGAGAGAGAGATATATATGTATATAGGCATATATATATATATATATATATATATATATATATATATATATATATATATAGGAACCTCGAGGTGGTGTAATGTTTAGCAAGTTTGTCTCGCTAGAAAAATTACGAATGAGTAGTGAGTTCGATTCTCAATGGGTGCCCCTTAAATTCGGCCTTGTGCCACATCCGAGTCGTCCTGCCGCATACTTAGGAAAAAGGGGGAACTTTGACGTGGTGTAAGGGTTGTCAAGCTTGATTCGGTAGGTCAATGACGATCGAATACAGAGTTCAAAAATCACTGTGTGCTTAAGAGTTTTGGCCTTGTGCCCCATCTAATCTACGCTTAGAAAATCGCTATTACCCCTGAACGTTTCTAGAGTTTATTATAAATAAATATTTTTCAACATTATAAGCATGTGTATGTTTAAAAACATCTAAGAGAAGACACTTGCTTCGGGTTTAACCCTATTGGTTTGTTTGGAGACTGTTCTGTAGACTTAATAAAGTTTTATAAAGAAACTCGCCTCTTATCTGTAATTACATAAGGTACTTATGATTGGATCATTGCGGATTCTAATAAATAAGTAAATAAATACTGACAGCAATCCAACTTTGGGTATACAGGGACTTTGCACAAGATGGATATGCATACGACGACAGACAGTTGTTTCTGATCAGATCTTATATCGGTTTTGGTTGAAGAACGTCACTGGTAACAGCAAGGGGACACCGTCTCTAAAAACGAAACAATGCAAATTTTAGCAATAGTTCTGACCGTTACCAAGTCACGTGAATTGGAATTAAATGCCATGTTTTTAATCGGTATCACCCCAAGCAAGGTAAAAAGCCACTAAGACAAAAGAGGTTACAGAGTGTGGACGAATTACCAGCAAAGACATTAATAATGAACAGGAAGAGAAAAGCGTAATCAGATGGACATCAAATAGCGATTGGCATTGCATATAAATTTTTTGCAAATTAAAGTTCGCTGGAATGCATGGAAGTGTTGCTCTTGACCACTGCAAATGCGACGCGCACAAACATATCATAGCTCAAGCTGCAGCAAGGAAACATGGCGCTGTCGTGGCAGCTCGTTCGGAGTTGTCTGCTTTCTGAATTTTTGTTACTTTGTAAATTTAAATAACGCCATCTTTTTTGTGAAAACATTTTTAAAAATCCCAATATGTAATCATCTTTAAATATATACGGATTCTTTTTTACGTATTTCTTCGGAAAATAAATAAAACATTTTAATCAGATGTAAAGTTCGTTGAAATCGGATATGAATAATGCCTGAAGACAAACAAGATTTTTATTTAAATAGAAATGATCTATAAAGAAGCAACTTACGGAATTTCCCAAGTGATATAAATTAATAACGAGAAAAGAAGAAAGACAATTTCGTTTGAGATCTTAAAGAAAGCCATGACTCGTTCTCTAAGAAAATATGATAATCTTGTAACAACTTCATAAAAACTTGTAAATTTGGTTTAATAGAAAGATCGTTTGAATGGAATATTTTCTTGTTTTCAAACAGATGGGAATAAGCAACATTAAAGAATTTTATTTAAAGAATATAACATCATAAAACACGTTGCATGGAATTGGCTCAAAGTTTTTTCTACATCATCCTCTTCTATCAAGAAGTAACATAGTTATCTGAGAAACAGAAAGAAAAATCATTATAACCAAAGAAAGAGTTCTGAATTTCTATGTGATATCCATTCCTTTATCTGTTGGTGAATGTTGGACAATCTTCATACAGACCGGTTAAAAACTAGAGGTAACCGAAATCCGTTTCTACAGAAGGATACTGAAAATTCCATGGGTGGAGCCAATAACCAACAAGGAAGTATGAAAGGAAGTGACAATAGAAAAAAGTTTCTACTCGAAATAAGGAAACGACAGCTGAAATTAGCTGGAGTGATATTGAGGAAGGAAGGATTGGAGAACTTAACCCTCACAGGGTATATTGAGGGCAGGAGGAATAGTGGAAGTTAGCGAGTCACATAGCTGACGAGCTTGTTCGGATAGATGGAGGAATGGGGCCTTAACAATGGGGGAAAAAGATAAAAGCCACATAATCTTCTATGTCCTGAACGGATATGTCCATAAAAGAAGAAGAGGAAGAAGAAGAAGAAGAAAGAAGGAGAAGAAAAAGAAGTAGTAGTAAAAGGAGAAGAATGACGGATGATTCTTCGTTGTCAAAAGAAACGAAAGAAAACAGTTGCAGATACGAATTTAAATTTAAAACTACCTTATATAGTGTGTCCATAAAGTACGTGTGCACTTAAAAAATTTATAACTTTATTTGTGTTTGCGATAGAAATAATCTGTAAAAATGTTATAAAGTTTAATGTACCTAGTTGTAAGTATAGCTAAAATAAGTAATGTGATTTCAGGAATTACTGGAAATCAGTTGGCAAATGTTTTCCGTGAACTGCAAAATCATATTACCCTTTGTATTGCTAATGATGGAGGACATGTGGAAACTTAAATAAAATTTCAATAAAACCTTAAAGAATATAGATTTACTTCTTTCTAATCCTTTTTACAAATTATTTCTATCGCAAATACACATAAAGTTATAAATTTTTTAAAGTGCAGACGAACTTTATGGACACCCTGTATATTCGAGTAAAGTGTAAGTACTTCTTTATCATTTTTTACACAAAATATCGTTGCGTTGCACTATACTCAAGTAATCATGTGAAGAGTATTAAAATCATGCATTTTCGGTGACCGGGTGCGCACTATAGATTGATAATATCTTCTAGATGCGTTGAAATTCTTGTAAAATGACTCAGGGCTCGCATTATACATGAAATCGTTTTATACTGTAGTTTGTACTGAGATTAATATAATAATACCAAAAAGTTTTTTAAAGTTTGATGACTGTCAAATTATATATCACATACTAAGTGTTTGGTGGCAAAGGATTTTAGAATCGATTATCGAGTTGACCTCTTGCCCTGAGCCACTGAGGTACAAGGGTTACTGGCTGTGGAAGAAATAGAAAACAGAAACATTACTAAAGAGGAGAACAAAGAAAGAGTAATGTGGAGGAAAGTAGATAGAGACTGACAAGGCATTTCATTTTTTTTTAAGATAACAGTTGAGTCTTCCACAAGTGAGAAGTGCGAGAAGAGAGTTCCGCAAGCAAGAAGTGCGAAATCATAAACTGTTAGCAGAAAACTTACGGCTCTATCTAGCATCTGTAAATTGATGAGAACTCGGCGCCAGTCGAGTACTGCGTGTAAATAAAAAGAAAATCTAGATACCATCGTGAACAACTATTCCGAAAGATTATCATTATTATTTATAGAAAAGACAAAGAGAGGCAACCTTACGGTGATGAGAAAATGACGCCGAACTGCCAGATCACGACCAATGATATTGCTGATCCTTCTTTGCATTTTATAAAGGAGCTCAAGATAAATAGCAAAGCCGCCGGGCCATATGTGGAAACAACATTCTAAGCATAGTCGAAGGGTAGATTTATTGATATGTAAGAAAGATCCTAAGCAAGAAACACCGTCTCTTACATCACGGTAAACCAACTATCTGAGCAGATAACCTAGCAATGGATTCAGCATAGTCTTTCCACTTCATGTCAGTTGGGAATGTTAGCCTGATAAGGCGCACCGAGCCACTTTCCTGGAGGTTAGCATAAGCCATACTGATGGAAAGCAGAGAGGGGTCTCTCAGAGGATTAATGGAGAACAGTTTAGTTTCGGAGGCGTTAGAAATAGAAAGACATTTTTGCCCCAGTTAATGACAGACTTCAGGTCGTTTTGGATATCGGCTGCCATTTTGACCTTGTCGGACAGATCAATTTTACTATCAACGCAGGTGTAGATCTGAAGAGATCAAATTCAAAAAGTTATAGACTACACATTAATAAAATTGAACTGGCCCATTTTTCACTGATGCGTACATCAGTGTAATGAGGTCTGTTACAAAAATAAATTCGCTTATGCTGTGTGTGGACTTACGAAATTTGCATATTAGGTTGAATCCCAAATAATTTCCCTTTCTTCCTAGTAAGTTACAAAAATAAAATACATTTTATTCAATTATATATTCCCTATTATTTGCAATAATTTATTACCACAGTAAATTTCACCTTTACAAAGCCCGGGGTCACTCGAGGTAGATGGTTACATTTGGAGGCAAATTTTGCGGATATGAGTGGTAGATAATGGTTAACAGTACAGTTGACCAGGGTAAGATAGTAGGGAGCGGGAGAAACATCCTCTTGGAAGTTGGTTCCACATAGAAGTAGTTCGCGGGGAGAAGGTGTTCGAGTGTAAATTACATCTTACCAGTGGAATATAGAATGAATGTGGGTGGTTTGCGATTATGTAAGCGGCATGGGAAGTCCTAATCGTGTAGGGTAGATCTGGCAGAACAAAGGAATGCTGTTCGTCTGAGCAACGGTTGACTCTAGACTTAAATAAGTTAAGATTGTAGTGATCGGGAAAACATCTTGGGAATCTTTTCCACGGGGCACTGACTTTCGGGATGCAGCTTACGTCTTACCGATGGAATACAGGGGGAATGTGAATGATTTGCTACGATGGAAGGGTCATGGCGCGTCCTTGCCGTGAAGCATTAGCGGAAGCAGGGAATATACTTTGTTTGAGCACTTTCCGTGAAAGCAGCGAGAAGTTTCCACATACCGCCTGTAGGGAAGGATGAAATCACGCCGGTGTTGACCTGAAACGTTTTCGACAATACGGCTGATTGTACCTGTCTATATTTCTGAGATAAAGTATTATGTGCACTTTTTACATTATTCAGACTATTGTCCTCATCTTTGTCGCCATATTTATCACAACGTTTCGGCATTTCAGTAGCTGTCTATATTTCTGAGATGAGGTATTATGTACACTATTTACATTATTCGGAATATTATCCTCATCTTTGTCGCCATATTTATTACAACATTTCGGCCTTTCAGTATCTGTCTATATTTCTGAGATAAAGTATTATGTACACTATTTACATTATTCGGACTATTGTCCTCATCTTTGTCGCCATATTTATCACAACGTTTCAGCCTTTCAGTATCTCTCTATATTTCTGAGATGACGTAATATGTACACTATTTACATTATTCGGACGATTGTCCTCATCTTTGTCGCCATATTTATTACAACATTTCGGCCTTTCAGTATCTGTCTATATTTCTGAGATGAGGTATTATGTAAACTATTTACATTATTCGGACTATTGTCCTCATCTTTGTCGCCATATTTATCACAGCGTTTCAGCCTTTCAGTATCTGTCTATATTTCTGAGATGAGGTATTATGTACACTATTTACATTATTCGGACTATTGTCCACATATGGCGATAAAGATGAGGACAATAGTTCGAATATTTTAAATAGTATCCTCCTGATTCTTCTTTTAATTAGAGAAGGTTGTCTGCGCAAAAAGTGTTTGCAGCAATAGAGGACAATAATCGGTTGGTGCAAGGTTAGCTTTTTATGGCGGTGATGGGGGAGTAGAACAGACCAACCAAGCTCCAACATAGTTTCCTGTGTTATTCTTCCTGTATGCGGCCTGACTTTGTTATGTAGAACGACAACGTACTTCCTATTGACGAGCGCAGAGCAGTTTTTTGACAAATTCTATCCCATGTTGCAGCTGCTGGACGTATACATGTGCATTTAGTATTTCATTGTGTTTAAAGAAATGTGAATTAATCATACCTTGACGATGTCACTATTCACACAACATTACAAGTTTAACTCCCGTGTTGTGCTGTGAATATATATCCTTGTAAAATATAAAAATACTGCCTTTTGCTTTGAACACTACGCTATTTCCGTCCTGGGTATGAAGATAAACTACATCAGCGTCCTGGGTAAGACGATAAACTACGTCCAACAGCAAGGCCTCTGTTCAGGAGGTTTTAAGGAGCGTGAAACCACCTTTTAATTGCTGGTGTTCCCAGGTCCATCTTGACCCGGGTTGGTAGCACTTGTTAGGGGCCGAGCTAGGGGTAAATAGTTAACCCCAAACTGGGGTCAAAACACTATGAAAGTGTAAAAATAGGTTTTAGAAATACTTTGTAAAAATTATTACCAGCAATAAAATGTTTAAGAAAACTTATTACCAGCAATACATTTTTTGAAGAATAATATCAGCTATACATTAAAAAAATACCAGCAATACATTTTTGAAAATAAATATTACCAGAAATAAAAATTTTGTCAGCATTAAATAACCCATTGAGGTTGAAATACCATGAAACAAAAAAAAAACTATGCTATTTAACGCACTCTTCGTATTTTTTATGTTTAAGAAACTGGTCAAATATATATTCGTTACTATTTTTTTTATTTCTGCTGAAATTCACCCAATAAATTCAAAAGAGCCACTCAAGGTAGAGTGCGATTGTCGAAATAGAGAGAGAAGAAGGAAGTAAGAAGATTATAACAGGAGTTTGTGTAGAAATAGGTTAAAATTGAATTAAAGAGGCCAATATTGTAGTTACCCAGGAAGCATTCTCTTGGGAGTATTTTTCACAAATTAACAATAGTGGACGAAAAGCTGTCTGTGTGGAACTTGCTCCTTATCAAAAGAATATGATGGGAATGTTGTTAGCTTGGCACCGTGAATACAGTATGATGCTTCCTAGCTGTGGTGATGTGAAAGAGAGTAAATATGGAATATAGCTGAACACATTTCTTCTGAATAATAATTAATTTATGCAGTCCATTCAAAGCCAGACAGATTGAAGCTTCACAAATTTTATAGCGTTAAATATTCGAAACCGTAATTGAGATTGACGTGCCTTTAACCGATTTGGCCACAGAGGAGCGTTCGTTTGAAGTTCAAATACCGTAAATTCGGCCTTGCTAACCGAACGCGCCTCTGTGACCAAATCGGTAAAGGCACGTCAAGCTAAATGACGGTTCTGTATAGGATACTGTTTCAAATCCTGTTGGAGAACGAATATTTTTTGTGAAAATTTCTCCGACATTCAGGCCGGTAAATGTTGTTTAATACTGTTTATTATAAACAGAGCATTTACTTAAATAAGTGTATCTATAAAAAGAATGTATAAACATAAAAATGTCTTAAAATATATATATATGTATGGGCCTGTGAATGGGTCTCTGTTTCCTTCTAAAGTCTCCTTAAACTCTCTACTTCTAACGTCTCCCCTTAAACGCTGAGATATTTTATTTACTATTTATTTTATTCTTTCAATCGGAGTAGGTTTCCAATCTGTTATTGTGGAGCTGATACGAAAAGTATATTTTTAGGGGCGTCGTATCTGTGGCGGTACAGAGTAGAGATCTTAAGGCATGCAGTACTGCAGGTTAAAGAAACTTCTATTGCAGATTTACTCGAAGCCGAAACCAATGTGCCAAGCTACCTGATAGTTCCATTATATCGTTCACACTGACCAGTCCCGTGAGGGTTGTAAGGTGCAATTCGGCTGGTAGCTATACACAAATTATTTATGTACTCACGCAGTTCTTAGGAAAATACGATTGAATGGATATACGTTGGTGTACCGAAAACAGCAAATATTTGATTTAGATATTTAATTATTATACTAGTTCTCATATTAAGTTAAACAAAAGGAAAACGAGAATACTGTTCTATTACCGTAAGTATATGACGATCTCTTTTGCGTTACAGGGCAGAGGTCACAGCTGGTGACAAATCATGCATAGACACTGTCTACTCATGCTCGTCGGCTAACTTGACATAAACATATTATGAAATCGGCTATATTGTACATCCAGAACACACATTATATATATATATATATATATATATATATATAGATAGATATATATATATAAATTAAAACATGGCACGTGGAACTAGGACAGTCTACCCCAGTGAGCGAAATAAAGGGTTCAGTTCGACATTCCAACCACCTGAAGAAGGCCAGAGCGTACAACGGCTGAAACGTTGTGATAAATATGGCGACAAATATGAGGACAATAGTCCGAATAATGTAAATAATGTACATAATACCTCATCTCAGAGATATATACATATATATATATATATATATATATATATATATATATATATATATATATATATATATATTATATAAATTAGATTTAAAGCCACATAGATTGAAGTTACACAATTTTTCTACCATTAAAGCCTCAAATTTCGACAGATCTTCGCACTCTTAAGCTAGAAAAAGTACTATTTTCGGCGGCTTTTCTAGAGTGACATTCTTCTTCTGTGTGCTTTGTCCCTTCAGGACGTTGGTGGCCATTGTTCTCCATAATTTCTTGACCTTTGTAGCTCTTAAAATATGTTGTCATTTTTTAAATGTCTCTGTTTTGCCATTCATTTAGAGAATTTCTTTAGGTAGGTTAGGCGTTGTTTTCTTCTCTCTCATTCATGCCTTCAAGATAAAAATGAGGATCCCCAGTCGTTATATATACGAGGGCGTACCGAACCTAGTAAATATATGATTTACACATTTAATTATTATACCTGTTGCCATATTCGGGTAAGCAAACGGACAACGGATAAGCATATGACGATGTTTTTTGAATTACAAGGAAGAGATGCTAAGTTATACACAGTCACTGCTGACACGGGCTCGTCGGCTTAAAAAAATTAAATTTAAAATACTCGTCTTTGCCTCTCTTTGGTGAGCATTTACAATCGCATCCACATAAACATTAATTTAATACGAAGCAATCCTAAGTGACGAAATGCGTCACAAGCATTTTTTTCCGTTTTATCATAGTTTCCCCTAGAGATTTTCTTGATATAGAAACATTTATATATCGTTTTCACGTCTATAAATGAATAAAAATAAAATTCATCTGAAAATATTTAAAAATCTATTTTGTATAACGACAGAGGTAAAGTAAAAAATCAAGTGTTCAGCAGCTTAACGGGAAACACATTTTGTCTCGCTAATGTAGATTCCGTACTTTTTAGCTTGACAACGGCGGTAAAATGCGTCATAGTAATTTTCCCCTCGAAGTGATTTATATATATATATATATATATATATATATATATATATATATATACTGTATATGTATGTACGCGCGTCTGGTTGTCTGCTTTTCCCGCTAAAGAATATTAAGATATATGGGATGAGGAAAACATGTTGACAGCCAATAAAATACATGATTAGCAAAAACGATTTTTGCTTCGATATATTTTGATTAGGCACAGCATTTTTTTTTTCTGTTGGCGATTATCAATTAATATGCAGATGGTGTAATGTTTAGAATCTTGGGACTGGACAAGTTCGAGTAACGGTCGAGAACTTCCTATTCCCATTCTCGCAACGGTACGAACGAAACCCTTCCTCATCTATGTGCTAAAGAGCATGAGAAACTGGATCCTTTAAACGTGGTTGATGAGCGATATAGTAGAATTAAAAAAGAAATTAAAATCTAGTGGGTCTTCTACTTGAACTGTATCTGTGCTCCTCTCAACATAGTTGAGCTGTAAACCACAAGTAGACTCTGAGGCTGTTGAATAAATACAAATTGCTTGATCAGATGAGCATGTTCGGAAATGGGTAACCATGAATTCCTATGGCTAGGAAAAATAACTAGGAAAAGTCTTAGCCCATAGCAAAATAGCCAAGTTCTTCATCAAAGCCTTATTGGGATTTGTAACATATTTGCCTTTTTACAATTTAAATGACACTTAATTCAACGATATTTACGTTACTTAATTAAAAGATCTCTTTTGAGGAAACTTTTGATAGGAAAATATTTTCGAGAATTACAAAAATACATCAAAACAACGCATGTGAAAGAGGAATTTACTGAGCGTAACCGAGACGTGACACAAGGCCAAACGTATGGAGCACCTTGTGAAGATTGAAATCACTATTCAGTTGTAATTGTTCTAGCAAGACCAGAATGTTAACTATTATAGTACGTCGATGTGCCTAGTCTTATTTACTACACATAGTTTAGATGTGGCACAAGGCTAAAAAATATTGAGCACCCTTTAGTATGAAACTCAGTCTAAAAATCACATTCATATAATAAAAAAATAATGCCAGATTAAAAAAAATCAATATATATATATATATATATTATAAATTAATTGATTTAAAATATGGTTATTTTCGCTACACAGTTCCAACCATGTTTCAAAAATAGAAGCTAAAAACCCCTAATTTTATTTTTGCAAATAAATTAAAAGCATTAGTTCTATTTCATCTTCAAGCGAATTTATGCTGTGAAGACCCAATCATCGATAATATGGGTCTCAACGGGACACCCTCCTTATGAATCTTAGGTAATCCATATAGACGGGGACGAATAGAACCAGACGGTCTCAATTCCTCCGCCATTTTAGAGGAAAGAACACCACTTTTTACCCATTTGACAAGACGTTTCTGAAATCGAATTTCAGAAGTCAATGTAGAATCATGAGTGTCAATGGAACCAAGACGTTGAAACTTGGAAAGGTCATTCAATATAGTTAACATTTTGTTAATGTAGTCATGGCGGTCCATGAGGACAACACCAGATCCCTTATCCGGTTTAGTAATAACCAAAGAATGGTTATCCTTAAGGGATCTAATAACCTTATAATTGTTCACTTCTCCATTTCGATTCAGAGAAAGAAATGGGAGAACTAGCATAAGAATGAGCCAAATCATTCAATTTAGCTCGAAAGTCGCTGGATTTATTATCAGACACCGGTTGAAGTTTCGAGAGTTGAGCATACAATACTTCAAATTCAGAAAAATATTCTCCCTACTAATAGAAGTGAAAGGAATGTTAAAATCTAGGCCCGTGGGCCAAGATAGCAAGCTCAATCTCTGAGGGAGAATAAGAAGACAAATTTACTACATTTTTTGTAGCATTTGGTTCAACCATACAGCCAAATCTCTTGGAGATAAGTTGTTTCAACTTATTCTGAAAACTGCTAGCCATCTTAGAACGACAACGTGCAGATATCAAACCAACGTAACGGGCAAAGCGGATTCTATCAAAATAGGATAAATAATTACCTGCCTCACGCCATAACAGATGATATCTTCCTGTAGGCCCAAATCCTGGTTAGAAAATTGTAAGAGAAAATCCTTAATAAAGGCTCTCTATACTCCAACCAGACACCAACTTAGCCCTCCCTAATCCGAAAGGAAATAAAAGACAGGCAAACCCGGTGCTGAAGACAAGAATGTAAAAATTAGTCTTAACCTTCAATATTTCAATTTTAGACCTAATCTGTAACAATTTATTCAATTTTCTAATTGACTCAGGGAGTACCTTTTCTTAAAATATTTAAATAGGTTAGAAACGGTACAAAAGCGTATTAAAGGCATTAAAACTAGAAATGTTGTATTGCAGGCCATGATAAGTTTAAAATAAAACACACACCAGTCGACCGGTTTCGTCCCCTCTCGTCAGAACTGTTAACGGGGAATTTAGATTATGAGGAAAAAAAAAAAAAAGTCTGTCATGGGTGACATGAATGAATGGACAGGGAAGGAAGGAAAGATAAAATTATACCAACAAAGCTGCTAGAAGCGCAGAACAGCAAGTCAAGCAAACAATCTCTTTGTTTGCAAAGAAAACCGCTTGGACCTGATGTAAAGGGATTCCAACACCTTGAGATGGAAAAGTGAGTCATTTTATAAAGAATCCAACTTGTGCGATGGATTTCAGTGTGAACTGGTTTTCCGTCTTGGCCAGTTCGCACTCACTTTTCCATCTCAAGGTGTTGGAATCGCTTTACATCAGGTCCAAGCGGTTTTCTCTTTGCAAAACAAAGAGATTGTTTGCTTGGATTTGTTGTTCTGCGCTTCTAGCAGCTTGGTTGGTATAATTTTATCTTTCCTTCCTTCCCTGTCCATTCATTCATGTCACCCATGACAGACTTTTTTTTTTTTTTTCTCATAATCTAAATTCCCCGTTAACAGTTCTGACGAGAGGGGACGAAACCGGTCGACTGGTGTGTTTTTATTTTAAACTATCATGGCCTGCAAATACAACATTTCTAGTTTTTTAATGCCCAATACGCTTTTTGTACCGTTTCTAACCTATTTAAATATATATATATATATACTTGGTTGGATTGATGTGAGTTTGACACAAACCCACATCAATCAAACACACACACACACACACATATATATATATATAGAGAGAGAGAGAGAGATAGATAGATAGATAGATAGATAGATAGATAATATTAGTGGTCAATATATATATATATATATATATATATATATATATATATATATACAACAGAGATGTTTACCTAACTATCTTTGTTCCCCACCTGATGAGATGCTTTGCTTTAAGCGTCGAAACAAATATGCATCTTTGTAGTGATTACTTGTTTGTTTGTATGTAATAACTTTTAATAAATAACTATTGTTTTACTTTTAGTAGTGATCCCTCTTTTAAATTAATGTCATGAACGTTTAAATTTACATTCTTTTCGTCCTCATTACGTTTGCATATATATATATATATATATATATATATACATGTACCTGTTTAAAAATTTCAGATAGAAAATATCTGCAGCATATTATAAGAATAAAGACGAAAGAAAAACTTAGCTGAGGCGTTTCTTCCTTTGAAATCAAGGTAAGTGCAAGTATGTTATTTTATAACAAATATTTATTTACAAGAGCACAAATGTTATTCGTTTTTCAATTTTCAGGAACGCTTATAAATCTTAATGAGGTTAGTTGAAAAGTCAGGCAAACTATGGAAGACACGAAGTGACACAATTCCATGTCTAATAAACCGAATTGTGTACGTGAAGTTCATGAATTGTTTAATGCAAATTCGTATTTAAATTAATATGTCATTGGATTAATTTATATGTTGCATTTGGAATAACATGAGCTTATTAATTTCACCGTTTTCTTTTAATTTTTAAAGATTTTTGTAATCAGATATATTAGCGCAAAATGGAGGGTGGTGGTAATAAAAGATTGTTTGATCTGAAATAACAGGGCTAAAATTTATATTAATAAGAAATGAACACAATATAATTATAACATCAACAAAATACAGTACTCGCCAGCTGCAGGAAGTAGATAAACCACTTACACAATATGTTACTCCTACTTGAAATAGTGTCCAATGTGTTATGGCTTGGGACATAATCATTTCTGTTCATAGGCATGGTATATAACAAAAACATTATTACCACCAATTATCAGCAATACATCATTACTATTAATACATTTTTTTTAAAATTACCAACAATACATTTTTGGAAAACATATTACTAGCAATTCATTTTGGAACAAAAATATTACCAGCAACAAAACTCTTGTAGACATTAAATAATCCATTGAGGTTGATATGTCATAAAACAAAATAAACCAATTAAACCAGACTCTGCACAAAACCTCTTTAAACCTGATCTAGAAATTGATTGCTTACAAAGAATACATATTCTATTCATACAAACTTATCTTAAAAATCTTGTCGGCATGAAATAACACTTTGAGATCGATATGTCATAAAACAAAATAAACCAAATAACCCTAACTCTCTACAAACCCTCTTTACAAAAACACGCTAATGAAACCTGATGTACAAACTGATTTCTTACCAAGAATACATATTCTTTTCATACGATACTACCATAAAATTGTTAGCATTAAATAACCTATTGAGGTGTTGATATGCCGTAAAACAAACCAAATCAAAACCAAATCTTGACAATTGGCATGTGTATAAAACTCAGTGTTGAGGACCAAATACGTTTGTGTCTGACGATTGCAACGTGCATGAAAATCTAAGTGCGCACCAACCGATGAAGAACAAATGAACGTTTACCTTTACTATCTACGCATATACATATATTCATTTAAGACAAAATTCAATGATAACTTTCGATGATCATACTCTATAACAGGACGGTAGCCATACGTGTGCCTGTCTGTTTGGGCAGGTGCACGTGCATGTATGTGTTCAGTTGCAGCTCAGTCCTCGCCGTAAATTTCTATTAATTATATTCTAAACAAAGTTGTTTCTGATGCTAACACGTTTCCTTCCATCTCATAAAAAGTTTCTCACCTTCTTCCGACATTCTCCAACGCCTTTCGTACACTTGGTACACCCCTACAACACACATATATATATATATATATATATATATATATATATATATATATATATATATATAATCTGTTTTTCATTGTTTTAAGTGTCTTTTACTCTTCGGTGGAATTTTGACAGACAACGTCATCCAATTATCTGAAATCTCACACTTTATTTATTTTCTTATTTTTTTCCAAGTGGAAATGAATTATCTGTTGACAAGGTATTTCTAACGTAATTCAAATTACTCATGGATCTTATAACCAAAGAATTCTTTCTCTCTCTCCAAGAAACGCTTATCTTCGCCTCTTATAAGGCGAGGCAGGTTAATCATATCAATTAACACCATGCCTATTAACCCGCTTCCATTTATTTTACTTACTCCCGATACAGTCTGCCACATAACAACTTCGCTTCCTACTACTGCTCCCCCTTTCTCCTACCCCTCATATTATTAGTAGTAGTAATAGAAGAATTTCCATTCCTTTCTAAACACTAGTGTGTACATTTGTTCAAGTAAGAGTGAATTTCTTCATTACTTGATGGTTCTTATAAGTAGTTCCGGTGGTCCTAATTCGTACTGAACTTGAGTGCCTACGCGGTGTTTTTTCACAGTTCTTCTTGTCTGTCCGGAGTACTCCCATGTTGTTGTTGTTATTATTATTATTATTATTATTATTATTATTTCCTTCTGGCGTTTACACATTTCTTTCAGGGTCCCGCCCAGAGACCTAAGGTTAGAAATGGCATCATGACACTTTCCACTGGCAAAAAAAAAAAAAAATACATAGATAAAGCTCTTCGTATTGTGTGGGTTGTACTTGTGAGAACATTTTTTGTATCTCTTTGAGGCATGGACTTCCAGGAATCCCTTCAATTAGTCTACTGGAATCTTTTCCAACCAATCCTATGGCTCCAACTACAACAGCGATTGTTGATGTTCCCATGTGCCACATTTTTGAGATTATTATTAGTATTATTATTATTATTATTATTATTATTATTGTTATCATTGATTTCTGCTATGGTCACACATCCTACCAAGTCTGTGTGAAGACCTAAGGCAGGTAGCATGGTCTGTTTATGGCTATATTTCATGATTTATTTTTCTAATTCCCATAACATCTCTAGCGTTACATGGACAAAGTTCTTCTTGGTCTATGGGCTGTACATAAGACAATTATTTTGTATTTTTCCTAGACTCGTATTTCTAAGTATTTTTCTTCAATGTGTTGCTGTTTTGTTCTTTTTTTCATCATTCCAAGCGCACCTACTACGACTGGTACTATAATTGTTTTCAATTTACGTATTTTTATTATTTCTCTTTCCAGGTCTTTATACTTTGATAGTTTTTTTTTTTTTTTCAAATTATTTCGTTGCTATGTTACAATCTGCTGGGCAAGCCATATCAATTAGCAGGCAAGTTTTTTTTTTTTTCGGTTTTTTGACAATTATGTCCGGCCTATTTACTTCAATCTTCCCGTCTTTAAAGATGGTGTAATCCCATAGAAATGTGATGTCTACTATTCCTGTAACCTATGCAGGGTGACGTTCATACCTGTGTGCGTTTACAACTTTTCCAACGTGTTTGCACATTGTCCAGTGTAAATATTACCCCACTCTATCGCGACGATGGTTATATTTATTTGGCGCAAGTACATAACATCTTGAGATTAGATGGTTTATGGTTTCCTGATATTTGTCACAGAACCTGCATTCTTGATCCACACTATTACGTATAATATTTGCCTGATAGTTATAGACTCTGATCTTGTGCTGCAAGAATAAAGCCTTCCATTTTGGCCTTTAATTCAGACGCTCGTAACCATCGATGAGTGTTAACTTGATCAAAAGGAACTTTATTAGCACATTCTGGATATTGGCCATGGACAGTTTTATCTTGCCAAATTTGTTTCATCTAATCAAGAGTTTTATCCTTGGATTTATTTGTTATATTTTTTACTGCAACAATTGGTTCTTGGGTTTTGGTATGGTTTTCTTCTTCTTCTTCTTCTTCTTCTTCTTCTGATTATTATTATTATTATTATTTTTTTGTTGTTGTTGTTGTTGTTGATGATGATATTTCAGAAAAGTCCGAACCTTCTTTTAGTAGATCAATTGAAAAATCTCTTAAGTAATGAAGTATTAGGTTGGTGCAAAAATAAATGACGTAATAATGTCGTTTTTTGACGTATTTTTTAACGTCAAAAAACGACATTATTACGTCATTATTTTTGCACCAACCTAATATTATCCTATCATTATCATCATCATTAGTCCGTACACTTCTTTCAGTTTTCAGGGACGGGGTGTGCCAAGGGCAAACGAAACAGACAATCTCCTCCAGGGTGTCATGGCCGTCCGCTCTTTGATGTTGTCTAAATAGCTCTTGCGTTGCCGTCCCCGATTGCATCCACCTTCATCATTGCAATGCATGATGGTCATGCAAAGGCTCTTATGCCGTGTGACATGGCCAACCGACACCATCCTCTGACACTTAATAGCAGCGAGTAGAGATTCACGCCGCCCCACGACTTTCGAAATTGCTTCGTACATAGACAGTGATTTTGTGCTCCCAGTAGCCGATGAACGCCTGGGTGCTTCAACCAGGAGTCTCCAAGTCTCACACCGACAAAGCCGGATGAATACGACCAGCGATTTTTAGTGCTTGAACATTGTACGACAACTGAAGTTGCTCTTCCATATAATTTCTATACGTCTGTGTTAACGCAAATGTTTTTCAGCCTGCCTTTCTATTTTCTTTTATGCATTCTTTCTGTCATTCTATTTTTTTCTGTCTCATTTTAACAGATATATAGGGTGCGATGGATAAATTGTCGTCTAGATGACGCCAAAATGAAAACACTGACATCTCATTTTAACAGTTATACAGGGCGCGATGGATAAATTGTCGTCTAGATGACGCCAAAATGAAAATACTGACATCTCATTTTAACAGATATACAGGGTGCGATGGATAAATTGCCGTCTATATGACGCCAAAATGAAAATACTGACATCTCATTTTAACAGATATACAGGGCGCGATGGATAAATTGTCGTCTGGATGACGCCAAAATGAAAATACCACCGACGTCTCATTTTAACAGATATACAGGGTGTGATGGATAAATTGTCGTCTAAATGACGCGGAAATTTTAAATACTGACGACATCTCATTTTAACAGATATATTTACCAAAACTACACAAAAAATGTCTAGAAATACTATCGGGTAAACTTATTCAACAAAGCCACCATTGCCTTCCTTCACAACCTCCAGACCATTCCGATATCTCCTGTATCGCTTCTGAACGGTCACCTTGTATAATTTGATGAATGTTGTTATAATCATTGAATTCAATTCACCTTTGGTGTTACAAGGAGTTTTGTTGGTCTCTCGTTCAAATGGGCCCCACACATAATAATCAAGGAAGTTGCAGTCACTGGAGTTAGGTGGTCAGATGTCAGGGGTGACATTGTCGCAAAAATTGTGTGACAATCATGACTGTGTTCTTCCGCTTGTGCGGCATGGTGCAGTGTCCTGTTGCCAGATATAGGGTCTTCTAGCAGCTACTCAGGGCAGAACCATTTCCTCAAGGCACACAATATGAGGCTCTTTAGGAAGAGGCATGAAAGCATAACCTCGCCATCCCTGGTGACCATTCCAAACACCATGATGTTGACTGGATATATGGTTTTCATCACCCTCAGGATATCTTTTGGGGACAGAATCTTCTGAATTGTCTTCAGTTTGACAACCAAACACTCTGAAATGTTCGTATTGGAGCTTCCGGTGCGAATGCCAAGCAGTAAAGCATGCCGTTTTCAAACTTCAGCCAGAGTGTCCTGCATCATGGTGCTTTTTTTTTATCACAGACGGTGCCCAAATGACCCTACTATACTGTTCAGTGGAGAAAATAAAAAGACAAACAAAACGCATGCGCGAAATTCTAAATATAAAATGGCGAGAATTTTCCTGTTGCACCATGAAGTACTCAATATAAAGCTTTCGAAATTAAACGTAATGACCTGGAATGTAAATGAAAGCAGTGATGGCACCGATCCTGAATTCATAATAAAAATCAGTATGTAGAATTATTAAATACCAAACACTTCAAATAATTCGTTTTATGTATTATTTATAACCAATTTAATATAGGTGAAATTTGGTATAAGTGAAATTTATCATAGGTAAAATTAAGTAGAGGTGAAATTTAGAATAAGTGAAATTTAGTGTAAGTGAACTTTATTATAGGTGAAGTTTAGTACACGTGAAAGTGAAATTAGTATAGGTGAAATTTAGTATAGGTGAAATTTAGTATAGGTGAAATTTAGAATGAGCAAAATTTAGTATAGGTGAAATTAGTATAGGTGAAATTTAGTATAGGTGAAATTTAGAATAAGTGAAATTTAGAATGAGCAAAATTTAGTATAGGTGAAATTAGTATAGGTGAAATTTAGTATAAGTGAAATTTAAAATAAGTGAAATTTAGTATAAATGAAATTTAGTATAGGTGAAATTTAATATAGCTGAAAGTGAACATAGAATATGTTGCGGCGCTAATTACTAAAAAAAAACATAACATTACCGTAAAAACTAGAGTCATGTTCTTAAATGCATTCGTCAGATTGCTACTTTCATATGGATTCCATACATAGCGCTAAAAACTGTTCAGAATTATTTAAACTGTCCGCTTTTATACAACCGCTTTCTCAGTTCAAGGATTAAAATATATTTCCGTGAATGAGTCCCATGATCTTTAGTCAAGGTTATCCATCTTCAATCATTGTATACTGGCGCTACAGAATCACAAAGTACTGTATCAAATAACATAAACCACATCATGTGATGACTTTCAACAGCAGCAGAAACTAAAATGGATAGCACATGTAACTCAAAAAGAAAATAATGATATAATCAAAATGCTGACATTCCACACTACTTCAAATAAAAGGTAAGGAAGGAAACCCCGATCAATACTGAAAAGATTGATAACACTTACTGCGTTTGGGAAACATGATTTCCTAAGAGAATTATTTGAACAAAAGGATTTTATAAATTTCAACTGACAGTAGTTCTCGCTAAATGAATGCCAAACATTTCCTTATAAGGAAACAGGGTAACCTTTCACATAATCAGCGAAAAATAATCTGGTAAATTCTGCTTTGCTTAAACTGTGTAAAATAAACTGTTATTTTTCTAACACAATGTCGGCCCTAATAATTGGGTTTTCAGTAGCATCTAGCAGTGATTCGGCAAGTGTTTCTTAGTTTATGTGTAGGGTCGGCGAGCAACAGTTTTGTTTGATTGAATTTGTTTAACGGCATTTCAACCTCTATAGGTTATTTAATGCCGAAATCTAAATATTTTGAACAAAATTATATGGCTTGAAATCAACGCATTTGCACGCATTCAACTGTAGATGGAATATATTTTTGGTCATTTTTCTATAAATTGTATTGTTGGTAATCCAACTATAAAATATATTGTTGGTCACTTTCCTATAATGATATGTATTGATGGCCATTCTACTATAGATATGTATTTTTACACTTTCATGAGGTGTTTAGGGGTTCACTACTTGCCCATAGCTACTAGATACTACTACCTTGAGTCCGACTGGACCTGGGATCAACAGCAATTAAGAGGTGGTTCTACCCTCTTCAGAACATCCAATCTCCCAATATGAGGCCATGGTGCCCAATGCAGTTAATCATCACACCCAGAACTGGCGCCTAGAGGCGATTGTGCGGTATATTCAGCTTCGAAGTCATACAGTTTTAAATGGTTAGGCTGGGCTGTTTATGCTGGAATCGAGGAAATCAACGACGTTGTATACTCTCATGATATCAGCATTTTGTGGAACCTGCGCCACAAGAATTGCCCAATATTTTCAGCGTGTATTTGCTGCGTAGTCCACCACTTCTCTTTGGAATAATGTTTAACTGTAATAAACTAATATACCCGGGTCTTATTGATTGTACGTCGTTCAGGTAATAGCAGTTTATTTTACGCCGATTAAGTGAAGGATTATCAGTACCGTTAGCGTTATCAGGTCCAGTAATGAAGGGCACAGCTTTATTTTTCCTGCAATCTGTAGATCTTTTCCCAGACTTTCGCTCTCTTACCGTTGTTGGAAAATCCTGTTACCAATAATTAGATTTGTTTTTCTCACATATATCTTCCATTCTTTCTTCCTCACTTTTTCTTACTTCTTTTTTCTTTATTTCTTTCAACTACATTCCAATCTCTCTATCCATGTATTCTTTCTTCTTGCCTTTCTTTTCACCTATCTATCTATCTATCTATCTATCTATCTATACTAGCATTATCTATCTCATACTGTTCATTGTCTATCTATCTATCTCATATTATCATCTATCTATCTATCTATCTATCTAATATTATCATTATCTTATCTATATATGTATGTATGTATGTATCTATCTATCTAATACTATCATTATCTATCTATCTATATATATATATATATATATATATATATCATGCTGTTCATTATCTATCTCCGTCTATACATTATCTATCTTATAGTGTTAATTATCTATCTATCTATCTATCTTGTAGTGTTCATTATCTATCTATCTATCTTAGTGGTCATTATCTATCTATCTATCTATCTATCTATCTATGCTATCTTTTTCTCTCTTTCAAACTCAACTCTCTTAAAGTCAAGAACAGTTACATGTTTTAAATGACAATTCCTTTACTCCTTCCTAACTATGCTTGAATATAAAAAAATTCGATAAATATTATTTTGAATTCTATAATAGTCTGTTTTGGGTTAATTTTCCATTGAATTTTATTGTCAAATCCTAACCGTTTGCACGGTTTGTAGTTATCCACCCAATCAAATATATATGTATGTGGCTGGCATCTATCAGGTGATCAGCACTTAACCCTGCAGCATGTTTAGACACATTACGTCAAGGATGTTGTCCAAGTTAAGGCATGAGCCAGTAACCCTGGCATCGGCGTTGCAGATGTTTCCAAAAATATTTTCTATGCAACGGAAAAACTTTAGCAATGTGACTCCAGATTTTTCACTTCGGTGTTTATTCCCAAAGACATTGCAATGATTGGATATGACTTTATGGCACCCATAGTCTGAAATCAGCATTTTCATTCATTCAGAAAGTGTTTCATATATTCGACTTAAGCATTACCTCACATATATATATCGTGTATTTTCCGTATGTTCATTAAAAAGAAGTAGTTCCTTTCGTTTTTGAGCCTCTTAAAATATTCTGAATGTTTTCCTAAAGGAGGTGACGTTACCTTACTGGCTTCTACATCAAGGAATGCCTTCCTCAGGTAAACTGCTTATATTGCCATTGCTGCTAACAGAAAATATCCAAATTCATATACTGAATGTAGCCGTTGAAAATCTTTATTTATTGTTTCAAAGAAAAAAGCCGAATACTTGTCAATATGTCTACACCTTTTCAACCAAACTACTGCATTTGTTTATCTGATTAACTTCCTTGGTTCTTTCACTATAAATTTTTTATTTACTATTTTTTCAGTTTCCTGTCTATCTCAAACTAAATATAGGTGTTACTAATGGAACTGTCCTGTGTGGCGTTTCAGAAGTAACATGTTCTTGTTTATTTTTGGGTTTTTTTTTTTTTTTTGAAATTCTGTCCATATCATATATTATTAATGTTATTTTTTTGTTATTTGCGTCCCCAGCTGTCATCGAATTATTGTCTTGGATGCTACCTTAAATAGCAACTGAAACGGAGGTGAGATAAACATTAACAAAAATAAAGTTAAGAATAATTTACTTTCGAATATACAAAGAGAGAGTGAAAACTGAAACCTATATGGTTAGATGATTTTATGTGGCAAGTAATCTTCTGAGGTTTTTCCGATGAGACAGCGGACGTACTAAGGTAGGGTTCTCGAAGCAAGAAGGAGGTCTGAGTTCGAATCTTCTGGGAGCCTTGTTTTTTTTTTTTTTTAATTAAAACCCACTCTCTTCGTTCGCGCCCGGAGAATAACGATCTGAAAGTATAAAATTATGTATAAACTATTTGTAGTTGAAAGCATAAAATTACGTACAAAATATTTAGATTTCATCAGTAAATAACCCATAGAGGTGTTGATATGCCGCCAAACAAAATCAACTAACCAACATGAAAGAAATTTTTTATGATATTAGTCCATAAATTATACTACATTTTTTTAAAAAAAATCAAAGCCTATTTCAAAATATAACTTCAACAAAACTACAATATAAAACACATACATGTCACCGCCTATAGTAAGCATGTCCCCACGAACATGTATATACACAAAAGCTAAGTATCATCTACCATTTATTCAGTTATGAAGGCAGAATAACATTTTCTTACTTCAAAGCTCTCAAGGAAAATTAAACTTCGGCATTAAATTATCCATAATACGTTTATATGCCGTTAAAAAGACAATCAATCTTTCTTCTTCTTCTTCTTCTTCTTATTATTATTATTATTATTATTATTATTTTTTTCTTCTTCTTCTATTTACCATGTCATTCCAAGATCTCAAGCCTTGTCCTTTGTAGCTCTTAGTAAATTTTGTATATTTTGTATCTGTCCTAAACCCTATTCTGCTATCTATTCCCAAAGGTTATTAAGTAGATTATGCCCTGGGAGTGTCATATTTTCCAGCAATCTCTCCTCATTATAAGACTTTGAAATTTCCCCTGTTCTTTTTTGATATTGCTTATAAGTATCCTAGGTAGATTATGCGTTGTTTACTTTTGTCTCTCCTACATTCAATTTGTGCTGTGAGTATCACATTCTCCAAGCCCTTTTTCCTCAGTATGTGCCTTAGAAATTTAAAACTTCGTTATTCTTCACATTTTCAGTTTATGGTATTCTCAGTATCCTTCTGTTGCCCCAATTTGATTTTTCATCTCTGAGAGCATTGTAAAGTTTTCAATGCCGTATAAGAGAAAGATATTAGAAACGAAGACAAAGAATTGTATTGAATTGGGATGTAAATAACATTTCAATACTCTTCTTTTCGTTTCTAACGAAGCTATCGTCTCTCATCGAAATAAATAGCTCTATTAGTTTCTTAGCCGTTATATAGTGACAAGCTGTGGTTTCAACAGAGAGCCATCTAAATTAGAATTGAACTCTCGAACATCAGTTTCCAAGCATTTCATGGATACGATTTTCTCAAAAGTTCAGAGGACAGAGAAAGCGGATATCAGATATCGGGGGAAAAATCGCAATGATTGCGTTACTGAGAAAGATTTTTTTTTTACGAAAGAAGAGAGTAACTTGTACAGAATACAGTGAAATATTATTGAGATACAAATGTTGTCAGGTGTGGTTGTCAGCTTTGGATGCTTTTGGGAGAGAGAACCCTGCCGGTTGATGGAAAAGAGCTGAAAATCTGATCACGTCGGCAAATAACGACAGGCGTTACTGAAAATATAAACACCAACAAGCAGCAGGTGCGAAATTGATAAAAAAAAAGACGACCGGTCAGCGAATATAAAATCCCGACTTAGGACGCAGAAAGAGCGGTTATATTTGACCAATTTTCGCTTAGATGTGGCACAAGGCCGAAGTGTGTGGCAATCCGTGAGGATCGAACTCACCGTTGAGTTGTAATTGATCCAGTGAGACAAGTTTGCTAACCATCGAATTGACCCTGGTTTTCTAAGCGTGGTTGAGATGTGGCACAAGACCGAAAGCATGAGGCACCCAGTGAGGATCGAACTCACTATTCGCTAATAACTGATCTGGCGGGACAAGCTCGCTAACTATTACACCTCGTAGACGTGCCTCAAATTTCAATTAAATGGATAAGCGAAATAATAGAATTTGTCTTCATTCTTTAATCTTATTTTTGTAATTTTTTCATTTTTTCAGATTTTACCCATATTCATTCTCTTTTAACTTCTTCAGCTGATTCTGATTTTCTCTTCCAAGCGAGGGAGCCAGAAATCTGATTAGTTCGTCTACAAGCCGTTCTCAGACCAAACCCGAATTACTGACCAAAAATTTTTCATATAACTCAATTTTCAGAGGATTGTTAATATATACTATTAAAGTTATCTGGAATTACTCGGGTCAAATTGAGAATGCGAGAAATTGATAAAAAAGATGGCCGGTCAGCGAATATAAAAGCACGACAGACGACGCAGAAAAAGCGGTTATATTTGACCAATTTTCGCTTAGATGTAGCACAAGGCCAAAGTGTGTGGCAACTCCGTGAGGATCGAACTCGCTGTTGAGTTGTAATTGATCTAGCGAGACAAGTTTGCTAACCATCGAACTGACTGCGGTTTTCTAAGCGTGGTTGGGATGTGGCACAAGGCCGAAACGTGATCAAAGTAAAGTTATCTGGAATTACTCGGGTCGAATTGAGAATGACGAGACGTGTAACGGACAATGGAAGTTAAGAGCAGGTCTGCCCGAAGCCAAAAATTCTTCCTAATATTAATCATCCAGTGGCCAACATGGTAATTTGACCTGGCGAGAAAAAGATTTTCGCCACGAAAAAAACCTCGTTTCAATTCAAATCTCTAAAGATGAACGGTACTAAAAGCTAAACATTTCCCTGTTGATGTTTTACCTGCAGAGGGTAGATAGGTGCGCATTTACAGAAGCAGCAACAGTTCATTAGGATTGAGCAAGAAATGTAAGCACATCCCTACATTTTATCCAAGCAGCAACCGTAAAGATTATCAAAGTAGCAGCTATAAATGCTTTATCAAAACAACAATCCTAAAGGGTATCCTGTTGAACAATCACGTGGTCAAGATAAGCACTCAGTTGTGGAGCAAGCTGAGTGAATAATAACTCAACATTAAGAGAGCTATTTATGGTGCCATGGAGCATCTCATTGTGCTAAAGTGGGATAGTCCATTGCTTGGGCTGTGATTGGCTGCTGGTACATGAGTGGAGGCATTTCTGTATAAATACCAGCTTGATTCATCAGTTAGTTTGCAGGGTTTGTATTAAGTTAGAACCTGCTTTTTTTTGTCTGCCAGCTGGAGGCTAGCTGGGACCCTTACGCCGGTAAGTGCTGTTTATTATTGTTATTCTACAGCAAAGAAGAATTCTTGAATCTGACTCAAGAGCAGCAATAAAAGAGAAGTGACACTCGAAGGAATGTAAAAATATACGATATGGAATAAACCGGCCAAACCATGTAGCGGTATCTCACATCAATATGGTGTGGACGGTGTGTAGTAAACATCGAAGAACTGAAGCGAAAGGAATTCTCTACTAATGACAAAGGCGAAACTCCTAATATCCGATAAATGGACATTTCAGTTGGTAGCACTTGATGCTGCAAAATGTCCTCAGGTTCTTTTTGAGGATACGCGACATCAGCCGGGTCAAATTCATGTCCTTTTGTCATTTTTAAAGTCTTACGGATTCAGTAATTAATTCTAATTATTTAGAACAAAACTGCCATAATTAACGCATTTCTATACAACATTCTACATTGCTTATTCTTCTTCTGTGTACCGTGCCGCTTCAGGACGTAGACGATTATGGCATTCCATAATTTTCTGTCCTTCGTTAGTTGTTTTGTTTTTGTGGTATATCAAAACCTCAGTGGGTCATTTAATGCCAACAAAATTTTTGATCTGGATTCATAGTTTATAGTTTGATAAAAAAAAGGTGTATATGTATACATATATATTTGAACCATTCTTCAGTTACTTATATATTTGAGTACAATCCAACATTTTATTACAAAGAAATTTCTGGTATTAAAACCTATTTTTACATAAGTTTGGGTGTTAACCATAAACATGTGCTACCACCCCGGGTCAGGGTGGACCTGGGAACACCAGCAATTAAGAGGTGTTTTCACGCTCCTCAAAACCTGATCAGATGCCTTGCTGTCGGGTGTAGTTTTTCGCCTTACCCAGGATACGGATGTAGAAGAAGAAAGCAAGGGAAAAGTGTGGCGAAATCCGAATCATAGGTGATAAGCGCAAACACACACAGCTAAGAGGCAATAAAAAAGGGTTATTTTGATAAGGGCAATGGCGAAAGAGTGTCATTACAATGACAATGAGATTTGAGTGGGTAGGGAAGTGTTATCTAAGGATATGAAAACAAACTATTGGTACGGGAAGGCATCTTATTATCAACACAGACCACCGGCCAAGGGAAAAATTCAAGTGAAAATGTTATTTCGATAAGTGACGACAAGAAACAGGCGACTAAAAAAGACTTTGGACATATATGAAAATTAAAGGCCACCTACGTGTAATCGTTGACCGATTTTCCTACTTGGCCTGCGCGAATGGAATTGTGTTACCAAGAAATGTTCGCCAAAGAAAGTCCACTTGAAAACGTTAATTTTGATAATTGACAGAACACAGGTTTAGCTACAGAGCCTTAGTTAGATATGGAAAATTAAAGTCCCACACAGGCAGTCTCGCTAACTAAATTCTTTTCGACAAAACAAACTTTTTCCTGCGATAGTAAATTTATGTTATCAGAAATATGTGCCGAAGGAAAATGGGTGTGGACCCAGGGGTGTTTTTCTTTCTTCCTTGGAGACGTCAGACTGACTGAAAACTTAGGGATAATTCTTTTCTGAGGCCATGTCGGGAAAACCAACCATCTTGATATAATAGCGATAAACTACTTGACAAACGCCACGTGTTGAACAAAGAGTTGTCATATTATCCGTTCATGATAACGGCGATTTGAAAGGAAGTAAAAGGAAAGAGAAGAGATAATTAATTTTTTAGTTAAGCAAGGTATTTTATTTCCGAAACAAAGCCGCGGATTTTTCACGCCCGACTAAGACTTCATTGGTCAAGTGGTGATCACGTGACGCACGAAGGAGGAGGGAAGATACCCGACCAAGACCTCATTGGCCGAGAGTGATCACGTGACGCACGAAGAAGGCTGTCGACGCCCCATCCAGAGTATAAGTATGAGAAGCTGCTACGAAGAAGTGGGGAGGGCAGTTCACGCCCTCAGAAGCATGGCGAGAAAGTGGAGTGAAAAAAAAGTTACCAAAAATGGAAAAGAGTGGAAAATCCTAACCAGAAATAAAAGAGGTGGATATGCATTTAGAATTATCGAGGAACTCCCCGACGCCAACAGACCCAACCCGGTTTTTGTCGGCGTCAATAAAAGCCAGGCCCCAACAGGCAGAAATCAGTTCGGGCTCTGGCGGCAGAGATGATAGATCAAGATAGCTGACCAAGATTCACGCAAAATTTCGGACTCCTCTTCAACCAAGAACAATTATTTTGAAGAGCGACTTAGAACCAGACCATAGAAATAAGTTTTTTTCGACTTTCGTCCAAAGACACACGAAACACAAATTTCTTAGAGAGCAAACAACTTGAAGCGTTAAAACTTGCCCCTGGCGAAAACGACGTGTCACAATCCACAGAACGGGTCGGAGATAGATGCAGTCCTATGTATCGAACAACTAGACATAAAGTTTGTTACCTTTTTTCTTTGATACTTTGAACTTTTTGAGTTTTCATTTTATTTTCTTTTATGCATATTTGTGTGTTATCACCCCGTTGAACTCAATTTGCATTACGGCCCCAACCACTGTTTGATCTCGTCTGTCAAGATCAATTCACAACGTGGGTAGGCAGACTGGAGATCAGTGCAGTTACCTTGGTAACCAGGCGTTGGAAGCGAGTTGGGAACGGCGAGGCAGATATCAAATCTAACCAGATTCCCACCCGAATCACCAAATGTTAGAACGTCACATTTGGGTGCTGCGACCGATACCAAGCCAGTTGGTCGTCACAGGAGGAGACAACACGACTGACGCGACAGGCGGACGTCACGTTTGGAACAGCGACACCCGGACGGGGCAGCGAGGAGCGAACAGCTGGCGCTGCGGCGAAGACGTCACAATTGGTGCTGTTTAGGGACGTCACAACTGGTGCCGTGACCGGGATAGGACCCTGGAACGGCCACGTCACAACTGGCGCCGTGGTAGATCAGGATAGAACGTCACAGTTGGCGCTGCGACCGAGGGGCGACGTCACACCAGGGCGGTCTGTACGTTGTCCCTATTAATAAATGTTGTCCTTTTGTTATCTCGCATAAAAATACGCCACCATCTATTTACTCAAGCCCGCTAGGTAAGTTCCTTTTTTTCCGTATCCCACTTGCCATCAGTTTTTCCCTTGAATATTAATTTTTCCAAGACCTCTTTCCACTGTACCCTAGAAATTTAATCTATCTCTTCCTGGTGTATAAGTTCCATTTATATTTCCATTTTCTATAAAATATCGTCGATAAACTTAACACAAGCCGTATGTTATTCTATAGACCATGTCCCTTCCGGACTTTAGTGATAATACCTCTACAATATTTCCTGCCATTTGTAGATTATGGTAAATGTTGTATTTTTATTTCCCCTAAAACTTATTCCGCCATCCATTTTGGTAGTTAGTGCGTTCTTTTTTTCCATTGTGTCTCTTAACTTCAATCTGTCTTATGAGTATCACATTTTACATGCCCTCTTTCCTCATTAAATTTCTTAGAAATTTCAAACTGTCTATTCCTAATTATAACTGTCTTTTTTTTTACTATTTTTTAATAGAATTATAATTAATTATAAATGTCTTTTTTGTTTCTATTTTATCTAAAGCTTCGTCGTTGCTCTCGTGTTCGATCCATGGTATTCTCAGCATCCTTCTGTAGAACCATAGTTCTGTTGTTTCATGTCACTTCTTCATCTATGAAGAGATTGTCTAGCATTTGCTGACATATGGACAGACTGATATTAAGTTACTGTTCAGTATACTTTTTTGACATTTATAATGAAAATTTCCTGTTCCTTAAATATTTGCTTAGCATTTGGAAGGCTTCATTTGCTACCCCAAGGGAGCCTTCCGATATCAATGTTGCACTTTCCGTCCTCTGTTAACAGCCTTCCGCGGATATTTAACTTATTATCTTCCTTTGATTTTCCTATTTTTGGAGTTTCACTTTGTAATTTACACGCCCGTCTGTTCCTTTGTTTAAATTTCCGTAACCAATACGTTCAAGCTGACTTCCATGAAAGAAAGATTTCAAACATATGAGCTTTCAGTTTAGATCTTGTCGGAAGCCGGTGCAGTTTCCCGGTTTCGATGCAAGCTATTAAATCATTAAACTTATCTAATAATCATAAGTTATCATTAAAAAAAAGAAAAGAAATAAAACAATAACATTTTGTATTAAAATAATACTATTAACGACTGAGCTAAAATATAAATATATACCTAAACTTATATTTTATAAGTACATTAACTTCCTATTAATTTTTTAAAGTTTTCACTATTGCCGATAAATATGTCAGTTCTTTATATTCTTTATATTAATGGTTTTTTGACGTAAACCAACGACATTATTACGTCATTATTTTAAAATTTTATTTTCAATAAAGTTCACCTTTTACAAAGGCTGGGTACCACTCGAGGTTAGGGGACCATTTGTGCGTATAGGAGTGATAGATAACGGTTAACCCTAACCTTGAACAGGTTAAGGTTGTAGTGATCGTGGAAACAACGTCTTAGAAGTCGGTTCATCGGCTTCGCGAGAAGAGGCTGATCGAGTGGAACTTACTTCTCACCGATGGAATACGGTATTTACACTGCCCCCCCCTACTTGGACGAGATGTGACACAAGGTCTATTTTTAGGTGGGGACCCGAGCGCTTACGCCCGGGACAGGAACAAAAATTCCCATCAGCCCCCGCAACCGTTGGTTACGCTGGCGTCGGGGCGAGCACCGATCCCTCCCTCTGGTGCAATGGGATGGCGTGGCCTCGGGCAGCTGTCCCCCTGGGCTGGGCACCTCTCCGTATAATTTTCTTCAGTTGTCCCTGTCCTTTGACAGAGAAGCCCCTGAACGCACTCTGCCCAAAGACAGAGACGCAAATTAGAGATGATATGTAAACGTGAACTTACTCAAAAAGAGTAAGGTTCAAGATGAAATACAGATGGAATGTGGGTGATTTGCTACAATATACGTGGCTTTGAATTATCAGAACCATGGGATATAGTAAGCTGTTATTATTTCTAGTTGATAATAGAACAATTTCACAGTTCACTATTGCCAATAAATATGTATACCTTTCTCAGTTCTTTATAGAATTGCATTTTCAAATATAGTCTTTTTTTAGAGTAACGTTCGCCTTTTACAAAGCCCGGGTACCACTCGAGGTTAGGTGACCATTTGTGTGTATAGGAGTAGTAGATAATAGTTAACCTTTGCCTTGAACAGGTTAAGCAAATAATAATCGAGGAAACATCTTCTTAGGAGTCGATTCAGTGGGTTTGTGAAAAGAAGCTGCTCCAGTGGAACTACGGAGGGAATGTGGGCGTGGGTTGCAACTATATAAGTGGCATAGCGTGTCCCTGCCGTGAAGCTTTGAATTGTAGGGGATATAGTAAGCTGTTACTATTTCTATTGTCGGAATTAATATTAACGGATAATATTTGTGCCCCAAGTCTAGAATATTGATAGGCTCTTAACTAAAATTAAATATAATATACCATTCAGAAAAAGGTGCACACTCGTAAGGTTTACAATTTACTGTTTGGTGTGACAGATTTTTCAAGATTTGATAATAAAGAAACAAAACAAATATTCGAATTTTGACAATATGCATTCCTTCGTATCTATCTTGCTAGAATCAGAAGTGTTGCACAAACTTAACTCTTTTAGGCCTGACCACCGCTTTACCGGTGGTAGAGAAAATGACTTAATGCCCAGCCACCAGTTGAACGGTGGGTAACTATTTTATATCTACCATGAAATATTACATAGCAATTATTTGCAAATTTTGACTCAGGAGCTCAAGCAGAAGGGTTAAAATTGTTCAGGAACGCAGGGTTAAACAAACCAACTCAAAATATAGAAGTTTTCTGTCTACGGAGAAATAGAGATGAAAGAAAAATCATATAATACTCCCAGTAAATTATAAGCAGTTATTTTTTTCACTACACCTTTAGGTTTCTGAGAAGGAACCCCCCACCCCCGACCATCGAACGGGCCCATGTTTCGGGTTGCCGATACCTATGAGGAACCCAAGGTAACGGTCCAAAAAAAAAAAAAAAAAAAAAAAGGGACAAGAGACGTTGACGGATGTGTTTTCCCGCCCTTAGTAAGTAGAGAAATTTATAATCCGACATAATTTCTAATTTAAATATATAACGTGGCCCTATTTCTTATTAATAAAAAGTTATAATTAGTGAATAGGGGTGTTTGAGTAGGCATCTCTTCTTTTCTATTTGAATTGTAGAATTTAACGTCTATCTGCATTGGATTACCAGGGAAGAAAATATTCCCTTCGGTCGTCTGTTTGTGTGTGTGTGTGTGTGTGTGTGCGTGTCTTTGTGTGCGCGCGTGCGTGCGTGATAGTTTATATATCAGAATAATGGTACCTAACGTACCACAAGGAATGCATTGGAGAAACCTCGAGGAATTAAATAAAAGACTATATGAAAACAAAATGGTATCTTTTACAGAACATCATACTCATTGCATTGGGTTCTCTCGATGTAAAAATACTATTTCAATTAAAAGAAAAAGAAATTTATTCAGACAAATATCTATAGAAATTGCTTTAATTAGTAAATCTTCTACTATAAATTCACGTCCAGGTGTCTACAAGATTTCATTCTTCCTGGTAAGTTTTCTGTTATCACACTGTAGGATACTTAACAATAAAAAAGGATAGACAAAAGCAAAATCAAAAGAATCCGAAATCAATTACCAAGACACGTCTATAAAAAAGTACATTTAAAATTTAAATATTTCACCAGTTCCATTGTTTTTTTATATGTACATATTTAATACCAATAAATGTCTTTTAAGGTTCCTCCTCTTCAAATTTACACAACGATTACCTTTGTCCAACAACACCCAAAACACGTTGCATATTATTCACACTATTGCCATATTCAAGACGTTTCGGCTGTTGTACGCTGCGGCCTTCGACAGGTGATTGGAATTTCTAACTGAACCCTTTATTGCGTCAACCGTGACAGATTTTTCAATTTCCACAGTAACGCGGATCGCAAAATCTTCCGGATATCTCAGTAACTCAACTCTCCAAGTGTTATTGTTCACCTTAGTTGTAGCCGTGTATTGGCCTCACAGCTCTTTGGGTCAAATCCTTTAAAATATCCGTAGATGAATTTTAAGCGGCTTACAAACGTAATGTCTCAGTAACATTTTGGCCGGCCTCATTTATTCCATTTTTCATATATCTCTATCTATAAAAGGCAGGGTGTGTGTGTGTGTGTGTGCGTGTGTATGTGTGTGTGTGTGTGTGTGACGAATGCAGGGCCGCAATTTTCGATGCATTTGCACCAAAATTTACATGCACATGCTCCAAGTTAGTGGAAAGGCCAAGACCGACATTGCATTTCCCAACTCCCATCGATAATGGGAAATAATGGATTTTTTCATGCTTCTACGGCAGTTTTCTCGTAGTTTGCGGCTATTTTCTACTGGTCAGAGTGACAGCCTATAGCTGGCTGCCACGAATAGGCAGGAAGATTCTATTGACCAGTGTGAGAGCCAACAGCTGACTGACACGAATGTTAACTAGCATGCTAGCATGCAAAAAAATCGATAGCTGCATTCGTCACAAGTGGGAAAAATTTAAATCTGCATGGCACTTTACTTTACTTTAATTGGCTCATTCGCTTGCTTAAACTCAACGTTGATTCTGATTCCGCAGAACTGGGTTGGGTGTGAAAAAGTATTTGTTGTTAACATTCTTTTTTTCATTCACAGTTACGAGTCCTTTTTTAAAGCTGATCGTTTTGTGTTCATTTTGTTTAGTTCTTTTATCGTAACAGATTTAATGTTTAGGATAGAGCTTAGAAAAATTCGCAATGTGAGATAGGCAAGAAGTAAGGCATGTAGCAACATCAGCACGGCAAAGGACACTCCTATAAAAAAGGCAAGGAAGGGCAAAACTACTTTTAAGTCAAGTGATATATATATATATATATATATATATATATATATATATATATATATATATATATTCAAATTCTATAATAAAGTTTTAACTTATTAGCTACTATATTTCCATAATTTTAACCTTTCAAACATCTAATTCTAATCTCTATATTCCCCCTCACTTTAGACTAAATTAAAATTTATAAACTTTACCCCACTCTACGATCTCCCCGACGTTCTTTTCCTAATCTCTCATATCCTTTTATCAAAATATTTTAAATTTATTTATAATCCCTTTTTATTCCTTTTTTTAATTTAAATTAATTTTTCATTCATTCTATAACCCCAAATTAATATCATAAGTTAAATATTCAGGTTTAATTTTATAACTTCTTCCATTTAATCCCAATATCTGTCACCCTCTCCTAACACCTGTCTCATACCTTTCGTCTGATTGAAACATTGAAATGGATAAATTTTTTATTAGTTTTTCGACTGTTTTTTTTTGTTTGTTTGTTTTTGTTTTTTTTTTAGTTTTTAGTTATATTTCTATTTGTGACACAAACTCAGTCCACAACGGGGTTAATAAAACTGCCGACTTATATTTTCGTCTGCCGAAATAGGCTTTTCGCCATATGACATGATTTTGGATTTTATTGTTTATTAATTACATATATATATATATATACATATATATATATATATATATATATATATATATATATATATATATATATATATATATATATATATATATATCAACATATATATATATATATATATATCAACATACATATATATATATATAAACATACATACATATATATATATATCAACATACATATATATATATATAAACATATATATATATATATATCAACATACATATATATATATATATCAACATACATATATATATATATAAACATACATACATATATATATATATATCAACATACATATATATATATATAAACATACATATATATATATAAACATACATATATATATATATATATCAACATACATATATATATATAAAACATACATACATATATATATATATATAAACATACATACATACATATATATATATATAAACATACATATATATATATATATATCAACATATATATATATATATCAATATACATATATATATATCAACATACATACATATATATATATATATATCAACATACATACATATATATATATATATCAACATACATACATATATATATATATATCAACATACATACATATATATATATATATATATATATCAGCATACATATATATATATATATATCAACATACATACATATATATATATCAACATACATACATATATATATATATGTGTGTGTGTGTGTGTGTGTGTTAGGTGCTACCCAAAGAGAATGGTTTGAAGATGCCGACAGAAAATTAGATATTAAGATGAATTATACCTTTCATTGGTACCTTGCATGAATTTTTAGTTTACACTATTAATATAAAGATATTTACAGTAAAATTCGTTTATCGTTATGTGTTAATAATGATGAAAAATAAAAAATAAATATCAAATCGAATTTTGCTAATCACAAAATCTCATAACAACTTTTGTTATGAAACGACGCCGGTGAAAGAATATCAATTATGCATTCCTCCGATAAAACTGGTTAAACCTTTCAGAGTAAAACATCATATTTGCTTTTAAAATTATTGCGCTTTCAATTTTGACTTCCGTTAAAAAGAATCAAATATAACCGGAAGTTAAAATAGAATTCTGATTATGAATTCCTAATTATTCGATGAATTTTAGTAAAATTATTCCGCATGTGAAAATAGAGAAAAAATTAGGTACATTTGACCAAATTATAAATTTCGAATTTAAGTTTTCACCTCATGGGTTATAAATTCAAATCAATTTAAGCTTTCTTTATTTTATTTATTTTATATATGTATTTACATTTAATCCATACTCGATGGGACAAATTACGACTGAGCAGTGAGTTCGATTCTCACTGGGTGCTCCATATTTTCGGTCTTGTGCCACATCTAAGTAACTCATAGAAAATCATTGGAACATCTCGATGCAGTGTAAAAGTTAGCAAACTCGCATCGCCAAGAACACTTACGACTGAGCAGTGAGTTCGATCCTCACTGGGTGCTCCACCCTTTAGTCATTCTGAAACATCTAAGCTACGCTTTAAATAATTATCTGTACGTCAATATGGTGTAAATTTAGAGAGCATGTCTCGCTTAAAATACTTATGGCTAAATAAATAAATGAGTGCACTATACTTTCCTTCTTCTGGCGTATCTAATCTAATCGATGAAAATTAGAATTCTTCAGAGCACATAAAGCACTCGTTTTTTTTACAGGCTCAAATATTTACCCGGGAAGCTATTATCGAAATTGAGATTTCTTATGCTTTGTTTGTAGTTATTTTGTTAATTGCAGTCCTATTAAAGTAAGTTCTCTTTTCTAGTTTTGAACAAATGTTCTAGTTTATTTTTTTTTACTCGAAATTAATAAAATTAGATGCATAGAAACATTATACTAATTTTTACTAACCTATATCCAGCATATGCCAATTGTAATATTAGTTTGTTTTGTTTCTTTAACGCCATATCAACACCTTAAGGGTCAAATTTAGTTTCTATAGAGAATTACTAATTTCATTTTCAAAAAGGTATTGCTGGTATTAGTATGGTGGTATCTGTGTTTTAGACTTCCAGTAGCCCACCGATACTAATATTAGCATTAGTATAGCCATCGATACACTAACACGGAATACGAATATAGAAGGACGAAATACGGAAGCCTAAAAAACAAAACATTTAAGATGACAAACAATTTACGTACATAAATTAAAACGATTTACATATGTCTCCAAACAAATGATTGTCCATATTGTCCCAAAGGAACGAGGAGGTTTCCAGAAAGAGAACAAAGAAATAACATACCAACTTTACGGCATTTCGTCGTCCGCAGATAAGTGAATAGAAAGTACGTTTTTCCTTTCGCTAGGCCGTACACATGTTGACCAGTTTCCACGTGTGTATACACCCTGGTGGTCCGGAAAGTAAAGAGATCGTTCCTCCCAGAACGGAAGCAAAGACAAAAAAGGGCAGAAGAGTCAACCCAAGGGAAAACAACTGTGGTCTCCCTACACTGGTAATATTATTGCAATTTCTTTTTTTAAAGACGTAATATTTTACTATGAAAATAAATTGCTGACACTTTCACTATAATAATGTATTTCTAGATTTTCATTTTTTTTTATCTAGTTTAGGATGTATGGTAGAGTAATGTGTAGTTGCTTTGATTGAGTAATCGAAGAGTCGAGTTCGAATTCCAGTCGAATCCATTACATTCACTTACGTGCTAATACTTTTGGGAAAGGTATGAATCCTCTTCTTCTCCCCAACAGCTATGGGTAAATAGCAGAACAGACTAGATTCTATATCCTTGGATGGCTAGCTGTCTAGGAAAATGACAACACTGAATTCAAAACCTGCGGAACCTTTGGGGACCTTGTGGCATTCGGTACACCAGGTCACCGTATTCGACTCTTCTAAAAGTGTGGTTGGTTCTGCACAAAGACTTCATTATTATAATCAAATCATATGTGCTGGTTTCCGATTCGTAGGAACTGAGTTGCCGATTCCTAGTTGCTTGACTCTCATTCATCGAAAAACGACAAGAGAATCCAGGAGGTTAACTGGGGTCCTAACAGTTGCTACCACTCAGGATCCGGATGGACCTGGGAACAGCAGCAATTAAGAGGTGGTTCAACGCTCCTTAAACACTCCCAAACAGAGGACTTTCTGTCGGATATAGTTTATCGTTATGCCCAGGACGAGGTAATATTAGTCGTTTCTTCATATGGAAAGCATTCTTCATTTGCATTTTTCTATTAAAACATTTTTAAGAAAAATAGTTTTCTCAAGTCCATTAAGCGTTATCCCACTTGATAAAGATTTCCTTCCTAGCCTTTTTTCGATATTGTGTGGAAAGTCAACGTCTTGATTATGTCATTATTTTCTCTTCTCATACCCAGTAGCTGTTATCACTCTTTCCATTATTGATGGAGGTTTCCTTCCTAACCTTTTATTTGAAGTAGTGTGGAATATCAACATCTTGTCTACGCCATTATTTACTCTTCTCAAGCCCAGTAGCTGTTATCACTCTTTCCATTATTGATGGAGGTTTCCTTCCTAACCTTTTATTTGAAGTAGTGTGGAATACCAACATCTTGATTATGTGATTATTTTCTCTTCTCAAGCCCAGTAGCTGTTATCACTCTTTCCATTATTGATGGAGGTTTCCCTCCTAACCTTTTATTTGAGGTAGTGTGGAATGTCAACATCTTGATTATGTCATTATTTACTCTTCTCAAGCCCAGTAGCTGTTATCACTCTTTCCATTATTGATGGAGGTTTCCTTCCTAACTTTTTATTTGAAGTCATTGTTTTCTATCAACATCTTGATTATGTCATTAACCTTTTATTTATTTGAAGTTCTCATATCCCATCTTGATTATGTCATTATTTATCACTATTTCCATTTTCCATTGATGGATGGTTTCCTCCTAACCTTTTATTTGAAGTAGTGTGGAATGTCAACATCTTGATTATGTCATTATTTTCTCTTCTCAAGCCCAGTAGCTGTTATCACTCTTTCCAGTATTGATGGAGGTTTCCTTCCTTAATTTTTTTCGATATAGTGTGGAATGTCAACATCATGGTTGTCTCATTATTTTCGCTTCGAGTTACATGTACTATCGGTTTCACTTGTTACTGCTTTTTGGAAATCCTCATGTGATATGGTTTCAGTTATTTGGTGCAGTACCTTGTTTATTATTCAGTAGCGCCCCTCGACGATGTTCGAATAAGGATGGTCCTTAAAGCAACAGGATTCAATTGCTCGAAGACAATTTTAATAATTGATCTGGGAATGCAGTTCTATAGAGTTTATTGTTTATATATTTCTGCACAAGTTCAGCGCCACGCTTGGCATCCACATGAAAGTCTCTAACTGAGAAGGCCGTTTAAGAACATGACTGGAGTTCTTAATTTTTTTGATTTTGTAGAAACTTTTGGTGTTGGACAGAACTGGTAACATAGCCATATTTATGCTCTATTTACAGGTCGCCTATTTATATAAACTATAATCATAAAAGATAATTGAATTATATATATATATATATATATATATATATATATATATATATAAACTGTAATCATAAACCATATTTGAACTATTTTGGGGAATCTCTAATTTGCCATTTAAAATCTCGAAAATACGAACATTAAGCAGAATGATTACAATATATTGGAAAAGAAAGGTGTGAGTTTAAACAGATGACAAAAGCTTATGTGTTAATAACACCTGAAATGTGTGCCTTATATAAGCCTACTCTTATATGCTATAAATAGAGTAGTTTATATAACCGACAAATCCAGGAATATGCTGTGTTATATCCTTAATATTTGCACCTCTCAGATAAATTGATACTATACAACCGAAAGATCAGAAAATATTTCTATGTAACTGTTTATATGCAATATTTCTATGTAACCGCTTATATGAAAATGCATTTTCATTTTGCTAATAACAATTTTACAGCATGTCACTCTTAATATTATATAGAATGATACATCCTTTTTTTTTTTAAATAATTTCATCCCGTGCAATGAAATAAAAGGGATAGCGTATGTTAGGGAATATGAGAAAAAAACTATTAAGGAGCGCGAATAATAACAGAACAAGAATAAACAGAACATATCTATTGACGTTGCATTTACATTTTATGAAAATCAAAGTTGATTATGAAGTATGAAGCCAGAAGTGAAAAGTGTGATAGATAGACATTTTTTGAAGATCAAAGTTGACTGGGAAGTATGAAGCTAGAAGAGAAAAGTGTGATAGATAAACAGAACTTACTGTTACATCGAGCCACTACTAATCCCTTGTAGTTAAAACTAATGTTTGAAGAATTTCCAAAGTGGCTGTATACAATCACATGAACTGCGTTTTACATCAATAGTTTCAATTATTTGAGGAAATACCCAACAGATTTGAATCCTTGAATCTGCTGCTGACATCATTCTTTTACTGTCTTCCGACATTACACTGCTTACATCATTCTCCTACCACCTTACGACAACATGACACAGTCTTTTATCACTCTATTACACTTTTACTATCTTATTACTTTAAACTGCTCACATCATTCTCCTTCTACCTTACTACTAGCTACTAAGTCTTCTATCATTCTTTTACTATATTACTAGTTTACACTGATTACACCATTCTCCTCCTAATTTACTATTACCTTAAGCAGTCTTATATCATTCTTTTACTATGTTTCTACTTTATATTGCAAACATAATTCTCCAACTAATTTAAAGTCCTCTATCATGTCTTTACTACTTTACAGCGATTACATTGTTCGGATCAATTACGCACTAACATACATACATACAAATATACAAATCACATACAATGCCAAACATTCATTCGTTAAATAATCACCATTACAATACTACAGGCAAATTACAAATCGCCGTAATGCGACAATTTTGTAAATGCTCTATTTTTATGTAGTCAATTTTGTACACTTTTGGGAGAAGCGGATCTTCTAAGATCGCTCTCTGATTGGCCAATGCCAACCAATCAGATCGTTTGCACGTGAAGAATATTTTTCTCGCACAAGGATTTGGAGCCTATAATCGCTAACTTAAGCCAAGATTTTTCTAATCCCAGTTAGTCAGAATTCAACTGTCAAATGAATACATGACCAAACCATACGCCAACTTTCTGAATCACACACACCACTCACATGCTGAGCATAGCAATATTTTTCGAGAATAATCATTACAAGAGACTATCATGAATATTCTTTCAATGAACTTTGAACCAAATGACTATTTCTCATTGAACACTAAAATAACAGATAAAGAGAGACAACTCTTGGTTAATTCAACCTTTTTTTACTTAAATGCATGCTTTCCTTCACATCGATGCACACCTTGTTAAATACATATTTTATGTGTAACATTGTCGTTTGGTTATCCTTTTTTGCGTGAGCCTTGTTTCCTAATCTAAAGTTAAATTAATGTGGTGAAGTCCGCCACATCATTATTCCTTTGCTGTTCTACATTGTCGCCATTATTCTCATTCCACCTTATAAGGCTGTCATCATTCTTGCACTCTTACTCCATTACACTGTGTAGTCAGTTCGAAACTTACTGGCTATTAAAATAAGAAAGGATTAACAAATAGCTGGATGTTGGGTAATGTTCAGCGTGTTTTTTTTTCATTGAATATTATTTCGATGTAGTGAGTTCGAACGTTGCTATGTTCTCTCTGCTTTTCGCCTTTTGAAAAAAAATGCTCCAACCTGAGCACATTAAAACTGACCTTGATAAATCTTAATAATATTACAGAATTAGCGACGAATTTTGAGGAGACCCCCTGTATTGATTTCCGATTACAGAGAAAGCTTGACAGATGCTCGGACTTCCACGCAGTAAGTCTTCTGGAAGCCATTGTTTGGTCATCCGGGTAATTATCGATGAAACCGAAAACTTGAAAGAATAAAAAGAAAACAGCGTTTTACCAGCGGGAAAAAGACAATAAAACAAGCATTGAGCATAGTGCGATCAGATTTTTGCGCTGAACAGATACACCTGTTTGCAAGGTTCTTGAAAAGTAACACTCTCAAAAGTTGTCAACTGATGGAAGAAGTCATCTGCGAAGCTCCATAGAAGCGATCACAATAAGGACGTATTCCTTCAAGGAATTCATAATATTCAAGTCTAAACCCATCTATGTCAGCGAGAAAGAAGCAGTTGTAGAAGAGAGATTAAGAAAAGGAATAGGAGGGAGAAAGCATGAAATGAAAACCTGAAGATGATAGTGAGAAGAAAGATCGCTTGAAGTTATTTAGAACTTATCTCAGCAATTTGATTTCATGGTTCACTTTTCACAGTTCAAATTATCTATTTCTCAGCATCATCACAGCTAGACAAAGCTTTGGGCTTATCTAACGAGTTGCAAGTATATTAGGAAATTTCCAGAAAAATCGTAAGCCTCAAATAAGCGGCACACAAATACTACCCATCAACAAAATAAGGGTACCATTTAGATAGAATATATCTAAATATATTACAAAATGATATTCAGGTCAAGTTATAAGCTAGTAACATGTAACCCAATATTATCTGCCGCATTTTCGAGTCATCGGTGATTAAAACCTATTTCCCACCAGTTTTTTTTTTCTCTGGGTGGCTATATATATAAAATTATACAACTTACGTTAGTCTGTCAGTCCATCCGTCCATCAAACCTTCTAAAATCGCCATACATTGATGTTGAGGGGTCCACTCCTTTTTATACAAATGGACTCACCCAGTGTATAATTATACTACTGCCAGTGAATACCCGAGGGGTCGAATCGAGTCCAGAGTGACTGAGTAAAAGGTTGTAGGCAACCGGAAGAGTGAGGGTGAGGTAGTGTGTAGGAGTCACCGTGAGCGAGCACATAGACTCAGTAAGAAGTCATACAGCGATACTTCAATACCAAAGACTGTATAAATATTTTGCTACTAACCCGTATTCCTGGAACTACTAACCTGCTTTACCAGTGTGTATTATTACGTTAATACATTATTTTCATATATTCATTCCTGGCGTTTTTATTTATTGGTACCGGATTTCAACACGGAATCCACAACAATTGACTGATCGCAAGAAAATATTGAGACGTGCAATCAGGTACAAATTACAGTTCGTTTTACTAGGTTGTGTACCTTAGCACAATAAATTTTACTAGAGTGTGTAGCTTAGTACAATAAATTTTACTAGTGTGTGTAGCTTAGTACAATAAATTTTACTAGGGTGTGTACCTTAGTACAATAAATTTTACTAGTGCGTGTACCTTAGCACAATAAATTTTACTATGGTGTGTACCTTAGTACAATAAATTTTACTAGGGTGTGTAGCTTAGTACACTAAATTTTACTAGGGCGTGTACCTTAGTACAATAAATTTTAATTAATGTTTTTAGAAAACTTCAAATTTTGCTATTTAACATACAAAATACTCCCTGTAGTTCAAAAAGAATTTCATGATTAAAATAACAAATACAACTTTAATAAAAATGCATTATTGTATTTGTATATCTTTTCATTAAGTTTTTATATATATAAGGGTGTTTCATTAAGACGGATCAAAGTCAGCAGTAAATAAATCAGTGTTATTGGTGATGATTTATTTATTTTTCTATTGGGTCATGTTATTTAAATCATGGCAATTATGTGTGAAAAATAATATCGACCAAATGTCCGCCAAGGCTTCGACGGCACACCTCCCCTCGATGGTCAAAATGTTTGATGACGTCTCTGCATAGCTGCTCTTCGATCTCGCCATTATGCCTTATTATCTCATCATTCAACTGTTTAATTGTTGTTGACTTTTTGGCATAGACTTACTTTTGGGATGACCAAGAAATCTAAAGTCACACGAACAAATCGCCCTCGCTAAAGTAACCGTTAGAACTAATAAAAAATAAGCAAAAATAAGCAAAAAAAGTAAAAATAATTAATCCAAATAAATAAATTAAAATCTGCCCACCCGCCAAAATAACAGAACAGACTAAGGCAAGCAATCTAAACATTGTACGAATAAATACCTTTAGTTCTCTTCCGAGACCCAAACAAACTATTAAATAAGCGACCTATCAAATCCCCCTCCCCAAAATTTTTACTACGTTAATAAAACATCAAAAAACAAAAAGAATAAATAATACAAAATGAAGATGAAAAACAAGTAAAATAAATTAAACCAAAGAACTAAATAAATAAACAAACAAACAAACAAGCCACTCCCGTAAAAATAGCTGTCAGAATTCATTACCCACAATGCAACACTGACCCATATATATAAATAGCCGAGAAAAATTCAGCTTCACGGCCTGACGATTGCGTCCAGCATCCAACAGCCTGTCGCCTCTGAGTGTTGACTTCAATGTTCACTTATATATATATATATATATATATATATATATATATATATATATATTTCATTAAATATCACTGACAAGATATTGCGGTTAAGATATATATATCTATATATATATATATATATACACACACACACACATATATATATATATATATATATATATATATATATATAAACACATACACACACACACATATAAACACATACACATATTAAACCTCATATTTTCCCTTAATCAACAACTCACCAGATGGATAGTTCGCGAATAGTATAATGTAAGCATCTGGACATCTTAGAAGCAATATATATTAAATTGCATTTACCGTGTTAGTAGTTCTCTCTCACTCCTGGGTGGCCTGCGAGTCAATATGTTGCTTCTTTTACTCAGTGGAACTGTTTATTCTGATTTTTTTTCTTGACAACGTGTATCTTACACTTTCTCTGTAGCTAAAGAGTATAGCACATCAGACTATATGACTGTTCCATGTAGGTTACAGACTAGATTGCTCTCGGAGTATATATATTTTCTATGTAGTATCTCGGACATTCAATCTGTAAATTTTGTTAATACTGCTTATATTAAATAGAGCATTTCAGTAAATATTTGTATATATAAAAATAGCGTATAATCAGAAAATATAATAAAATAATTTTCGTACTTAATCCATCTCATAATATATATGTAACAGCATAATTGCCCATTCCAAGAATTATTTAATATTCAAAATTCATTAGGATCCACTTGGATTATATACCAACGGATTACCTTTAATATATAAAGATGTTCTGAAATGTATAACTTGTTAAATCCGATCATGTGAAAAGACAGCAGCATGTTTTTCGTAAGGACATTTTTATCGATCTGCAAAATTTGACACACTTCCTCCAATATATATATATATATATATATATATATATATATATATATATATATATATTATGAAGTTAATTTTCCGTTAGTAGTTCCACAGTCCGGAATAATTGTTGGCATTTGTGTTCCTAAAGCTAATTCTCAATCGAAATCGAATAAAATGTATCGATTTGCCAGTCATCTCAAATGGCTTTCAAAAGATTGATTACTTGAGAACGTCACGATATTGGCAATTACCATTCAATCTCTTCTGAGGCCCGACATTCCACACCCTACAGAAATGGCAGGCAAGGGTGTGAAGAACGTATTACATTCTTGTAGAGGTTCGTGGAGGGGGTGAAAATGGCACGCCTTCCATTGGAACAATAAGTGTCACGCGGTGTCTATGTCCTATAGAAAATCTTCGTTTATAAAATCACCAGTGGCCTGAGTTTGAGGGAAGGTAAATATATCGACTGCTATAGCTGATTTTAAAGAAAGGCAGTTTAATATGTGTGCTAAACTGCCATAAAATATCGCTCCTACTACATGACTGTGAATGCTGGACAATGTCTGTACATATGCAGTAGAAACCAGGCAAGAGAAATACAGTTCTACAGAAGAGGGTGGATGAACATTTGAACAGCAAAAAAGTTTTAAGAAAAATGCAAAAAATAATAAATCTTAGACTAAAGGTGACTATTAAACAATTCTTGGGATGGACAATTATGCTGTTACATATATATGTTTTGAGATAGACTAGGTACGAAAATTATTTTAATGTTTTCTGATTATACGTTATATTTATCATTTTTTAATTCAAATTTCTATGACACAGACTTAGAAAAGAAAGCTTGGTGAATTTGTGATTCACAGGGAATATTGAAAGCAAAAATACAGAGAAAACAATTAATAGCCTATCTAATGTGTTTTTGTAAATAGTTGACGGAAAAATACCACCTTTATGAAAGATGAGTTTTGAAAGTCACAATTAAATGATATTGTATTGATCGGCATTTCTTATTTAAAACTTATTCAACAAAACAATAATGTATCTAATATGAAAACCGTTAAGTTTTTTAGTATCCTCCATAACATTTTCTTTCTGATGACGGTTAAATAAATGTGAAACATTTATAAAACACTAGCAGTAGAGCCCGGCATTGCCCGGGATTGAAACAGTAAGAGATAGATCAAGTATCGACCATGATAAAGACTGAAAAATAAAATTGACAAAGATTTTTGTTTAACGTTGACAGACACGCATGTCTTAATTAGTTGTTTTTTTTTTTTTACGAATTGGTCAAACCCAAACTAAAATAAAAAAAATTGTATTCAATCGTTATGAGTCTACCGATTGAATAGAATTTTATTATAAACAATTGTCTTGTAAATGGAATTTTTAAAGCATTCTGAATGTAAAAATAAAGAAAAATGTTTGCAAGACAATAAGAAACACTACCTGCCAAAAAAAGTGAAGTTTTGTTGAAATTGGTTGAAAAATGTTGGAAATCCGATCCCATATATAAACGGAAACACACACACACAAACAACCTGGGTTTTATAATAAGTATACCTCGATATGAATTGTCCACCTTTCATTCCGGCGACAGAATCGTGTTTTATCGTGTTTTCAAATTGATTTCGTGCAAAAACAATTGTGTTTTTCCAATTTTTGGCGCTGTCAGAACCACCGAAAGGTAATTTTACGTAGTCTTGTGAAGTTTTGTTGAAATCGGTTGAAAAATGTAGGAAACCCGATCCAATATATAAACGTACAAACACACAGACACAATCTGCGTTTTATAATAAGTAAGATTCTTATTTTTTTTCTTTCTTTTGTCTTTCTGTTTGTCACTAAGCAATATTTGATCTATATTCTATTACAATTCATATATATTAAGTCAAAACAATATTTCATCCCAGTTTATTCAAATCAATGTCTGAAAAAAAAATATTATTCAATGAAAAATGAATTTTGACAAGATTTTTCCTGTCAAGCATTGTCCGTGTGCCAAATTCGTGATTTCAGAATACAGCAAATAATTCATAGTCAATTTTTGTAAGAAGATTATATATTTCATATGAAAATTCAACAAAAATAAGTTTGCGACCATATTACTTTGAAACATCTGTTTTCATATGATCAACCAAGTTAAGCAACATCGAGCATGGTCAGTACATAGATGGAAGACGTATTGGAAATACCGGGTGATCTAAGTTTGTATATGCGTGTGATGCAAAGGATAAGGGCTCGGAATAGAAAATCGGAGATCCGAGTTCCAATTCCACTTGAGTTCGCTATAATCACTTACGCGTCAATAACACTGGGAATGGTATGCACCTCTCCAACCTCCAGCTATTGGTTAATTAGTCGAGCGTGCATCAGTAAATCATTATGAACTCAATAACCTTCTTGCAATGCAAAAATATTTTATGGCATTACATAACCTGCAAAGGGGGATGGATAAGCCGTAAAAAATTAATGAAAAAATACAAGGCCACTCAAAATAGAGACTCACTATTTTTTTATCAATTCACCCCATTCAAGGTGATAATACTGCTACCCCGCTACAGGTTAGTGGAAATGAAAGATGATGAGAAGACTTTAGAAGAAATTGTAAATACAATCCTAACAATGGATAATCCTTAATTCCTGTTAAAAAGATTAGTGGAGATTCTTAATCGTCCGATAGGCGAACATTAATCAATACTGTGTATGTTTTGAAGACATGTTAGCAAGTAAAAAAATATAAGGATACGAAGGATAGATGTCTTGAATTAAAAAGGTTAAGAATGGAGTCTTCGGCGAAGCGTCGATGGGGTAATCTATCCCGAAAATTTGCAGTGCCTTGGAAAATGTTGCCTTTGTAGAAATATTCCTTATAAATGAAATACGGGAGAAACGAGTTGGATTTGTTTCCGTGGAAGTATCATGATGTTTCCTTTGACAAGACAATTTGCCATAGAGCAATGGCAAATAGATAACTGAGCAATCTGCCATATCTTCGTAAGTGAGGACAAAAAATGGCTAGTAAAGCTTCAACACTTCAACGCTTCCCAAACAAAACTGCTTTTACTCAACCATTTGAACTCTACTCCTGAGTCCAAATTCGCAAATACTTGGTATGTAATGATTCAAGTTTGATAAAAAAAAAAATTGCAAGTGTTTACCCACCTTTCAATCTGTACCTGGACATTAAGTAATTTTTCTCTACTACTGTTCAAGTGGCGGCTGGGCATTACGTCATTTCCATGGCCACCACTCTAAGTGATTAACCCTTTGAGTCCAGTATTCCTGTTATGGGATCTTACCCATAATAATAATAATGGACTATTCCATACTTAATAAATACTGCGCCTCAGGAGTAGGCAAGAGGTCAGTCAGTCGTTCACCTCTGAACTGACTGTTCGGTTCAACTCTCTTCCTACGGGCGAGAGGAACCCGAAGGAGGCTACGCCGAAGGGCGGAGTCTCCTTCAGGGAGGTTAAACCGGCCCTGGACCCGTTCATACGGGTTCAAATGGGCTATTTTTGGCCGAGCCTAATGGCTCGGGAATGCCCAGTCGTTTCACTTTCTGAAAAGGCCTTCTGCCACATGACACCCTCGTTCGGGGGGTAAACCGGTGACTTCAATATCCTCAGTCAGTCAGTCGTTCAAGTCAGTTGAGTCAGTAGAGTCAGTCGTTTAAGTCGAGTCAAGAGTCGAGTCAGAGGCAGTCCGAAACAGAGTCGCGTTTAGACAATTACTGCAAGACATTGGAATAGTGATACTGGTCGAGACTACATTGTTCTCTCTACTAAACCTAATTGTTCATACTAACATTTCTACTTCTCTGTATATATTCCTGTTTGTAATATATCTGTGTTATCCCATACTTGTGTTCGAGTTCTTTATTGGTTCTACCTTGGACTATCACCGTGGTACAAGGAACCGGACAATAACAATTCCTAAACAATTTTAACTCTTCTACCTGAGCTCCTGAGTCAAAATTCGCAAATAATTGATATCTAATGACTCATGGTAGATATAAAAAATAGTTACAAGTGTTTACCCGCCGTTCAACCGGTGGCTGGGCATGGTCACTTTTTCTCTACCCACGTTCACCCGGTGGATGGGCATTACGTCATTTCCATGGACACCACTATAAAAATGTTTAACTATTTGAGACCTGTGTTCCTGAACAATTTTAAACCTTCTGCCTGAGTCAAAATTTGCAAATAATTGGTATGTAATGTTTCACGGTATATATACAAATACTTCAAGTTTTTAACCTCCGTTCAACCGGTATCTGGGCATTAAGTCATTTTTCTCTACCACCGTTCAACCGGTGGCTGAGCATTACGTTAAAGTGTTGGTCAGGGCTGAAACGGTTAAAATAAGTCTGTTTTTAGTATTTCCTCTTCAAGTATTTAATATTAATTTTGTGATTTTTTTTAATTTCTCTTTTTATGTTTTTTTTTCTTTTTCTTTTATTCCTATTTCCGAATATGGCAGATGCCGCGGTCACTTCTTCAGACCAATAATATCAAGAATGACAAATCTTTTATGAGATTCGACCCCGAATGCCATGATTGCAAAACGAACGTAAACTACTTAATGTTTCACGGTAGATACAAAAATACATAAAAATATAAGTGTTATACTTATCAGGGAGAGAGAGAGTATGATCGCATGCCTTCAATTTATCGCCAGAATTCTTTCTTTGTGTGCCAGTCTACCCAACAGATTTTGTAGCTCATGATACCCAAGAATAGCACGACGCAAGTGTTTACCTATTGTTCACCCGGTGGCTGATCATTAAGTCTTTTTTCTCTACCACCGGTAAGCGGTGGTCAGGGCTCAAATGGTTAAACAAGAATCGTTTCGCTATGAAACAACATTCAATATTTTTACCCTGACTTCTTACGTCACATCCTGAATAACATTCCTTCGACCCATAAATAAATGAAGTAATTATATGCTTAACGTTTACCTTCAGTATCTGTCTATATTTCTGAGATGAGGTATTATGTACACTATTTACATTATTCAGACTATTGTCCTCATCTTTGTCGCCATATTTATTTCAACGTTTCTGCCTTTCAGTATCTGTCTATATTTCTGAGATGAGGTATTATGTATACTATTTACATTATTCAGACTATTGTCCTCATCTTTGTCACCATATTTATTACAACGTTTCGGCCTTTAAGTATCTGTCTATATTTCTGAGATGAGCTATTATGTACACTATTTACATTATTCGGACTATTGTCCTCATCTTTGTCGCCATATTTATTACAACTTTTCGGCCTTTCAGTATCTGTCTATATTTCTGAGATGAGGTATTATGTACACTATTTACATTATTCGGAGTATTGTCCTCATCTTTGTCGCCATATTTATTACAACGTTTCGGCCTTTCAGTATCTGTCTATATTTCTGAGATGAGGTGTTATGTACACTATTTTCATTTTTCGGACTATTGTCCTCATCTTTGTTGCCATATTTATTACAACGTTTCGGCCTTTCAGTATCTGTCTATATTTCTGAGATGAGGTGTTATGTACACTATTTTCATTTTTCGGACTATTGTCCTCATCTTTGTTGCCATATTTATTACAACGTTTCGGCCTTTCAGTATCTGTCTATATTTCTGAGATGAGGTGTTATGTACACTATTTTCATTTTTCGGACTATTGTCCTCATCTTTGTTGCGATATTTATCACAAGGTTTCGGCCGTTGTACGCTCCTTCCTTCTAGATAAATTATATGCTTAAACGTTTGCCTTCGTAAATCGACAAATCGGACATTTTGGTAATAAGTAATTGGAACTTGTTTAAGAAATGCGAATAACTGAAATTTTATCAACAATATATGTTGTTATATTTCTTTTTTCTATTGTTTTATTGAAAGTGGTCAATAAAACCTCCAGTGTTGCTAGAAAGTGACCGTGAAAACCTCCTCATTTCTTGGTATCTCCTCGCCTCCACCAAAAACGCCTATTGGGCGGCGCTATTTAAGTCTATAAAAGGGTATAGTCTCTTTCTTCTTTTTCTATTGCTGGCTGAGCATTACGTCATTTCCATGAGCCCTGAATTCCTGAATAGTTTTAAACCTTCGGCCTGAGATCCTGAGACAAAATTCGTAACTAATTGGTTTGTAATGTTTCACAATAGATATAAAAAATAGCTACAAAAAAATATAAGCATTACACTTATCAGGGAGAGAGTATGATTGCATGACTTCACTTTATCACCCGGGTTCTTTCTTTGTGCGCCAGTCTACCCTGTAAGTGCTGCCTCTCTTGATGCACAAGAAGCGCTGGCATGTTATGCAGCAGACTGAAGACTTCACAGCATTGTAGGCCATAGCTGGGTTTTTTCTGCTTGAATTTATTGTATTTATAAGAGCACACTGCAGAGAGGTTGTTAATGGAAGCATCTTCTGTTATCTCTGGGAGGTTGAGACATTTTGCAGGCGTTCCAGAGCATCAGCATAGAATAACTGCTTGCGGACTGCTCCTGGCAGGAATGCACCCACCAGATCACACAGTATTAATATAAGAACTTTCTGAAACTGAGGAATTTGACTTGCTGGGGGAAGGTTAACTGGAAGAACACAATAGCAAAACATGACGCAAGTGTTTAAACCGATGGCTGGGCATTTAGTCATTTTTTCTACCACTGGTAAAACGGTGGTCAGAGCCCAACGTGTCAATCAACACAGATAATCTTTTAAGCCTAAAATCAAGATGGCTGTTCCTGACATCCAGAAGAGTAACGCCCGAACCCTTGTGGCTCTTCCATGTCCCACTGAATAGGGTTGTGCCTATATCGGCTCATTTGCTATGACTGCTGGTATGAATATTGGTTTACTGCACCCGACAATTTTTTTCCCCAGAATCCCTCTAGTACATTTATAAATATAATATTCCACCATGTATTGAATACTGTTGAGCAATCCTGACTGGTACTCCTAGATTCTTGAGATAATCCAGAGACAGGTGTGAAATACAATCGATTCTGACTTGAGATCTCGTCTCCAGTCACGTTCTCACCGACGTGACGTAACTTCGCTCTGTCATTTATACAAATATTGTCCCCTCTTCTACTCGGATGAGTATTTTTCCTGTTGTCCACACCACTTGAATTTAAGCTCGCTACTAGATTTGGCAAACAGATCTCACCATTTTATTGTTGAACTATCAAAATGTAAACGCCACTTCTAATCGAACAGTTTTTTCTCGCAAATCCCACCTGTGAAACTCCCACTCGATTTCTTGCGTCAATTATATCTTCGGAGAACAACTTTCTTGCAAAAGGCATACGTAGGGAATGGGTGTGATTAAACCCTGTGGACGTAGCGAGAAAGGTAAATGTCTAATCAGGTGACACTAAAGAGGCGTAAGCAGCCATAGAGTAACGGCAGGCATTTTATATTGCAAGTGTAGGCAAGAGGCTGGGGTGAAGAAAATGTCTTCCCCTCTAAGACCGCTTAACTGATTTTAAACTCTATCGACTCTATCAGATTGAGCAACCCACATATATCAGCAATACTCTGTATTTATTTTAATCTGACTCTTGGAAATATAAAGGATTGCAGAAGGGTTCAGGCATTACCAGATACGCGAGAATGAGCCAAACCTTTAATAATAAATCGCATATATATTCCACTTGAGGTCACGAGTGAACTTGAGGTTCAATAGACGTTCAAAGTAGTGTTATTGAAACGGCAACCGTTTATCGTCAATGGGTAAAAGAGAATCTGATTGCTAATGTTGATACGATATCAGTAATGCCTGAACACTTCTGTTCGGAGAATTTCTTTTTAAATCATTTTCACCCTAAGCAAAGTAATAAAAGATGCAAAAGGGGGTTACTGAGAATAAAAGAAACGGAAAATGAAATAAAAGAACAGGATTGAAGCAGTCAGAAGATGACGATTGAGATTTCATTTGGGTTTTTGAAGATCGTAGTTGAAGAAAACAAGTGATTTTGGGGGAATAAGCTTTTGATGAAAAACACTCGTCGTCTAGGAAAAAATAAATGATAATGAGAGGGGGTCAAAAAGTGTAGTGCTACCCTCGCCGGCAAGCAAGCTATTTTTTCTGCTTCTTCGGTCGCCAGAAAGAAATGGATTGCGTGGCTCCCTTTCTCGGCCGTTACACTGGGCAGTTGTGAAACAGATACCAAATCAGTCGCACCTACTTCGACTTCCTCTTTGTCCGTCTGTCAATCCGTACGTCCAGCTCTTTTGCACGCAGTCCGCCAAATGACTCCCTGACACTTGGTGCTCCTAACACCCCGCTTTTTATGCTATTCCAATACGGCCAAAATTTGCATGTGTGCAAATATCTTCTCGTTTTGGACGAGATAGGCGCGCATAAATTGTGTCTTCAATAGCGGCGATATTTCTTTTTTATCATCACTTTGCAGGCAAGAGGTGTTCGGGCTTGTTTCGAATTCCAAGATAAGTCATGTCTTTCGTTACACGTCTTGCAATAAGAATACTTAGGGAATTAGGATGGTTCGACCTTATGGATGTAGCAAGGTAGGTAAAGGTCTAATTTGAAGGTATTTGAATCTTACAAGCCATATTGATGGCAAGAAGGACAGAAGAAAACAACCCATAACCTACCTAAACAATGGCAGAACAGAGTTTAGAAGAGATGACAAAAAGACAAAATTTACAAACAGCTACAAATGACAGGAAATTCTGTAGAGCCATGACTGGTAACGTTGTGAAGGGACCTGACACATAGAAGACGTTGACAGGAAAGAGGGGAGATAGACGAGTGTTCCTCAAGTGACAATGGCGAGAGAAGAAACTATTACCAAAGAACTTACGGTTACAACTAGCAATTCGAATAGTGACGTAATGAAACAAAAGTTTAAAGGCGGTCCTCTTAAGAAATTTATATTCCTGAATACTGTGTGCTAGGTCTGAAAATCCAACCAAATAACAATTAAAAAGTTGTAATTACTTGTATACTTACAGTCTTTCTCTCACAGACGTGCCGTAGCCTCCTTCTGTCTTTTCTACAAATATTTTTATGGTAACTGCTCCGACGAGGATACTTTCGCTAGTAGCCAGACTGCATGAATTTAAACGTGCTACTAGGTCGGCATCTCAGTGTCACCCTTTCACTGTCAAAACGGTTAAATATAGCCGTCTCTTCTACTCCAACAGCTTCTTCTCTCGCACTTCCCGTCTGTGGAACGCACTTCCTCTTACTTGCTTCCCTGATAGCTATAATCTCCAACTCCTCAAATGCAATGCCAATCGACATCTACAGATGCCTTGATCTACTCCCCGTCCTTCTCTTCATCTTTTCCTCTCTCACTTCTTTACTCTTGCTCCCACTTTCTCTAACACTTTCCGTGCTAGCAACACTCCCGCATTGCTTGGGGTGAAAATATTCGTAGTCAGATGGGAGGTAAATCAACAAAAGTTATTAAATTTCCGAGTGATTACTTCCCTTAGTCAGTTTAATGATAAACACAAATAAAATATTTATTTGCATTTACACACTTCCCAAGGAAAGTAAACAGTTTAATTAATCGGTTCTTTTGATCCTAATATTTACATTCACATTTGTTCAAGCCTTTCATGTGAGACACTCAGATACCGTTGTCAATCAAGTGATCATTTTGCTAAAACTTGGTCTTGGGCTAGTCGTTGTCGTCGACGTTTTGTCGTTTTCTCGCTAATCTTTTTCTATCGAGAGATATTTCCATTTCAATATTGTATTAAGCACGCAACTTTTTTAACGTGAAAATATATTGAGCTAAAAGCGATGTTATATAATACCAGGAAATAATCAATGAATCACGGATATCATTTGATGTAATGAATATGTATACACCTGGGTTCCCCCTCACAGTAATATGATTGGTTGGTGTCAGCCATAAATACAGACTGAGGTGGAGGTATGGGGACAACGCCTATTGACTACGCCTATTGCCTACCACTACGACGATGACCAGTCCATTACGGTTACCTGCTAGATTGCTCTACTCGGTTACAGTAGTCCAAAATCACTTTGCTACTTCGAACAAATATATTCCTTTCCGGGGCATATCATCATTGAATCTCTAAGATATAAAGGGAATGGGTTATTGTACACTATTTTATTTAAATGTTCTTCATCCCCGTTTTATTGAATCTCCATAAATAGTTTGAAGACTTTTGTTTTCTTGCATCTCACTATTAAAACTTTTTAACAATTTTCAATTTTTTTCTGACTGCATTGATACACTAATAAGTAAAAAAAATGGGAGGTTGATAATAACCAATGTCTACATTTTATCTGGTGCAGAAGGAGATTGATAGACAGTTAAAAATTTCTCGCCTTTTGTATCAGATTATTCTTAATAATATATTCATGTTAAATTTTCATGCCGATTGATAAAAATAAGTTTCATAAAATCAAACCAGCTAATCCAGAAAAAGAAAAAACCTCAAGCCTAAATCGAGAAGTAAATATTACGACCTGTGCTTTTTGCATACAAATGTCAGTATTTATTATACTTCTACCTATTTAATATGTTGTCTGTCAACTCCAAATCACTAAAGGCGTACTGGGGACCACTAATTTTTTCCAAATTAAAAAATATATACATTTGGTATGTAAAAAAATATACAGGTAAAAATGAAAGTGTTTTTGTGGTAATATTTTGTAGAAAATAACCACCATTTTTTTTTCTAATCTTCGAAGCCATTTCACCAACCATTAGCAAAGGTTAATTTGGTGTGCGCATAATACACTTTTTCTAATTTCTACCGCAAGGAACGTTGGTTCTCTGTCTCGCTCCAGAAGATTTTTCTCGTTTGAATCCACCCTTCAAATCTATAAATCTGCCATTCGTCCTTGTATTGAATACTGTAGCCATATATGGTCTTGGGCCCCGCTGTTCATCTCAAGGCCCTAGACAAAATGCAGAGACGGATATGCAATGTGATAGGTCCTGATCTGGTATCTCATCTACAATCACTTTCTCACAGACGTACTGTGGCTTCCCTCTGTCTTTTCTACAAATATTTTCATGCAACTGCTCTGACGAGCTACTTTCACTGGTACCCCAACTGCATGAATTTAGGCATGCTACTAGGTTAATATTTTGGTCCCATCCTTTCACTGCCAAAATGATTAAATGTAACTGCTTCTTCTACTCCAACAGCTTCTTCTCTCGCACTTCCCGTCTGTGGAATTCTCTACCTCTTACTTGCTTCCCTGATAACTATAATCTTCAAATATTCAAATGTAATGTCAATCGACATCTTCTGATGCCTTGATCCTGATCCCCCTCCTTCTCTATATCCTTTCCTCAAACACCCCTCTTTACTCTTACTCTCACTCTCTGTAACCCCTTGTGTGCTAGTAATTTCCAGTCCTAACTAAGACAAGGATTCGTCTTGGCACCTATGTTATTCTCTTTGTATCTGGCTTCCCTGATGGTTATAATCTTCAAATATTCAAATGTAATGTCAATCAACATCTTCTGATGCCTTGATCCTGATCCCCATCCTTCTCTATATCCTTTCCTCACATAACCCTCTTTACTCTTGCTCTCAATCTCTGTAACACTTTGCGTGCTAGTGGCACTCCTGCTTTGGTTGGGATGTAAATGCTTAAAAAACAGATTTTTTTTTATACATCGTATACATTTATTTATAAAAAAAATTCAAGTAAAAGTTAAGAAACTTCACATATTTTTGTAATCATTACACCCCAAGCAAGATGAGAATGTCACTAATACGCAGTGGATTACAGTGTGTGAAAGTAAGAGAAAAGTCTAAGGAGGATTGAGGAAAAGATAAATGATGAACGGGATTGAAGAAGACAGAAGATGGCGATTGACGTTGCATTTAAATGTTTGAAGATTGTATTTATCACGGAAACGAGTAACGGAAGTAAGTTCCACAGGCGAGAAGTGCGAGAAAAGAACCTATTGGAGTCGCAGTGGCGGTTAGATTTAACTATTTCAACACTAAAATAACTAATATCTAGATGACAATCTACTAGCACGTTTAAATCCACATAGTCGGGGCACCAGTGTAAAAAGCTCGTCAGAGCAGTTGCCATAAAAAAAATATCTGTAGAAAAGACAGAGGGAAGCCATGTCATATTGGTGAGAAAGGGAATGAAGTCGTAATGCCAAGTCAAGATCGTTAACATTGCAGATCCTTCTTTAGTTTTTCTCTAGAACCACAAGACGAACAGCAGGAACACCTGAATATAGTGATTTTCCAAGCATAGCTTAGATGTGGCACAATGCCGAAATTAGGGGGCACCCAGTGAGAATCGAACTTACTACTCAGCCTTAATTGTTCTAGCGAGACAAGCTTGCTAACCATTACACCATCTCGAGGTACCCAGGAACACCTGACTATATATGGCAGCAATATTCAATGCACGGGTGAATGGTAGATTTCTAAATGTACAACATGGACTCTGACAAAAAAAATAAAAAATAAAAATAAAGAAAAAAATCTTCTAGGTCGATAGAAATATGCATAGAGAATCTTCCTCTTTAAGCGAAGCAAATAAAAATGTAACCGTCACCAGTATTTGGAAACACGACTTAAACCGAAATGCCATCTTACCAATATATGGTGACATGGCAGTGAACGTGTTAATATCAGAACTAAGTGTGATATTAAAATAAATAAAAACGGCCAACAGGTGGCGCATAAATTTCAGTGTTAACAGTCAAAATATTGAAGATTCCGCTGAATAATATCAAATGCGTCAGTGAAAAATCAATAATGGTAATCATAATGATAGAGTTTTCAGTTTCGAAAACTATCAGATCACTTCTTGAACTGAGGTTATAATTGCGATCAACAAAGAATAAAAAACAAACGATGTCAATTTTGTGGTTTCACTGACCGGACATATAATTTTGTTTAAATAAAAAAAATATTTAAGTTATAATATCATAAATCAATAATTACTCTTGCACCTCTGATTATTGGAAGCCTTAAGATCATGACAACATAATATCTTAGACGAAGGGAACAGAAATCAATCATAAAGATAAATTAGTATATAATTTAAATACTTTCTATTTAAGAAAAAAACGATGGGAATATTCGTAAAAAGGAAGCAAAGAATAACTATACAACTTATCTGCTAACCATTGTTCGAATTAAAACCACAGCAATAATCACAAAAATAGCAGCGTAAAAATAATAATAATAATAATAATAATAATAATAATAATAAGTGCCTCCTTATTGATATGGCAGTCCCTGCAGACTGCAATGTATCTTTGAAGATATTCCAAAAGCTGTCAAAATGCAAGGACCTTGAAATAGAAATCTCAAAAATGTGGCATATGGGAACATTAACAATACTTGTTGTAGTTGGAGCCCTAGGTCTGATTGGAAAAGATTCCAGTGGATTAATTGGAGGGATTCCTGGAAGTCCATGCATCAAAAAGATACAAACAAATTTTCTGACAAGTACAGCCCACACTTTACGAAGGGCTTTATCTATGTATTTTTTTTTTTTTTTTTTTTTTTGTCAAAAAGTGTCATGATGCCTTAGGTCCATGTAAACGCCAGAAATCAAAGGAAATAATAATAATAATAATTATAATAATAATTATAATAATAATAATAATAATAATGTAGACAAACTGTGTAACCATCAGTGGTTACGTAGTGTAAGGTTAAAAGCTGAAAGCAATGGTAATATTTTTCCTGCACAGAAACAAATCTAACTAGAAATTACCAAGCACACACAGCGGGGCGTTGTGTTGACCTCGAAATGCAGACTCTGTGATTAATGTCGAGAAACAATTGATTATCTTGTATCAGGTTGCACGGCATTAGGACCCGATGAATATATATCTTGGGATTTAGAGTGAGTCAATATCGGCACTGTAAAAATATGCACCTTTTACAGGAAGGAAACTGTAAGAAACTGGTATGAACATCACTCAGACCTGGTTACAGGTGTAGGACTTGTAATAATTTCATGGGGCTTTACAACGCCAATCGCCTGGACATTGTAATCAGAGACTACAAAAAAAAAGAACGTGCTTTATATTGACATGGCACTTCTTGCAGCTTGTAATGTATCTTTGATGATCTCAAAAAAACATCAAAATACAAGTATCTTGAAGTGGAAATCTAATCTTGCGTATGAGGACATCAATAAGTTCACTTACAATTGGATTCCTCCGAAAAAGGGTCCCATAGACACATGGAAGGGATCCTTTAAGCCCGTGCTTTAAAGAAATAAAAAAAAAATTCTCACAGGTAAAACTCACAAATTACGAAGAGATTTATCTATTTAAAATGTGCGTGATCTTAGTGGGTTTTTGTCAGCGGAAAATATCATGAAGTCATTTCTGAACTCAGGTCTCTGGTTGGGACCCGGAAGAAAATGTGTATATAACAAAAAACAAAGGAAATAACTTGAACACAGATATACTGTCGATAATATTGTTTAACGTTATCAAACGCTTTTTTTAAATCTTTTCTTTGTCTTTTCTTAAATTGCGATCTTCCCTTAAGTATTGAAAATATTTCAAGAGTGACATTAATTATTTTGTTTAATAATAATAATAATAATAATAATAATAATAATGAAATAAATTTTAGCAAGGACTTATGAGACATATTTTAACATATTTTATTTAGGGGTAGATACAAGAATATTGCTAATGCCCAATTGTTTAAGAAACTATCCATCATCTAATCGCTCACCAGCCCCAGAGGAGTATGAATATAGACATGATGGAGTAAGGAAAGAACTTTATTGGAAGATATGCCAGCATTATACCCTTCTCTCTACTGAAAAATGTATGACCACAAACAACCACCCGTGCTCGAAGGTGAACATGTTACAATGCTGTGGAAATTCACCATACCGCATTATATAATCTAATAGACTAGATATAGTAATAAAATCCTAATTGCTCCCTCATAGAGGAGGGGGACTAATTTTTATACAAACATCAAAAAAAAAGAATAAAATACGGTAATTCCAATGCAATGTCCTAAATCTTAACCGCAGCCCATGCAGTAGCGTACAGAGTGGGTTAGGGTTAGGGTACATTTGACTACATATCTGGGTGTGGTCGATTGACGCCAACAGAGGATATATATCATGATTTCTCCTTATATACACTGATCAATATGCCGCGCATTCAAACTCCCTCTCGAAGAGAGTTGGAAGGATAATAAACAGTCACAACGTGTACAGAATGGTGAGTTTATCATCCTCTGAAATTTCAGCTTTCGGAATGATAAATTTCAGGCAAAACGACCAGACATAATTGTGAAAAATCATATTGGAAACACATGTCTTCTGACGGATATTGCAAACTAAGCCAACAAAAACAGATATTTGGAACCGTTTAAGAAAGTAAGTATTGACAAAGAACTCCAAATAGAAATCAATAAAATATGGCATGTCGAGAAATCGTTACTTCCTGTTATTAAGGATCAGGGAATCAGATTAGAAAGAGGAAACATATAAGTGGATCAAATTTCTGGAAATCCTAATATATGTAAATTGACACAAATCGTACTTGCGTGTACTACTAAAACCTTGATTTCTTTCTATTTTTTATTTCCCTCATTGCATGGCTCATTATCTGTCTGCATCTGCTGGTACAGAAAAAAAAAGTGATGGTGTCTCTGATTGTGACTTGGAGGCATCACTTACTGCACAAAGCAAAGGGAAAGCAATGATACTACAACTACTGCTACGACGACGTCTACTACTACTACAACAACTACTATTGCTAATAATAATAAGAATAATAGTGCCGCCCAGAGAAGATTGCGATTTAAGAAAAGAAAAGAAAAGACACCGTGTACAACAATGTTTAAAATATTTCGCCAGTATATATGCCTTCGTCAAGTAAACATTGTTAGTTATCGTTAAAACATTTTTTTTTCGTTTCCTAAATCACATTTGGTCTATAAGTATTGCCAAAATATAGAACCGTTCCGTCAATCATTTTCTTTAATAATAATAATAATAATAATAACAACAATAACAACAATAATAAAAACAACAATAATAATAACAACAATGATAATAATAATAACTATACCTTAGTCACACCGGGGGCACTGCCATATCCAACCGTCTGAATATCCGACGTGGAATCTTTTAAGGAGACTCTCTGTCACCCCTTCTGTTTTGTTTATCCTTAATCCCTCTTACACATGAACTGAACAACAGTAGCTATGGTTACAAAATAAATAAGAAAATATTCAATCACCTACTCTACATGGATGATCTCAAACTCTTTGCCAAAGACGACAATGAGTTGAAAGGCCTCCTCAATATTGTAAAATACTTCAGTGACGACATAGGTATGGACTTCGGATTAGATAAATGTGCAAAAAGTAACTTTCAAGAAAGGTAGAATTACAGAAACACCCTTAATAGATTTAGATTTTGTCACAAAGATTAGGGAACTGGAGCATGGTGAAGCTTATAAGTACCTAGGAATTAGCGAAGGAGATGGCATACAACACCCCCAAATGAAGGAAAAAATAAGAAAAGAATACTACAGGCGTGTACGTCTGGTACTAAATACTGAGCTGAACTCAAAAACAGGATATCAGCCATAAACACATTGGCTGTCCCTGTGGTGCAATACAGCTTTAATGTCCTTAACTGGACCATAGCTGAAATTAAGCGACTGGATGCCAAAACGAGAAAGCTACTCACCTGCTATCGCATGCATCATCCCAAAGCTGATGTCGACCGTCTGTATGTGCCCAGATCCGAAGGAGGCAGAGGATTAGTTCAACTAGAACTGTCCTACAAAACTACAACAATTGGCCTCCAAAGATATTTTGGAAACTACAGAAGATGGTGTGCGTCAAGGAACATGAAAGTAGTAAGCGTCTCTACTCCGTAATGAAGGAAGCCAACAAATTCAAAATGGAGTTCCAAATGGGCGTAGAGATGCAACTACAGCACAATACACCGGCTGAAACTGCAAAATACCTAAAAAAGATAGCTAAGACGAATGCAACAGACCAGTTACAGAAGCGATGGCAAGATAAACCGATTCATGGCCAATACTCTGCCCGTACCAAACAAGCTGACGTAGACAAAACCCGTACTCATCAGTGGCTACGTACTGCAGGGTTGAAAGCTGAAACTGAAGGTTTTATCCTTGCTGCGCAGGACCAATGCTTGCTAACTAGGAATTATCAAGCACATATAATAAAATATTGTGTCAGCCCAAAATGCAGATTCTGTGATAAATATCCAAAAACGATTGATCATCTTGTATCAGGTAGCACGGTGTTAGCACCCACTGAATATAAAACCCGACATGACAGAGTGGGCCAATATCTGCACTGGAAAATCTGCAACTTCTACGGGAAGGAAACTGAAAGAAACTGGTATGAACACCACCCAGACCCGGTTACGGAGATAGGACCTGTTACAATTCTATGGGACTACACAATACACACTGACAGAACAATCAAGGCCAACCGCCCAGATATTGTTATTAAAGACCACAAACAAAAACGGTGCCTCCTTATTGATATGGCAGTCCCTGCTGACTACAATGTATCTTTGAAGATATTCAAAAAGCTGTCAAAATACAAAGACATTGAAATAGAAATCTCGAAAATGTGGCATATGGGAACATCAAAAATTCCTGTTGTAGTTGGAGCCCTAATATTTGTTGGAAAAGATTCTAGTAGACTAATTGATGGGATTCCTGAAAGTCCATGCTCCACAAAGGTAAAAAAATTGTTCTGACAAGTACTGCCCACATTTTAAGAAGGGTTTTATCTATGTATTTTTTTATTTTTTATATTTTTTGTCAGTGGAAAGTGTCATGATGCCATTTCTAACCTTAGGTCCCTGGGCGGGACCCGGAATGAAATGTGTAAACGCCAGGAATCAAAGAAAATAATAATAATAATAATAATAATTATAATAATTATAATAATAATAATAAGAAGAAGAAGAAGAAGAAGAAGAAGAATTTTCAGTTCTGGAAATCATTTTGTATTATCGAAATACAATCAGTTCTCGTTTTATGTTGTTAAATTTCTCTGATGGATTTTTGATTAATTTCTAATTAGCTTAGTTTTCATCTTAAAGGAACAAAAGCTAGTCTAAAGGAAAATATCGAGTCAAGAGATTGAAATAAATGTGAGTGTTACTTTTGATTGTAAGTGCCACAGGTCTGTTCATTTAAATGTTAGAATAACAATGAATATGAAGCAGAAACGATTATTGAACACTATTTACATTATTCGGACTATTGTCTTCATCTTTGTCGCCATATTTATTACAGCGTTTCGGCCGTTGTACGCTCCGGCCTTCTTCAGGTGTTGGGAATGTCGAATTGAAAACTTTATTTCGCTCACTGGGGTAGACTGTTCTAGTTCAACGTGCCATGTCTAATGGATATTAGTCATCAGTTATCTCCTGTTAATTCCCCTCTCTAAGTTCTCCATCGTCTTAACCAGGTATTGAACTCACACTCTTTGGAAAATGTCACTGGATCTAACCAACGCCTTTATCATTGTAAGTCAGAGTTTGAATGTGCTAGCCTTGTTCAGATTGTTAATCACGCTGATAACACGCTCTCTCCCAGAAACTGTAACTAAGGTCTGCTCTCCTAAGTTTCAGTATAAACCTCTGTGGGAGGTGAATAAACACAAATGTGACTGAGCGAGCGTCTGCAATAAGGATTCGCTAACCATCCTAATAGACGGGGATCCTAAAATACGAGTGTCTAGCTATCATATATATATATATATATATATATATATATATATATATATATGTATGTATGTATGTATTTGTACTGAAGTCCAGTTACATGCACGCGTACATAAACTTTATTACAAACATACAAAATAAAATTACATATGAACAAAGGTAAGTATATGCTGAGATAGATAGAGAGAGAGAGATTGAGGGAGAGAGAAATGTGGGGAAATAATGAACTGACATATTAACTGTTTCATGGAAAACAATTGAAAGAAACCTTTTTTTATTATGTATATTTAAAGACATTGTATTATGAACAAAATAGAATGTATAGTAAATAGATAAAGTATATATATATATATATATATATATATATATATATATATATATATATAGATAGATAGATAGATAGATAGATAGATATGAATAGACTGAAATATATACATTGATAGATATATAGACAGACATATACATAAACAGAGCGAGATAGATGAAGCCATGTCATTTTCGGAGAGAAGGTGGCCGAAGTTGAAATGACAGCTCAGGATATATACGGAACTGTCTGCTAGACCAGGGCTTGGCAACCTTTTGCTATGTGCCGACTTTTCGTGTGCTAACAGCATACGTATTTTTATGCAAGTCAAGGTCAATATACCTGTTCTACAATATATTTCATATAGTAATATATCTCTATCTATAAAAGGCAGGATGTGTGTGTGTGTGTGTGTGTGTGTGTGTGTGTGTGTGTGTGTGTGTGTGTGTGTGACGAATGCACGGCCGCAATTTTCGACGGATTTGCACGAAAATTTACATGCACATGCTTCAAGTTAGTGGGAAGGCCAAAACCGACTTTGCATTTCCCAACTCCCATCGATAATGGAAACAATCGATTTTTTCATGCTTCTACGGCAGTTTTCATGTAGTTTACGGCCATTTTCTAGAAATGTGAGAGTGAGAACCAATAGGTGACTACCACGAATAGGCAGGAAGATTCTATTGGCCAGCGTGAGAGCCAACAGCTGACTGTCACGAATGTTAACTAGCATGATAGCATGCAAAAAAAATCGAGAGCTGCATTCGTCACAAGTAGGAAAAATTTAAATCTGCATGGCATTTTACTCCAATTGGCTCATTCGCTTGCTTAAACTCAACGTTGATTCTGATTCAGCAGAACTGGGTTGGGTGTGAAAAAGTATTTGTTATTAACATTCTTTTTTAATTCGGTTTTTCCAGTTACAAGTCCTTTTTTAAAGCTGATCGTTTTGTGTTCATTTTGTTTAGTTCTTTTTTTCGTAACAGATTTAATGTTTAGTATAGAGCTTAGAAAAATTTCGCAGTGTGAGATAGGCAAGAAGTAAGGCATGTAGCAACATCAGCATGGCAAAGGGCACTCCTTTAAAGGCAAGGAAGGGCAAAAATATTTTAAGTCAAGTGATAGCGATTGCTGTATGAGTCGTACGATTTTTGAATCAAGCACGGGCAACGCCGGGCCGTGCTGCTAGTAGTATATGTATATACTTTAGTATATAATAAAATTGAAACAGCTAGATACCTTCTTTGCGTTGTAGTAGTGATTATTTCGCTTCATGAGTATTCTATTTCACCTATCTTCGCTACATTGTATCCAATGATGCTAAAATGGAGAAAGAAATTGAATTAGTATGACTCGTTCTGCCTTTAGTAAGCTTTACTACAGACTTTAGAATACTCATGATGCTTCATTAAACGTGACAACTGATGTGTACAAGTCAGTAGTACTAACATCAGTATTCTATAGCGCAGAATCTTGAACTCTGTACCGACGTCACAACAATCAACTTGATGCCTTCCCAATGCGTTGCCTACGCACGATCTGCATGAGAAATCTTTGAGATCTCATTAGGAATAGTAAAGTTCTGACTATATGCAACATGATAGGCATTGAAACCAACCTAATTAAAATCTAACTCGAGCGGTTACACCTTCTTCGTATGAGCAACAGCAGGCTTCCAAAACTGTTTCTCTTTGGCCAGTTTCTCATAAGCAGGTCAGTTGGAATGCCACGCTTATGTTATAAAGATAAATTCACAGACAATCTGAAGCGATGCATCATCCAGTTTTTTTCCTTGGAAAACCAACGTCAGAACAAAGGAGATGGGCGCCTATCCTCTTGCTCATATATACGAAGGTTTGGGTGATGAAATCTGAACATCGGGAACAACTGCGTGCAAATATTGAAGAAAGTTAGTAGCATCCTGTTGCTCTTCATGATAGCCTTACCTGCCGCTGTGGCTTTATCGCAATCTGTAAAGCAGGTCTTGAAACAAAATGGCTGAACCACATGTTTAATGTTGTGCAAATGGCACGCAGGCCTTGAAACACACAAGTCCGTCATTATTTTACTGAGCACACAAAAGGGCCCATCATGTATGTAGATTGTTTCCCTAAGACCACTCTTGCCAGAAAAGAACTATTTCTCTCTTTGTTTTTTTTTTTTGTTTTTTTTTTTTTGCTTTCTCCATTTCTCTATTGATATCTGCTCTGTTAGTGGCTTTAAACGCTTCTCGACAACATTTTATCTTTTGCCTCTAAATTTCTGGTATTAAGAGCCATTTTTTACATTCGGACAAGCTTGATAACCACGACATCACGTCAAATTTGTCTGTAGAGAATATTTAGAGTAATTTATTAACTGTTACTTAAATGTGGCACAAGACCAAAAATATGGACCAACCAGTAAAGACACATGACCGAGTGGATAAAGACGTTAGTTAGATCCAGTGACAGGACCCAAAGAGTGTGAGTTCAATACCTGGTTAAGGCGGTGGAGAACTTTGAGAGGTGAATTAACAGGAGATAACTGATAACTGACATCCCTTAGACATATCACGTGGAGCTACAACAGTATACCCCAACAAGAGAAATAAGGCGTTCAGTTCGACATTCCAACCAACTGAAGTAGGCCGGAGCGTACAACGGCCGAAACGTTGTAATAAACATGGCGATATAGATAAAGACAATAGTCAGAATAATGTAAATAGTGTACGTAATACCTAATCCCAGAAATATAGACAGATAATGACAGGCCGAAACGTTGTAATAAATATGGCAACAAAGATGAGGAAAATAGTCTGAATAATGTAAATATTGCACATAATACCTCATCTCAGAAATATAGACAGATACGGCCAGTTTTAGACCCATTGGTGTGAAAGGGTGTAATCGATTTCTATTTTTTCCTCAAATTACGATATTTGCAGTGGTGTGCCTTAATATGAATCCATTTTCGGGGTGTATGATGAAATTTGTTTGGCCTTGAAAAATATTGCGTAATCCCTGATTGCATCAGATTTTCATCACGCACAGACACTATCGTCTCGACTGTCTATTTGTTGTCCTACGGCCATTGTCTGCGATGGACGGTACACCAAAGCAGGGTACGAAAATTGTAACGCTGTACGGACAGACTGGCAAACTTTACCAGTGAGGAAATCAAAGTACTAGACTGGCCTGGAAACTCTTTTGATTTAAATCCAATCGCGAATCTATGGTCAATCTATAAAGAAAAACTGTGTCTAATGGACATACAAAGTATTAGCATCAGCACTGTGTCATGTTTTGTTGGAAAAATACGAGGAAAATTAAATAATAACGGAATTATTCGTTTTGCTTCAATTAATTTGCACAAGAGTGTAAATCGTTATATTTCGACTGTAGTTAAGTAGGCCAATATAGCTGGGTGTTGAGTCTAAGGTCTTCAAGGTTTTTCCGTGTTCACAAAATCAGAGAGAGTCATTTTTTTTTCTGAAATCGGTCTTATTACTGGTTAGAAATTTTGAACCCTCTATCGTCCAATTAGAAGTAAAAAAAAAATGATATTAATGTGCAGAATATTAATTATTTTCTAACAATTTCTTTCTTTTTTCCTCTGGATAAATATTTATTTTCCTAGAATTTAAAAAAGAGGTTTATCTGATAGCAGGATTTACATTGCGCAATAATTTTATTTCCTAGGTTGTATTATTTTTATACATACCCGAGCAAGAACCTTATTGATAGTACAGACATCATTGTTTAAAGATTTTCCACAATGTGAAACATTAATTCCTTCTTTTTCATTATTTATTTAAATAACTTATTATTTATTCTGGTACATCATTCAACAACGTATTCCCCTTCATTGTTTATAACATCCTACGGACTATCTACAACTTTTTAATGCCTCAATCTTAGAAATCAATAGGTTTGACTCGAAAAACTCATCAAGCCACTTTTTAAGTTCCACAACGTTGTTGAATGAAACACCCCTCAAATTGTGCGAATGCGACCGACAAAGATGATAGTATGTAGGGGCTAAATCTGGACAATATGGTGGGTGTGACATAACTTCACTACCGAGCTCTTTAATTGCTTGCCATGATGTATAAGTCTTTTCAGCAGAATTACCTCTTTGAGCCTCTGTTCAACATGGAGCTTAGCATTGACCATTCGGTTGTGTTGTTCAACTCTGTACGAAGCGAAAATATCTCAAACAGCGTTGTGACATTGATTACAAACAAAGAGGATGTCGGACATGCTCATTCTTCTCTACTTAGCATTCTGACTAAAAGGGGTGTGCAATGTGAAATATGAAATAACACTTTATATATAATGTCTAGATTAAGTATACAGCAAAAATACTATAAAAGATTATTCTTCGACATTTTTCGCAGAACAGCAGGAAAAACGAAAGAATATATATAGAATCCTAATACCGTGCTTGTCGGATATTTGGTGTAAGAAAAAATAGAAAAAAAAAGAAAACTTGACCTGAAAATCAGGCAGAGACAGTTGGAATTTCTAGGACACGCAATGAGGAAAAAATTATTTAATGCTTTAATGTTGGGGTTCGACTAAAATAGAATTTATTCTAACTAATAAATATTAAATAATACGATAAAATGTGAAACTAAAATCTAAACATTTCAAAATTTAAATTTAATCTCTATTATGCTTAAAATTATAAAATTACTGAGAAAAAAAGAAAAAATACAGATGTTATTCTATTTATTTTGTTTTTCTTGAAATTAATTTGGAATAAACATTAAGATCAACTGTTGCTTTGAAATTGATGACAACATAAATACATTTGAATCGTAAACAGAGGCAGGAGAGGATGACATCTTGCAAAAGACAATAGGGGGAGGGGGAAACGGAGCCGAGCGGTTATAATGTTAGCATTCTGACCATGAGACCCGGGTTCAAATCTCTCCATGGTCGATTTTCATGATGTTATCGATTTTCTTTTTTTTTTTTTTTTTTTTTTTGGGGAGGCCTAGAGCGTCAGGAGCTGTTGATCGCGCTAGATAATACGCTGTTTCTAAGGTCTGCTTAGCATCGTTGCAGTATAAGTGGGAAAGTGGACAGAGGAAAAATGTCGATTTAAAAGGAAATAACCAATGGTAAGTAAAAGAACAATAGTCAGCCAGGAAGAAAGGAAGAAATCCTAAAGAAGAGAAGAAAGAAAAAAAATAATTGTGAACAGGAATGTTGGAAACATCAGAAAAAGTGGAGAGGAATAGAAAAAGAAGAGATTGGAAAAGAAAATCTTTATTAACCTAACCTCCCCACTAAGGCAGTGTGTCACACGCGAAGACGTATACATACAGGGTGTTTCAAAAAATTTGAAATCTTTGAGATGCAAATATCACAGAAAATACATGATTAAGGCAAATGAAATTAAAAAGTATTAATGTTGAAGATCATAAGATTTATTCTTCCAAATCTGAATGAGAAATTCAAAAGCATGTGGATTATGTGAACGATTTCACAAATGTTCAATATGCGAACCGCCTGAGACACGGCATTTTTATACCTGGAAAGAAAAAGATTAAAGATTAAAGAACATAAAAATACAAATAAGAAAATCACAAAAACATAAAACAAACATTAAACATAAAGATGCTATTAAAATTTGATGTCATTTGAAGGAGATCTAACAAAATTATTAGATTGCGAAATGATATTAAATTTTTTGAAACACCCTGTATATCTATGAGTTAGAACAACAATAACAGTCCCTGATACTACTGTCTACAATACACCTGGGCACCTCGAGGCGGTGTAATGGTTAGCAAGTAGTCACGCTAGAACAGTTACCTATGAGTAGCGAGTTCGATTCTCACAGGGTACCCCATACTTTCGGTCTTGTTCCACATCTAAGCTACGCTTGGAAAAATCACTGTCTACAATACACCGACCCTAACTCTCTAATTGCATTAAAGAATGTGCTACCCAGGGATGGAATGACCGAAGCCGGGCCCCATCTATCACAAAGAGGAGATAATAGATACTATAGGAATTAAATTCTAGGTATATTATTCAACTAATAAAATCCCATCAGAAAGTTTGTTTGATAAACAATAATTACTAGGGTAATTACCACTAGAATACTTTGTGTTGGTGTTATTTTGGGGCCGTTTAGAAAAGACAATAGTAACTCCTTTGACCAATCAAAGATTTTCGTGAGCCAGCATGAAATTATTCTCTAACTAATAAAAACGAAATGATCTCACTTCTATGTGAAACTAAATTTTGGATACGTTAACGGATATAAAAATAGAAGCATACTGCTTCTCAGGGTTTAAAACAATTTTTGAGTTCAGTTTAATCTACATATCCCTACGCACATACCACACTCACGTACACAATAGCAGACGACAGCCAGCAGCCGCCGACTAAGGCGTTGTCCACGCACTGACAGAAACATTAGACTGACCGTCATAAAATAAGTCTGTTCACACATTTTACATTGCACAACGAACAATTATTTACTGAACAAAACAAATTTCACTTCAAGGAAAATTGAACATATCGTTGTTAATTTATATTCCCGAGAAGAATATATATATATATATATATATATATATATATATAAAATTGAACATTGAAGTCAACACCAAGAGGCGACAGTCTGTTTCATGCTAGACGCAATAGTCAGGCCATAGATAGATAGATAGATAGATAGATAGATAGATAGATAGATAGATAGATAGATATGTTATTTAAACTGACGTTTTGCTTTTAATCTTCATTCAGAGTTATGTTTCTTTTAAAAGATGTGTTGTTGTTGTTGTTGTTGTTGTTGTTGTTGTTAAATGTTTGGAATCTCGACACCCAGCAACGAAAACGTGGATTGACGTTTCTCAACAATACTACACTTTGATCACAGCCAAAACTCTGATGTAACAATAGGATTTCTCACATGTCCTTAGAAGATAAGTACATAAATTACTTTTTTCTATCAAGTCCACTGAATTATTTGAGTTTCTTAAGAAATTCGTCTCCAGTCCATCTTGGAATCAACTTAAGTGTCAAGGTTTTTCAGTATTTCTGTCTTCAGCCGCCTTTGAATTGGCAAACATAAAATCTTGTCAATGATTTTTAGATAAATATAAAAGTAGTCCTTTGAAGTAGCTGACCACCATAAAAGCATAATGGATGGTCTCTTGTTCCGGAACACAAGCTGATAAATAAGAGGTCGACACCAGCCATTATACATATAAGCAGAGGAAGGCAGGAAGTAAAGGGAAAAGGGTCCAGCAGTCATTGAGGAATCAGCAGTCACTGAGATCACGAGTAAGGTGACCAGTGAGTGAGTAAGTATCAAGCGGCCAATGAGGAAGGGACCATCGGGGGGGAGATAGCAGTTCAGCATAAACATAAATGGCTAAGTGAGAATTCGTATTTTTATTTTTCAAACAGAGAGTTTGAAAAGCATTGTCTTTATTGGTTGTTGAATTCGATTACGGCTAAGGGGACAAAATTATGAACATAACGAGTCGGGTGTATATGCAGATTCAGCCGTCCTTGGACGCCATCACAGGTGCAGTGAACAACGAACGATTGGAGCACTATGTCACACTGATAAGTTAAAGAGGGAATGACAAGAAGGAAGAAGGAAGGACAAGGGTAAAATAAGAGTGGAGGAGGAGAGAATTCTGTAAAAATGAAAAATGAAAGAAAGAAGAAAATAGAAAATGATCAAGAAGTGCTTTTATATTGATTTTTAAAAATTTAATTCAATTCTTGACTTCCCAGTTTCCTATCGTTTGGACAACGAAGGCTTCGCAAAGCGTTAAAGCTTACTGGTTTAAACCTTTAAGCTCTGAGCACCACTTTACCGCTGTGAGAGAAAATGATATAATGCCGAGCCACCGGTTGGAGAGTAGTAGAAAAAATGACGTAATGCCGAGCCACCGGTTGGAGAGTAGTAGAAAAATGACGTAATGCCGAGCCACCGGTTGGACAGTAGTAGAGAAGAGTTAACCAACATAAATCAAACACTTATCAACAAGAATTTCCATACATTATATTTTTTGATGAAGAAACAAGATGAGCTTTAAAGAAATCTACAAACAATAACAGAAGCAAGCAATTTGATAAAAACAAAGACAATGACTCCATTAAATTGTTTTATTAAAACCAAATGCATCCGAATTATCAACAAGACGAAAAGGGCCATTAAGGCTTTGACCCCTGACCACCGCTTTACCTTGGTAGAGAAAAATGACGTAATGCCCAGACACCTGTTGAATAGTGATAAAGAAAGATGATTAATGCCCAGCCACCGATTGAGCAGTGGGCAAACACTTGCGTCGTCTTTTGCTATTGGTTGTTTATATTTTGAAGAGCTAATCAGAAAAGCCGTAATATTCTGATGTCATCGAACGTTATACCAACATGTTCACAGTCATCTCCGGCACCGCCACCGCCTCCAGAAGGTGGGGGGAGAAAGGAAATAGGGAGAGAGAATGACGCTCCCGATGTCCAGATGCGAGCGGGTGCTGACAACAACAATAGTCATTTAGTTTAGAAAGCTATGTGTATTCAGAAGTTTAGATAGATGCAAATTGCGAAGCTTGCAAAGAATATGTTACCAAAAATGTTCTGAAGTGTGAAGCATAGCATTTTGATCACTGACCACAGCTTTACCGGTGGTAGAGAAAAATGACGTAATGCCCAGCCACCGGTTGGACAGTTACAGAAAGATTAACCACCGTAAATCAAACACTTATCAACAAGAATTTCCATACATTAAATTTTTTGATGAAGAAACAAGATGAGCTTTAAAGAAATCTACAAACAATAACAGAAGCAAGCAATTTAATAAAAACAAGGATAATGACTCCATTAAATTGTTTTCTTTAAAACCAGATGCATCCGAATTATCAACAAGACGAAAAAGGACATTAACGCTTTGAGCCCTGATCACCGCTTTACCGGTGGTAGAGTAAAATGACGTAATGGCCAGCCAGTTATTGAATAGTGGTAGAGAAAAATGATTTAATGCCGTCACCGGTTGAACGGCGGGTAAACACTTGTAACTATTTTTATATCTACCCTGAAACATTATACGCTAATTATTTGCGAATTTTGACTCAAAAGCTCAGACGGAATGGTTAAAATTGTTCAAGAACCCAGAGCTCAAGGCTTAAGTAAGATATAATCCTTTAAATGGAAGCAAGAAGATATGACTAAAAAAACCGAATGTATATTCGTCAGCAACAGAAACAACACAATATGTAAGTTAAGAACTGGAGACCTCTGAATCAATTAGGCACGGAATTTAATTCTATCGAAATACCAGACGGAAAATGTGATTCATAGATCGCATGGCGCATTGAAAAAGCAACGTCTGCCATCCAGACGGTAACTCATATATACATGACGTCGGAATAAACACATTTTTTTTTTCTATATAGCTAAGCTATGATTATAAACTATAATGTGGAAAATGAAAAATGTCTGAAATAAAATTGGAAATCTTCCAAGTTGTCACCTGAGATCAAGAAAATACCAGTAAGAAAAATGGCCCAAATGTACGAAAACCGGAAGGCGCCAATTTAAACGGTCAAAGTATTAAGAGATAAGGAAATCTCATCAGAAAATAAGAAAATAATTTTGAACTGCTATGGAATATATAGTATCTCATATGGCAGTGAATGTGCAACGTCTAAGGAACCCGTTTCAGAATTGTAGAAAAATGCCATGCATAAGTACTGTCACTGTAAACATACTTTTTGTAGAAAACCAGATCACACAGAAATTAACACATTTTTTTACTCTGGCCGGCTCCAATAATTTGAATTTTTGTATTCATATATATCAACCAATCAGGGACGTCATATCAGACAGGTCATTTTTTTTTAATTTGCAGATGATTAAAATTTGTTCATAGATACGAATGTTTTGAGGATCAGTTCAGAATATGATCAACAATATTATCCTTCCATAAAATGGATATTTTGAAATTGGGAAAATATTTATTGTCTATTAAACTTGAGATTAATAAATCATTTTTTTTCTCGAGCCGATGTTTCGCTATATAAACCATCAATTTTTAGATCGCGAGCTAGTCCTTCAGTTAACCTTGATCACATGTCCGTTATACAAACAAAGCAGAAATTCTTAAATTTCATAACTTAATCATATTTTTAGAATATTTATTCGAGTATATAATATTACAATGAAATCCTTAGCGATATTGACACATAAAAGAAAAACATGCAGACAAAATTTGTTTACGAGCGTCTATAGTACCAAGCTAGTTTCGCTTTTAGTTTGTTCGTGCGGCCGACTGCTGCAAATTATACGCACTCATAAAACAACGTACAACCGTGTTACATACAGTGTCACATGTAGACGCATTAGGGTTATCGTATACTAACGCACTTGCTGCAATTGTATTATAAAACAATATACAAAATATTTGGTGGGAAATATTTCGTAAAGAATGTTTGTAATTCATTTCTTTCAATTTGAAAAAAACATTATACTCAAATGATAAATATTTAAATTTGTAGAGCCCTGTACAGATTTGATTATTTTTTCGTTTTATACATGCATAATCTGTTACATCTTACAGATAAAGATAGACTTGAAGCGATAGAAATGTGTGTTGCACCAGGTGGTGCTAAGAAAGGGACATGAGCGCCCGAGGAAGATGTAAGGAAAATGCGAACGAAAAGGACACGTATAGTCGTCGGCACCCGCTCGTATCCGAGCATTGGGATCATTATCCTGTCTCCCTTTTCCCCAACCCCGGTGGCGTAGATGACTGTGAATGCCCAGTTTACTCCTGGAAAGTCATGAACAAGAGTCACAGAAGTGTGTCGGCGGTGGACGCGATTGGGGGTAACATGATTGCTGAAGTAGGGACGGAGAGAGTTTGACGTGGCTATTTGGGGGGGAATTTAATGTTGGTCAACGTCCTCTATTCTTATTCCCCAGCTTTAGCCTAACCCTGATGTAAAGATAAAGAATCTGGCAAACCTGGTTTTATCTGAGTGTCGGATGCTTGATTCACCATGGTTACGCTATCGGAAACTGCAGTGCCCTCTTCCGTCGTTCTGGCCGTTGAGATCGCGTAGAACTTTGCCTATTCCACCGTTGGCGTCTTAGGGGGTTAGTCGCATTCAGTCGGGTCCCTCCTCCTCGAACTTACCACTAGAGGTAGCCCTACAACAGTTAGAACCCCAGACATCTTAGCTCTTGGGTTTCCTGGGACATGCAAGTACTCTATCATGACAAGGAACGTCCATATATATTTTTCCCTGGATTGCTGAGAGACAAGTTTGTTATGAAATGTACCAGTTTTGTTTAATATCTCTTTAATGACAATAATAACAAAGAATGAATAAATAAATAAAAACGAGGAAAACTATAGAATTATCATTAAATAAACATTTTTAATTGTTTTGTTGCTAAAAATATTGGAAATATAAATAATAAAAGCTTGTTGTCATAGGTTCCCAAGTAGGCATCTATGCCGGCGACACTACTATTTACTCCTGCCTCAAAAACAAATCTAGTGTTGCTGACAAGACTAACCTGGGCGTTTGTCTCGAAATGAACCTCCAATTGGTTGTAGACTGGGGCAGGAATTGGCTGGTTAACTTTAATGAGTCAAAAACAAAACTGCTCTCTATTACTCACCACAGAGAACCATCCCTGCCCCCCCCCCATTAGAATGTCTGACGCTCAACTCCACGAGAGCACCTCTTTGCGACTGTTCGCTCTCACATTTTTTGCTGACCTGAGATGGAACAAATACATTGAGTCAATAGCTTCGTCCACCGCTAGGAAAGTTGGCTCCCTATGCCGCGCCAGGAATTTTTTCTCACCGGAGTCGATCCTACACATCTACAAATCAACCATTTGCCCTTGCATGGAGTATTGAGTATATGGTCTGGAACCCCTTCTATTCGTCTCAAGGACCTTGATAAAATCCAGAGACGGATATGCAGTGCAATTGGCCCTGACCTGGCATTTCGTCTGCAGTCGCTCTCTCACAGACGTGCCGTTGCCTCCCTCTGTCTTTTTACAAATACTTTCACGGTAACTGCTCCTATGAGCTGCTTTCGCTGGTTCCCAGACTTCATGAATTTAAGTGTTCAACTAGGCTGGCATCTCGCTCTCACCCTGTCACTGTCGAAACTGTTAAATGTAGCCGTCTCTTCTACTCCAATTGTTTCATGTCTCACACGTCTTGCCTGTGGAATTCCCTGCCCTTTTCCTGTTTCCCTGATAGCTATAATCTCCAACTATGCAAATGTAATGTCAATCGACGTCTCCAAATATTGTAGTTTATCATGTTACGGTTAGGTTTCAACTGTTTTATGTATATAGCTTTTAATTTTTTTAGTTTTTGTTTATTGTTTTCATGGTTAAGTATAGTTGTGTTTTCAACAAGGATATTCTGGAATTGTGTACGTGGCCAGGCATGTGGTTTTAAATGCCTAAAAATGTTAAAGATATCATTCAAAAGTAGAGTCAAGCGTAAAATCTGAACAAAATAAACTACAAAATTTCCACAAACATTCTTAAATGCCTATAATTGAAAACAGAAGCCATTGCTTTATACCAATGACTTCCAATACCTCTCGTTTTCACTCTCGCGTGTTCATGTGTGTGACGTCACGAGCTCCGATGCAATTTTCGCTTACGCGTCTCGTATACACTAGTTAGTCGTTGGTATTAAATTTTTCCTGCAACAAAAACATTATTGTTCCGTGTATTGGTTGATATATTGAAAAGTAATTGTCATCTTTGATAATGACTTATGTAAGTCGAAAGCTTAGATTGGATTTAAACATGTATCAATATGGTGATTTCTTTTTGTCTTTCACTGATAATGTTATTAAGTTTATCAGACAATATTACAGGAACTTACTTGAAATAAATAGACAAAACTTGTCTATATTATGTAATGAAACTTGCATCAATATATATATATATATATATATATATATATATATATATATATATATATATATTTCAAACCGACCCTGTACCCAACTATTCAAGATGTCAGAAAGCTCAAATATATATAAACGGAGTAAAATTTAAATACAAATATTGGTAAAACAAAGGCCTAATAACGACAAAATCGGAAAGGACAAAATAAAAAAAGGGAAAAACGACAAAATGTCAAAAATATTATAAAGAAAAACATTAGGAGAAGAAAGAAAGCTTAAACTGAGAAGCTTTTCAGCCTCTGTAGAAAATTATGATTACTAAAGCGGATTTTATAGGCAGTAAAGCACTTTTCATATATCTTATGTATTTGCGTTTTGTCAGACTAATTTTAGTTTAGTGAATTTGGAGAAAAAAAATGTGAAATGAAAGCAGACACAAAACTCTGGGAAAAAACAAACATAGGAAAAAGCAGGAAAACTCTGAAAATGTCTACAATCGACTGGAGAGAATTGTAAAGTAAAAGAATTACTTGAAGACTCGACTGAAGAAATATGAATAAAAAAAAACAAAGCAAAAAAAGGACAAAAATACTCAATGAAAAAGAATGAATAAAAACAGATGAATGAATCAAAATTTGATAGTGTTATTTTTATGTTTGAGATATGAACCTTGTTTTTTTTTACATTCATTGAGTGGGAAAATAACTTTTATTTTAGTTGTATCGCTTCCCGCCGTTTTATTTATATATATATATATATATTTTTTTTTTTTTACAATTTTTCTTAATTTTTTTATCGCCAGAAAGAATATGTCAGATATTTTGAAATGTGTAAATTTTCGAAATGAAGCGAAAAAGAACTTTCATATAAAAATAGAAAACACGCACATCCATTCCCACTATGTATGTATGTATGTATATAAGTATGTACGTATGTATGTATGTAGGTAGGTAGGTAGGTATATAACAAAGTATTGGCAAACCCAACACAAAACCTGCCAGGTGACCTTAGAAAAAACTAATAAAAAGAAAAGCGCCCCACAACCAATAATACAAAAACTAAGATAAAGGTCTATAGACTAAAAAGCGAGAAAGGGAACATATTCAAAGAAATAAAGACTAAATGACAGACAGAGACCGAAATAGTAATATATAATGCTTTTTGTGTAAATTACCAAGACAGATCGAATACGATTGAGTTAGCGTGAAACTCGTGTTTCTTTGTGAACATTTTGCATACGTATATTTAAGAATCAGCAGGCGGTTCGATTTCAGTCACTTGCCCAACGCAGTAAGGTTGCCTCTCTGTTAATTTTATGAACATTTTCATAGTAATTGTTCGGATGAGTTCTTCGATATGGTACATAGAATTTGAGGACAATACTACACTGGTGGTGAGAGCTCATTTGTCATTTATCATTTCATCATTTACATTTGAGCTAGCTAGATGTTGCCTTAACTCATCTGCTGACAGTTTTTTTCTCGCACTTCTCCTTTGTGGAACTCTCTTCCGACTCTATGCTTTCCAGTCAAGCTTAATATGCAAAAATTTAAATGCAATGCCAATGGCTATCTACTGTCCTCCTGTTTGCTCTTTTCTCTTTCTCGTTATTACTAATGTTTCTGTTCCTGATGTTTCTACACCTTTTACCCTCTTGCGTGCTAATTTCTGTACTGCCTGACTAAAACCGATTAATTATATATATATATATATATATATATATATATATATATATATATGTGTGTGTGTGTGTGTGTGTGTGTGTGTGTGTGTGTGTGTGTATATATATATATATATATATATATATATATATATATATATATGCAA